>BSBM01000122.1:1022500-1622500 GCA_027924585.1 Larix kaempferi
ACCATGTTGAGCACACTCCCATTATGGCCCAATCTATGAACGAAGCACCACAACAAACAACCTCCGGTATTCATGTCTCATGTCCACCCTCCCTATCTCGACTATCCAGTGCATGAAGAAGAACTCCTAGATGTATTCATGTGGACGAGAGTGCTATGTCGGTGCTTCAAGGCAAGTTGCCAAAACGCACTATCGAATGGCAATGCAACAAAATTGTCAAAAAATATTTTGAATCCAAAGGTGATGTAGGTAAATGTCAATTATTGCTATGTTTGTTAAAGTCATGTTCTTTAGCTATTGTTAGGAGAATTTTGGGCATAAAGATGGCTGAAAGTTTAGAGGTCAACAATCATATTGTTAGAAATCTCCAATATGCATTTAATGCGATTGGGAAGACGTCTCGTACAAAAGATCTTTGTGCAGCTCACTAGGTTTTAGCAGAATCAGTTGTAAGCAAGTCCACAAGGCAACGTCGCCTGCTATCACACACTTCTCACATACTCAAATTAAATAGAAAAACTATTAAAAAGTACTCTGATATACGAGAAAATATTGACACTCCAGGTGGAAATGATTGTTGGGTTTCTGTTGGTAGGTTTCCTCGTGCAGATAAGAAGCTAATTGATGCTATTAAAAAGTTAGTACAAAATTTTTGGCATGATCATATTAGACCTTCATCAAACCAAAGAGATGTGCTAAAACTGAGAAAAGGTTCTACTGAACGTGAACCCCATGTTAAACACTTCCTTGAAACCACACAGACTGAACTCTATGAGAGATTCAGGAATGAGCACACACAATTGAACCTGGGCCAAAGGTCCTTTGAGAAATGCAAACCATGGTACATTCGTATATGCATCGATCAGAACACTTGTTGTTGTAAATACCACATAGAATATGAATATTATTATGACACATATAAACATATATTTTGTGATTTGCATACTAACATTGTGCAGGGCTGCAATGAATTCATGCTACCACTAAATGCATCAAGAGACTTTATCACAAACATCATGTGTCAAAGGCCCGAAGGACAAAAGTATTATGAAAAATCGTGTCTATATGGGACATGTTCTAGGTGCAGTGGGTTTTATCTTTTGAACTGTTGCATTCATGAAAGCAAGGAGCACGAATTTGGAATGATGGGCGTGGAGATGTAGAGCTTCATGTACATGACCTATCAGTTAGACAATGTTAGAGAAAGTAAAAAGATTGCATTGGTGAAGTCACAGGTACAAATGAATATTGCATAATTGTCATATTACATGTTCAATTTATGGCATATACATTTTTCGAAAGGCCACATTGTAATATTTCCCTTGTTTCCATGGTAACAGGTATTGGTATGTGACTTCTTGACAGAGTTCTACGAGAAAACAAAACAGTATGTTCAACATGTGCATGTAGCATGATGGAAAGATGAGCAGTACAGAAAATGCAGGGACACATTTCCCGTTGGAACCATAGTGTCAATTGTGGATTTTGCAGAAAATTACACCCTTCAACCACAAAATGAAATCCCGAGTCAATACTACCATTCAGACCAAGTTGGCATCATGGTACATATTATGTATAGGCATGGTCCAGAGAGCAGCAATGACAAGAGGATAATACTCAAGGAGACAAACTTTTACATAAGTGATGATAGAACCCATGATCTGCATTATGTGCAGCATTGTTTTCAAATTTTCTATGATCAATTGAAGGAGAGAGATATACAAATGGATCAACATTGGATATGGTCAGATGGTTGTGTGAGCCAGTTCAAAAATTCTTGAGTATTCCAATGGATGAGTACTTTGAATAAGACTTATAATGTGCTGCATATCTGGAACTATTTTGAGTCTGGGAATGGAAAAGGCAAGCATGATGTGGTCGGTGCATGCATCAAGACCGCACTACAAAGCGAAGAGATGAGGTTTGATAGGGAACCTCATATCCTAGATGTAGAATCCACAGTTCAATGGTGCTCTGCAACAATGTCAGACCAAGCAAGAGATCAACAAACATCATCAGTGGCAGGACGTGTGGTGAGAAATTTTTGGCTAGTGGTTGACATAGACCGATCATATTCCTATAGTTGCGACATAGTACAATGAACACATGGATTTCATTCAGTTCGAAGCTCAAAAAACCCCTTATTTGAAATATGGACACGAAAGCTTGCATGCTTTTGCAACCCTTGCAGCAGTGGGGAATGGGATGAACGTGAATGCATGGACTCAGTTGATGAATGGGATCGTGTGTCACTTGCAGTAGACCAACATGCAGTTGTTGAAACAACCCAGTTAGAGGAGATTCAGTCAGCAATTTAGACAGACTACGACCATATCTCAGATCGTGTACAACCAGGACACATATACGCAATTGTTGCCTCGAAAGGAAATGAATGGGGCGTAGATTATTGGTTAGCATGGTGCATCCAAGGTAAGCAAACCCTATACGCATCATTGATTGACGATGAAAGCATTGAATTTCCTATTGGCTCGATGGTGGTTAAGGGGCAATATATTACACTAGATGGGAAGTCAAGGAAGACTAGTGGGCATGTATTCATGGATTACAGACCAGGTTCAGTTGTTTGTCACTTCACAAACTTGATCACTGGAAAAAACATCCATCTTCAGACAATGTCAAACAAGATCTCAACCAAGGTACGCTACTACCTGCCTCATTCAGAGCATGAGAGATTGATGGAGACAATTAGCAACACATAGGATCCAGATGGATTTATTGAATGAGGCTATTCAACTTTACATAAGAGAAAGAATCACATCAATGAATGTTATGTTCTACATCGAGGTATGTGTAGGTTTATGTTATTTTGTTGGTACATGCATTTTTTGTTGATACATACATACATATATGTCTTTGCTATACATACATGCATACATACATAGAGATACATACATGCATACACAGATATACATCCATCTTCCATGTCATCATTTCACCCTTTTTCATTAATGCTTAGAAACCTAATCTATCCCTATAAACTTAGTCTATCCCTAGAAGCACTAATATAACCCTACAAACCTAATCTATCCCTAGAAATCCTAGAAATCTAAACTAACCCTAGAAACACTAATTTAACATTAGAAAACTAACCTAGAATACTATAAACCTAATCTAGTCCTAGAAACCTAAACTAGACCTAGAAACACTAATCTAACCTAAAATAGCCCTACCACTTCTCTCATTTGGTATGAGAGAAGTTGCTTTAGACCTACCTCACTCATGTCAATGCTTGAGTTTTTGGAGGCCGGCCTCCCACCCCACACATCCTCTTCAACATTTTTTCTTCTCTTTGTTTTTTGCCCACCCAAAATTTTTTCATGCTTTGGGTACATTGAGGTATATCGCCAACCCAAAAACTCTTATATTATGATGATTATGTTGGTCATTAGCTTCACTCAACAAAATTATATTTAACAATACACATATTCATAGATTTGGTTCCCCATGCTCAATGCTCACCCAAATCTAGCTAGATTTTGGGTTTTTTTCCCTTATCCAAGCATCGTGTCATCAACCAAGGGTTTCCACTAATATATTCTAACTAGATACTAGAATCTCCTTGACCAAATTTGATGGAAAAATGCATAGAGATCTTCCATACTCTTAGATATGTATCCTAGCAATTTATTTTAAAGCATGCTCATTTATGGTTGGAGATTGATGCTTGATTCCTATAGATAACCACTTAGAGGGACTTTTCATCATCATCATCAACATCATCATCACCATCACCATCATCATCAACGTCTTCATCATCATCACCATCTTCATTATCGTCACCATCTTCATCAATGTCTTCATCATCATCATTGTCTTCATCATCATCACCATCTCCATCATCATCATCTTCTTCGTCATCATCATCATCATCTTCATCACCATGACCATCATCATCAATGTCTCCATCATCATCATCTTGTTCATCATCATTGTCATCTCTAGGATCCTCATTAACATCTCCATCATCATCATCTTCTTTGTCATCGTCATCATCATCTTCATCACCATGACCATCATCATCAACGTCTTCATCATCATTGTAATCTCTAGGATCATCATCAACATCTCCATCATCATCATCTTTTTCATCATCATCATCTTCATCACCATCACCATCACCATCACCATCATCATCAACATCACCACCACCATCATCATCAACATCTTCATCATCATTGTCATATCTAGGTTCCTCATGAACATCTCCATCATCACCATCACCATCACCATCACCATCATCATCAACGTCTTCATCATCATCACCATCTTCATCATCACCATCACCATCTTCATCATCATTGGAATATCTAAGTTCCTCATCAACATCTCCATCATCACATCTTCTTCATCATCGACATCACCATCTTCTTCGTCATCACCATCACCATCCCCATCGCCATCAACGTCTTCATCATCACCACCATATTCATCATCATCATTAACTCTAAATCTAACCCTAATTCAATTTCCTTCTATAACTCTAGCCCTAACCCTCACCCAAACCCTAGCACTAAACAACCTTTTTCATCATCACCATCACCATCACCATCGCCATCACCATCACCATCATCATCAACGTCTTCATCATCACCACCATCTCCATCATCATCATTAACTCTAACTCTAACCCTAACCCTAACTCTAACTCTAACTATAACTCTAGGTTCCTCATCAACATCTCCATGATCATAATCTTCTTCATCATCATCATCTTCATAACCATCACCATCACCATCACCATCATCATCAACATCTTCATCATCATCACCATCACCATCATCATCATCATACGTGCCCCGTGGACGATTTTCCAATATCGACCCCCGTGTGCAAAAATTGCACACCCCCTTACCAAGCAAAACCTTAGTTTCCAAGATGTATGTATAAGATGACACCGGGGCCACAGGAATAGAGGAGTGGGGTGCCCCTGGCACTATCCCGATGTCCTGAATCAAACAGAGTCGACGGTTCTTTGATCGGAGCGATGGTCGTCATTCTATGGCTCGTTCCGTCTCGCATCCAAAAGGCCTTCAGGGAAACGTGTTGGATACCTGCAGGGGCATAGAAGTCCAGTCGTGTAGCAAAAACTGGTTTTGGGGAGTCCTGCAGGTGTGTGTAGGAAGGTTCTATCTAGGAACACTCACCATAAGTGCCCGGTGGAGGATTTTCCAAAGCTTATCCTCGTGTGGAAAAATTGCACACTCCCTTACTAAGCAAAACCCTAGTTTCCAAGATGGACATACAAGATGACACCCAGGCCATGGGACCGGAGGAGAGGGGCACCCATGGAACTATCCTGGCGTCCTGAATCCAACGAAGTCAACGGTTCGTTGATCCGTGCCATGGTCATTATTTTATGGCTCGTTCCGTCTCCCATCCAAAATCCCTTCGAGGACACCTGCTGGATACCTGTCGAGGGCATAAAAGTCCAACCGTGCAGCAAAACTTGGTTTCGGGGAGTCCTGCAGGTGTGTGTAGGGAGCTTCCGGCTCGGAACGCTAGCCATAAGCGTTCAGTGGGAAATTTTCCAAAGTTGACCGCCATGTGCAAAAATTGCACACTCCCTTACTGAGCAAAACTCTACTTTCCAATATGGACGTACAAGATGACACCAGGGCCACGTGACCAAAGGAGAGGGGAACCCCTAGCACTATCCCAGCATCCTAGATCCAACGGAGTCAATGGTTCATCGATCAGAGCCACGGTCATCATTCTATGCCTCATTCCATTCGCATCCAAAAGGCCTTCAGGGACACCTGCTCGTTACCTGTCAGGGGCATAGAACTCCAACCGTGTAGCAAAACCTAGTTCTGGGGAGTCCTGCAGGTGTGTCTAGGAAAGTTTCGGCTGTGAACGGTATCCATAAGTGGCTGGTGGATGATTTCCCAAAGTTGACCCCAGTTTGAAAAAATTGCACACTCCCTTATTGAGCAAAACCCTAGTTTCCAAGATGGACATACAAGATGACAGCAAGGCCATGGGACCGAAGGAGAGGGGCACCCCTGGCAATATCCCAGCGTCCTGAATCCAACGAAGTCGGCAGTTTGTCGATCCGATCCATGGTCGTCATTCTATGGCTCATTCCATCTTGCATCCAAAAGGCCTTCAGGGACACCTGATGGATACCTGCCGAGGCCATAGAACTCCAACCGTGCAACAAAATCGGGTTTCGGGGAGTCCTGCAGATGTGTCTAGGTAGGTTCCGGCTGGGAACGCTAGCCATACATGCCCAGTGGACGATTTTCCACCTGCCTAGATAGAAATTTACACCTGTTGCCAGCTTTTATTATTCCTTAAAGCATTGCATCAGTCATTTCATAAGCATACTCACTCACTCATAATTTGAAATGAAACTTCAACTATAGGAGCTAGATCAAACTTATAAAAATAAATAAAAAATTTAAAACAAAATAAGTCAAAAACTTAAACAAAAAAAAATTATGGAAATAATTCAAAAAAATGAAAACATTGAAAAAAATCATCGACTGGGCAGGTATGGCTAGTGTTCCCATCCGGAACCTACCTAGACACAGCTATAGGACTCCCCGAAACTCGGTTTTGTTGCACGGTTGGAGTTCTATGCCTCCGACATGTATCCAGCAGGTGTCCCTAAAGGCCTTTTGGATGCCAGACGGAACGAGCCATATAATGACGATCATGGCTTGGATCGACGAACCGTCGAATCCATTGGATTCAAAACGATGGGATAGTGCCATGGGTGCTCCTCTCCTATGGTCCCATGGACTGGGTGTCATCTTGTACATCCATCTTGGACACTAGGGTTTTGCTCAGTAAGGGAGTGTGCAATTTTTGCACACGGGGTTCAACTTGGAAATTCGTCCACCGAGCATGTATAACTAGCGTTCCCAGCCAAAACTTGCCTAGACACACCTACAGGACTCCTTGGAACCCAATTTTGTTGCACGGTTGGAGTTCTATGCCCCCGGTAGGTATCCACCAGGTGTCCTTAAAGACCTTTTGGATGCGATACAAAACGAGCCATAGAATGACGACCGTGGCTCCGGTCGATGAATTGTAAACTCCATTGGATTCAGGACACCGAGATAGTGCCAAGGGTTCCCCTCTCCTCTGGTCTCGTGGCCCCGGTGTCATCTTGTACGCCCATCTTGGAAACTAGGGTTTTGCTCACTAAGGGAGTGTGCAATTTTTGCACACGGGGGTCAACCTTGGAAAATCATCCACTGAGCACTTATGGCTAGCGTTCCTAACCGAAACCTGCCTAGACACTCCTGCAGGACTCCCCGGAACTAGGTTTTGCTGCACGGTTTGAGTTTTATTCCCCCGACTGGTATCCAACCGGTGTCCTTGAGGGCCTTTTGGATGCAAGACGGAACAAGCCATAGAATGATGACTGTGGCTCTGATTGACGAACTGTCGACTCCATTGGATTCAGGACACCGGGATAGTTCCAGTGGTGCCCCTCTTCTCCGATCTCGTGACCCAGGTGTCATCTTGTACGTCCATATTGGAAACTAGAGTTTTGCTGAGTAAGGGAGTGTGCAATTTTTGCACACGGGGGTCATCTTTGGAAAATCGTCCACCGGGCACTTATGGCTAGCGTTCCTAGCCAGAACCTGCCTAGACACACCTGCAGGACTCCCTGGAACTAGGTTTCGCTACACAATTGAAGTTCTATGCCCCCGGCAGGTATCCAACAGGTGTCCATGAAGACCTTTTGGATGCAAGATAGAACAAGCCATAGAATGATGACCGTGGCTCCGATCGATGAACCGTCGACTCGGTTGGATTAACAATGGTGGGATAGTGCTAGGGGTGCCCCTCTCCTCCAGGCCCGTGGCCCCAATATCATCTTTTATGTCCATCTTGGAAACTAGGGTTTTGCTTAGTAAAGGATTGTGCAATTTTTGCACATGGGGGCCAACTTTGGAAAATCGTCCACCAGGCACTTATAGCTAGCATTACCAGTCAGAATCTGCTTAGACACACCTGCAGGACTCCCCGAAACCAGGTTTTGCTTCACGGTTGGACTTTTATGCCCCTAGCATGTATCTAGTAAGTGCGCCTGAAGGACTTTTGGATGCGAGATGTAACGAGCCATAGAATGATGACCATGGCTCCGATCGACAAACCATTGAATCAGTTGGATTTAGGACGTCAGGATAGTTCCAGGGGTGCCCCTCTCCTCTTGTCCTGTGGCCCCGGTGTCATATTATACTTCCATCTTCGAAACTAGGGTTTTGCTTAGTAAGGGAGTGTGAAATGTTTACACATGAGGGTCAACTTTGGAAAATTGTCCACCTGGCACTTATGGCTAGCATTCCCAGCCGAAACCTACCTAGACACACCTGCAAGACTCCCTGAAACTAGGTTTTGCTGCATGGTTGGACTTCTATGCCCCTGATAGGTATCCAGTAGGTGTCCCTGAAGGCCTTTTGGATGTGAGATGGAATGAGCCATAGAATGACTACCGTGGCTCGGATCCATGAATCATCAACTCCATTGGATTCAGGACATAGGGACAGTGCCAGGGGTGCCCCTCTCCTACAGTCCCATGGCCCCGGTGTCAACTTGTACGTCCATCTTGGAAACTAGAGTTTTTCTCAGTAAGGGAGTCTGCAATTTTTGTGCACGGGGGTCAACTTTGGAAAATCGTCCACCGGGCACTTATGGCTATCATTCCTTTCCATAACCTACCTAGACACACATGCAGGACTCCCCGGAACTAGGTTTTGCTGCACGGTTGGAGTTCTATGCCCTGGACAGGTATCCAATAGGTGTCCTTGAAGGCCTTTCAGATGCAAGATGGAACAAGCCATACAATAACGTCTGTGGATCTGATAGACAAACCGTCGACTCCATTGGATTCAAGATGCTAGGATAGTGCCAGGGGTGCCCCTCTCCTCTGGTCCTGTGGCTTGGGTGTCATCTTGTACATCCATCTTGGAAACTAGGGTTTTGCTCAGTAAGGGAGTGTGCAAATTTTCCACACGGGGGTCAACTTTGGAAAATCATCCACTGGGTACTTATGGCAAGCATTCCAAGCTGAAACCTGCCTAGACACACCTGTAGGAATTCTTGGATGCAAGTTTTGCTGCACGGTTGGAGTTCTATGCCCCCGACAGGTATCCTGCAGGTGTCCCTGAAGGCCTCTTGGATGCGAGACGGAATGAGCCATAGAATGATGACCGTGGCTCCGATCGATGAATCGTCGACTCCATTGGATCTAGGATGCCGGGATAGTGCTAGGGGTGGCCCTCTCCTCCGGTCTCGTGGCCCCGGTGTCATCTTGTACATACATCTTGGAAACTAGGGTTTTTCTCAGTAAGGGAGTGTGCAATTTTTGCACACGGTAGTCAACTTTGGAAAATTTCCCACCACGCACTTATGGCGAGCATTCCCATCTAGAACCTACCTAGACACACCTGCAGGACTCCTCGGAACCAGGTTTTGCTGCATGGTTTGAGTTCTATGTCCCCGGTAGGCATCCAGTAGGTGTCCCTAAAGGCCTTTTGGATGCAAGATAGAACGAGGCATAGAATGATGATCGTGGCTCCGATCGATGAACCGTCGACTCCGTTGGATTGAGGATGCCGGGATAGTGCCAGGGGTGCCCCTCTCCTCTGGTCCCGTGGCCCCGGTGTCATATTGTACGTCCATCTTGGAAACTAGGGTTTTGCTCAGTAAGGGAGTGTGCAATTTTTGCACATGGGGGTCAACTTTGGAAAATCATCCACCAGGCATGTATGATGATGATGATGGTGCTGATGATGAAGACGTTGATGATGATAGTGATGGTGATGGTGATGGTGATGAAGATAATGATGATGATGGAGATGTTGATGAGGAACCTAGAGTTAGAGTTAGAGTTAGAGTTAGAGTTAGAGTTAGAGTTAGGGTTAGAGTTAGAGTTAATGATGATGATGGAGATGGTGGTGATGATGAAGGCATTGATGATGATGGTGATGGTGATGGCGATGGTGATGGCGATGGGGATGGTGATGATGAAGAAGGTGGTTTAGTGCTAGGGTTTGGGTGAGGGTTAGGGCTAGAGTTATAGAAGGAAATTGAATTAGGATTAGAGGTAGAGATAATTATGATGATGAAGATGGTGGTGATGATGAAGACGTTGATGGTGATGGTGATGGTGATGGTGATGGTGATATTGAAGAAGATGGTTTAGTGCTAGGGTTTGGCTGAGGGTTAGGGCTAGAGTTATAGAAGGAAATCGAATTAGGGTTAGAGTTATATTTAACAATGATGATGAAGATGGTGATGATGATGAAGACATGATGATGATGGTGATGGTGATGGTGATGATGAAGAAGATGGCTTAGTGCTAGGGTTTGGGTGAGGGTTAGGGCTAGAGTTATAGAAGGAAATTGAATTAGGGTTAGAGTTAGAGTTAATGATGATGATGGTCGTGATGATGAAGACGTTGGTGGTGATGGTGATGGTGATGGTGAAGAAGATGGCTTAGTGCTAGTGTTTGGGTGAGGGTTAGGGCTAGAGTTATAGAAAGAAATTGAATTAGGGTTAGAGTTAGAGATAATGATGATGATGAAAATGGTGGTGATGATGAAGATGTTGATGGTGATGGTGATGGTGATGGTGATGATGAAGACATTGAGGGTGATGGTGATGGTGATGGTGATGATGAAGAAGATGGTTTAGTGCTAGGGTTTTGGTGAGGGTTAGGGCTAGAGTTATAGAAGAAAATTGAATTAGGGTTAGAGTTAGAGTTAACAATGATGATGAAGATGGTGATGATGATGAAGACATGATGATGATGGTGATGGTGATGGTGATGGTGATTGTGATGGTGATGGTGATGGTGATGGTGATGGTGGAGAAGATTGCTTAGTGTTAGGGTTCGGGTGAGGGTTAGGGCTAGAGTTATAGAAGGAAATTGAATTAGGGTTAGAGTTAGAGTTTCTGATGATGATGATGGTGGTGGTGATGATGGAGATGTTGATGATGATGGTGATGGTGATGGTGATGGTGACGGTGATGGTGAGGATGAAGAAGATGGTTTAGTGATAGGGTTTGGGTGAGGGTTACGGATCGAGTTATAGAGGGAAATTAAACCTAAATGAATCTCTACATGCTCATGAGCCATGAACAAGTCCTTGAATCACCAAGCAAGCTCTCTAGATGGGATACATGGCCTTTGTTTTGGATATGGATTCCATTTGGAGGTTTTGTGCACTAAGGATGGGTCTTTAGGTATTGACAATGATAAGGTGAGGACATATGAGGCCGATATCTGCTTGATCGGTTATTCACTGTTATTTGAATTTGCAATGCTGCTAACATTATGCATGTGAAGATTTATGCTAGTAAATGCATGTTTTATAGGTATGGATGAAGTTTAATTCCGACGTGTTTTTTTTTGGCATCTACACACGCATTTATTTCTTGTTATGGATTGTATGTGGCCTTCATGCTTAATTTAAAACCCGTAATCGTTTTCTCTGTCATTCTGTTGTTGGACATGGACATTATAGTTTCAAGAACATTGATACTTAGATTTGAAATGAATAAATAATCATTCATGAAATTCAATGTATATGTGAAGTAATACTTTAGATGAATTGGTGGCATTCTTTAGTGCCAAAAAAGGTTTTCATTTGCTTTAAGGGTTATTTTGAGTTCAGTTTATTTTGTTGATTTTCCTTTGTTGTTTGACAATGTTTCCGATAGAAGATTAATGAAGGGATATATCTACCTTTGCATAAGACTTGTAATGATTTCAACATGATATGTCATTTATTAGTGGACATAGAAATGAGTATATGATGTTGATAGCATGTTAATATAGGTATACCTTAGGTTGGTTTTCTATGTATCAGTATGAGGACACATTAGATTACTTGGAAGATCCATGGGATGGAAGATAAGTTTTCATTTCTCTTATCAAAACCATTCTCTAAATAGCGAGGTTTGGGAATTGGGTGGTGGGACAGGGTATTGAGGCTCCAACACCCAAGCTACAATGTTATACCCTAAGGAAAAATATATTTCTCCTTTGGCTCCTTTGAGTGGATACAAAAAGGTTATTGGTCATGGGTATGGTTGAGAATTCTGAAAATCATTGTATTATTGGAAAAGTGGGTTCAAGTGATATTGGGGTTGAGGTGTAAGAATAGAGCAAATGATTTAATGGAAGGTGTCAAGTTGGTGTAGGTTTGATGAGCTTTGTGTGGAGGACATAATGTCTATAGATAAAAATCGTACAAGGATATTTTCTTAGGAAACTATCCATGGAATGCATTTTCTTTTGTGTGCCAAAGAGGGCCAGAACCCATGGTTTTTTTGCAATGAGTTGAGGTTGCTAGGTGAGAAAATAGGCCACCGAGGCTTGGAATTAGTTGCACAAAGAGGTAATTTTCCTTGTGTTGACTCAATTACTTTGCATGGTGTTGATATTGATAAAGGTGAAGCCAACAAAGGGATGTAGGTGAATGATGTTGGTAGTGTCAAAATGAAGAGGAAGAAGTTTGTAAAACATAAAATCTCTCTTATGAGGCTAGTCCTAGGAAAGGATATCAAAATGCATGAGGTGGTGGGAATGGATTCCCATGCTCTTGTTGGAATATTTCATGGTAAAAAGGTGGGGGAGTTGTATCTACGGGTGTAGTTATAGGAAAGATGGGATTTTAGGATTGGGTACATTCCTAATTTATTTATATCAACTACATGTTACTTAGGGTTTTTTTTCATATATAAAGAGGATTTTGAGGAATATTTTGGCCAATGATTGGAAGTGGGAGATGATTTTGCTTATGCTAAAACAATGGTCCCCTTGTTTTTATTCATACTCGAAGATGAATGACATCGCTCCAGTTTTGATGAAGTGTCTTAATCTTCTTCTAGACTTTCGGTCACCTTCAATGGAGGCTCAATCTCACTTAGATCAATGCCAAAAGGAAATTGGAAAGTCGATTAAAGACTTCGCATTAAGTTTGCAATATCCTTCCTTTGATTTTGAAAATTTTGGGATAGTATGCTCATTTGGGGATAGTTGTTAGGGTTTGTCTTTCTCTTTGAAAGGATTGAAGGGGGGTAGGAAATTCGAGGATATGTGTGTTGCAGTTATTCTACTAAGGGATCCCCTATTGGGTCTGATTCTAGTGATGGGGATTTTGAGGTAAATAATCAAAATAGGAAGGGCCCTAGTGTGGAAAGTAATAGATATTATTTAATATCTAGGAAGAAGGTTCTTGGTGATGATAAAGAGGGGGTTGAATGGGGTTTGGGTTGTTGTGAAGGGAAAGGCCATAAGGGTTCTAGTAGAGGTAGAAGATATAATTTATGCATTGGTAAGGAGAGGGATATAAAGAGAGGGACCATGGTTGAGGTGATGACAACGAGGTTCATATGACTCCAATGAATCTTCCATGGATCATGGGGTAAAATGATGTCTTCAACCATTGATTTGACTATGTTCAATATGTGTCTTAACCTCAAAAAATCCAAGATACTTAAATTGCAAAGAGTGATTATCAATATTACCAAAACATTGAAGACATTATCAACACTAAGGGTCTATGCCAACTTGTGCAAGTAGTAGTTCAACACATTAACCATGCTTTCATTAAAGGCACATACTAACACACAAAGAACGATCCATATGTAACTACATTAACAATTCTCTTTTATTGCTCAATCCAATTGCACCTATGCACACCCCTCATGTTTGAACTAATTCAAGTGATATGGTTAACCCTTCCATCGAAGCACACATACGAACTTCTCATATATCTAGGTTAATTTGATATAATATATGATGCAATGCTTGTTAGAATTGACTATTATAACCATTACAAGGATAAGTATGGAACAAGTCATCGTCTCCTATATATTGTTTTGTAGCCCTAAAGTCACAACACTTTGTAATGTAAATATCACTCCTTAGTTTGCTTGGTTAGGTATGTTGTTACTGAAAGGAAAAGATGCAAGACCCATTCAAATACAAGGGACTCATATTGAGGTCACTTGGTGTCTATAAATAACATCTATATGTATGTGAGAACTTTTCCATAACATTATGATCAAAGACAAAATCATGTATGCAAAAATGTAATCAAAGACAAACTCATATACACAAGTGCAGATCCATCTATTAATATGCAAAAATGATCCAATCATGTACACTTTTTGGAAAAATGGAACATCGCTCCCAATGTTTATATAATGGCAACTCGTGCCGAAAATGCCACATCATGGCTAGTGTACATGGGAGGCTCTCTCAGTCCTCGTACCCACCCTTAGAGCTCCCAGGTGCATCTCCAAAATCGATCTTCCTCTTCTTCATTCTAGAGGAAGCTGGGTCCTTCCAGCGGCTTTGAGCACGTCCCCCTGAGCCCTGAAACGACAACACTAATATGTCAACTTTTCTTGGAAATTATACAAATATAAAACATAATTTCAAAATAAAAATAGTTTTCAAATATTGGATAACTCACCGCATGCGAGACTATAAGTCGTGAGGGGGTCTCCCTCCTCCATGATCCTAGTCTCTCGGCAATGCCACCCTGCAAAATTTAGAACAATTAGATAAATGCTGAAACTAGATGCATATAGTAATTTTTATTAAAATTGAACGAGATTTTCATAAACTAGTCAATCTCATCGTGAACAAAATTGGCTGGTCTTCAGGGCTGGCGGATGGAGCAGTTGGCTCGACAGCTTGCTCCGATGCTAGGGTGGATGGTAAAGGGGAGGATGTAGCCACATCGATGGTGGCTACACCACTGGGGGAACAGTGGAAGAAAGGAAGGTGGCAGAAGGAGGCATGGACTGGGGTGGGCAAAGTGGAGATGGATGTCTAGGGCTATAAACCTATAATGCCCACCTCGGTACCTTAACTTTTTAGAATAATGAGGTACTAGTTTTGAAATGAACCAGCTAAGTAAAACACGAACCATTTGAATTTACTTTGAAAATGCTTGAACGACAGTTATAGAAACTATTACTCGACTGATTGAGATAGAATGACTAAATGTTGAATATGCTCGACTGATTGAGATAGAATGACTGAATGTTAGATATGCTCGACTGATTGAGATAGAACGACTGAATGTTATGCTCAACTAATTGAGATAGAATGACTTAATGTTAGATATGCTCGACTGATTGAGATAGAATGACTAAATGTTAGATATGCTCAACTGATTGAGATAGGATGACTGAATGTTACATATGCTCGACTGATTGAGATAGAATGATGAATGATAGATATGATTTACTGATTGAGAGAAAAGGATGAATGAAATATATACTCGACTGACTGAGATATTATGATGGATGATGAAATATTTCATAGTGCAGCGCTACTAATGTGTGCTTGAGTGTGTGTGTGTGTGCAGTGGCAGGTAAGATGATTTACCGACTGACCCACAATGGAATTATAGGGGTTGTAAGAACGGAAAGAGCACATAGGGGTACGATGACTGACTGTCGACCCTGGATTAGTAATCCATGCATGGGTGAAGCCATTTCAGCTCACCCGGGGAAGCATATGCTGTGCGAGCAAGGCCATAACGATTTTGGTCATGTACGATGAGTTGAGGGTCGTGCAATAAGGAGAGCCTTATCCCTCAACATCCGTTAGTCTCCAAGGAGCATAGTTGAGAGATTGCGGTAACGGTTCCCGATCACTACCCAATACTCCCCATAAGAAGGAAGAAATGAAACTGCCAGAAGGGCCCGCCGAAGAGGTACCTAGACAAGAATGAGAGGAAGAAAATTAATCAACGGTATAAATGAAAATTTCACATAAGATTTAATAAATACTTTATTTCATTAATTTGAATAATTCTATTCAAGATTTTATTTTTTTAATTAATTGATTTCTTTAATTTGAATTATTCATTTTAATTGATTTGATTAACTTGAAAAAGAATTGAAGAGATTGATTTTATTCAATATTAAAGTTGATTAATTATGTTGATTAAAAAAATATTAACAATAAGAGATTTATTTTTATTCAAAGATTTTAATTGATGGATTTTATTATATGGAATTATCCTATACAAATTCTATTCTTGATTTCATTGATTAAATTTCTTATTAATTTTTATTATTAAGAAAAATCATTTTTAAATCATTTTATTAAAGATTCTATTTAATTGACTTCATTATTTTGAGAAAGAATTGAAATAGGTCATTAATAAAAGAATTGTTTTTATTTTATTATTTAAGATTTTACTTTAATTAATTTACTATTCATTTAAATTATTTTATAAAAAAGAAATTTAAAATAGATTATACTTTTAGTAAAAGAAATCATCTTTTAATTCAATCTTAATATTAGGGAAAGAAAGAAAAGTAGAAAGCAATAAGTCTAACTAAAAGATTGTTAAGTAAACTAAATGAGAACCAAAAGAGAAGTAGAACTCTTCTACACCTAACTCCCAATAATCTAGGGATTTAGGTGCACATTAAAGACATTAAGAAGACACATGTATTTGAGAATATTGGAAATTTAAATATTAAATTAATTTAAATATGTGCATGGACAGATGCATGGCACACAGGCTTTTGCTATATAATGAGGGAGGAGAAGGAGAGAAGGACATCTCTTGCTCCCTAATGCTGGATGGTCATCATAATCTCGGATTATGTTATGATCCTTGGAGTTGGGATTAGCCAGAACGGGGATTGGGGGATCCTTTCAAGAAGCTAGATTGTGTGTGTTCTTACGACCCCATTAGCTCGAGGGTTCGGGGTGAAGAAGAATAACCCTGATACGGTAAGGAGACCAATCGAGGGGTCACTCGGTACTTCGTCAGGAGATTGGATTGGTTTGTGTGGAAACCACTTCGAGGACTCCATCGATTCGTTGGACCAACTGTCGAAATCAGGTTTGAACTATTTTTATTTTATTTATTTTGCTAAATATTTTTGAGAATGAATAAATTTGAGTATATAGTTTTAAATATTGACATTCATGTACTACGATAATTAGAACTAGTTCTGTGGTTTCTATATCTTCTTCTAACAAATCGTACTGGAAGTTTTTTTTTTGGGACCCCCGCAAAGGGGGTCCCTACAAAACCCCAACTAGCTGTAATATGGATCAGGGCACCCTAGAAGGGGAAGCGAGTGTGGTGGGGGAATGTGCGGGGGGGCGAGGTCTGTGTTGCGGTAGAGGGATGGGTGACTGTGGATGGGTGGTTTGCCGTGGTCAGATGGGGGAGGGTGAGAGCTTGGGAAATTGATACGGAGGTGGAGGTGGATATGAAATGTAAGGGGGAGCTGGATGGAACTGTGGTGCTATATAGGAGGGGGGGGGCCTGGATGGAAAGGGTTGGGGAATGGGGCATGTATGCCAGGGGATACAACTGGCATATAGGGTAGCTGAAAGGTCGGAGAGGGAGAAATAACAGCACTGGAAGGATGAGGTGCTCGCACCTACATACACATTTATAACCTCATAGTTTAATATAGAAAAATATAAATATACATGGACAAGTAATCATATTTGAAATTAAATTTATGATTTAATACACACGATACCTACGCACGTGAAGAACTGCTGGTCCCCGGTGGTGGTGGCTGGTCACTGGAGCCCGTGGACACTTGTGCGAACACTGCAATTTTTAGACTGAATTTATAAAAACAATATTAACAATATTAAACACAATGCAAATGAGAATGACAATGATGGTACTTAAAAAACATGACTGCAATTAGGTTATATTCAAGTTAGATGATGGTGGTTTGATGGGATTTGGATATTATACCACGTTATTATTGTATTGGTGCAGTCCATTTGTTCAAGACTTGGTAAAGAACGTTGTTGTGGGGATCAATTCCTTTGAACCACAATGGATTGAGCCCATGGTAGGAACAAATGACCCATTATGTTGTCATTCATTGAAGATAATGTGGCAAGGAAGGTTGACAATTTATGCTTGAAGTGTTTGATGGGCAAAGTTGTCATTGATATTCAATATTCTGAAAGGATAGAAGGTGGCATGGCATGAAATTAAAATTAAATAAGGTGACAGGGCATAGAAGGTGACATGGTGAGCTTTTCCTTTTCTAGAGTCATCCCCATGAGTAGGTGAGCTTTTTCTTTGGCCCTAGAGAGATGTACAGTGCCTCATAAGTGAATGGAATTCATGTCCATTTACAAATTTGAATTGGAAACCTATGTAATGTGTTTCGGTTCTTGATGAAGAGTTCCTAGGTTTTGATGTCTTCTTATAGATTTTTAGTTTCCTACAAGCTTGATTCACCCAGTGAAAAAGTATTTGCATCCCTAGAGTGAGGATCTTGAGTCCCTTTATTTCCATAACATTTACATCATCAACTAAAATGGCATCTCATTGTTTCAATTTGCAAAGAGGTGCTAAATAGCAGTTAAGTTAGTGTGCATGTTATTTAATACACTTTAGAGTGTTGATCATTAGAAAAAGGAAGAAAGATAAATCTTTTTCATGATTAACTTACTTACAAGATTGAATGTGCCATGTTCTTTTGCATTGAATGAGTAATTATGTGTTCTTGATTGAATAGCTATGTTGTCAGAATGATATCACTTGATTGAAATCAAATAAATCTTGAGTGAAATGAGTTAAATGAGTATTCTTGATTCCAAATGTTTTACCAAGTTGTATTTGAATCAAGATAATAGCAAGGCCCCATAGACCATATTTGTAAGATTATCGCTCTTCCCTATGGGCCTTACATCATTTTCAAAAACTTTAGTGACAATACATGTGGTAAGTTGTTTTATGTTGTTTATATGTCTTTCCTAATAGCATGTTCTAGGAGTAGTAGTATGATTACTTTCAGTCTCAAGTATTAGAATAAATTGGAAATCCCATGATAATAAACTAGGGTAATAAGGACATGTGAAACATCAGGTTCTTGAATTTCTAGAAGCTTTTCCACTATGATTCTCTTTTTCCCGAGAGTTTTGGACAATGCAGTGAAAATTCATAGCAATAAATAGTTTTCCTATTGGTCTCAGTGGATGCAAAAGTGATAAGTACAACATCTCAGTGAACTCAATTGATGCAACAAAGTTAGCAGAAGCATAGAAGTGATTTGACCACCTTTACCATTAAAAGAACCTATTAGTAGAATATGGGGGAAAGTGATCATTACCATGGTAATATATTCTCAAAGTTTAAGCTTGAAGAACACATGGCATAAGGGAATGGCAGCAAAGGTTGATTTGGTGGACAAAGTGATGGGCATTGGAGCCATTGGCACACCTATTGAGCCAAGAGTCAAATGACCCATACTGTGGTCATTTGAAGATGGTTTGGACAAGGAGAGTACATGGAAAAGATAATTTGGATGACATGGTGACAAATGGCAAAGAAACAATAACACACATGGCATTGGTCAACCACAGGAATAGAAAGCAAGCATTGGATGGTAGTATGAGGATGAAGGACACTACGGGCATCACCAAAACCCTTGGTGCGGGCTCATCATTGGTCAAGTAAGAATGAAAGATTTTGGAAATTTCTCTCCCATTTGTATAATCATGAGGGGTCTAGGATGCCTAAAGTGAACACAGACAAATGTTTCTAGTTTTATTAGGTTTTCATGTTTTATAAGGTTTCAATTTTTTTGGTGGGATTATATGAATTTATAGTTCTCAAATAGAATACGAATTTATAGCTCTCAAATAGATTAGACAATATTATAAAAACAACTATAAAATACGATGATAATATGGTAATTACTCAGTGCTAATTAATTTGTAATTACTGAACACAAATTACTCGTAACTGGATCTAATTATTCAAAGTAAAGAAGTTACCTATGTGTATGGTGCCGCAATCTCCTCTGCTGCCGTCATGGCTCCATCAAGGTCAAAGGAACCGACGTCCTCCCACCTGGGGGATGGAGAGTTGGCCCCGAATAACTGTACATTAAAAAAAATAAAGTCAATAGTGTGTAATTCAAAGTTAAATATATTAAACAATACGATATCAAATAAAATACAACAAATACTTGAACATTAAATAAAACAATAGAAAACCTAATCCATGAAGCTCCTTATGGAATGCTGCTGTGTATCACCATGGAAAGAATGACGACAGTGAGAACAATGATGTGCCGTTATTCCAGTAGAACTAGAAGGCCCCGCCTAGGTTCCACTTATACCCGGCATGTCCCGACCACAACCCATAGACTGTGTAGCTATTTGTGTCTCATCGATGTCCTTCCGGCTCTGGGAAGACATGGCCACAAATTTGCTATGTCTAAGAAAGTCATGTGTGGCACGACTGACGGAGTCATGAATCTCATCTAAGCTGCTACCAAACCCGGGTGGCTGAGGAGGGGGGTTTGGCTCTCTCCTAGGTGCAGGAGGTCCTCTAGGTGGGTTGCGGTGTGCCTGAGGTCGATCTTGGGCAGAGCCAAGATCGACACCCTGAAACTCAGTGATGTCAAAATAGTTGACATTGTACCCTAGCTCAAACTCAAGCCATAATTTCCGAAGGAAATACTATGGGACCTCCAAATTGTTGCATGGGGGCCTGTCAAACACCATGAACCACCTCTTTCTTCAGTTATCTCTCCATGGCTGGTAAATGCACCAGTCCATGCAAACCCGAGCCCTCGTCATAGCTGGAGGCTGTCCTGTCGAGGGAACTATAAACTTGCTATACAACTGGGCTTTGGTGATGTTGAGGTCTTTTATCTGCTCTTTGGACAACCCAGTGGAGTAGTGTTCCCTCATTCGAGCCCTGTATTGGATCAAGTTTGTTATCTGACTATGTGAAATATTGATTGATTCAATAATTTTTTGAGGTGATGAAGCCAAGGAAACCCGATAGGGTTCCTTGGTACTATTCAATTCATTACTTAGTGCCCTCAATTGTTTTAAGTCTTGGTGTAATTGATCTTCGAGGTTTTCATTTGGTTCATTTTCGGTTCCCATATTGTCTTCTGGAGGTCAGGTTTCATTGGTTTCATCAAATGGTTCGAGTGTGTCTGACATCTTGTTAGGTGTAGATGGCCTGCAATTAAATTTTCTTGGTTTTTGATGGATTGTAATTTTTTTTTTAAATTCAAATTCAAATGGAAAACAAAAAAAAATAAAAAATAAACACAAATTTGTGCTTTGAGGAGCACCTACCTAGAGAAATGGATGGCACCGTGGTGTAGGGGCGATTTCTTGGTGTTGAGGAGGATTTGGTTGCTCGAAAACACATTGGCGGGGTTACACAATGCCCTCGCGGGTTGCACAGTGGGCTCAAGGGTCTGTCGAAAATCACAAACCCGAGAGCTCTATTTTTTTATATAAAAAAATAGAGGCGCACACACGCCATTGACGCGTGTGCTCCATTTTGTGTGTACACGTCAAAGGCGCATGCACACCCCTTTTGTCCACATGGACGTTCGGCATTGTCGAAGCAATGAGGCGTGCACACATTTGGATGCACATGTGCTTCGCTTTGTTTTTTTTGCTCACGCACTGCTGTTGCGGTCTTTTTGGGTACCAGCTTCGTGCGGGTACCCTAGAATCAAATAGTTTAACCAATAGAAAAACTATTTCTACAATAGAGACTGATTTAGATGAATTCCTTCTGGGAGACCTAGGTATCAGCGAAACCAAGAAAGAAGGAGGAAATGCTAGAATCTATGAGTTATCATCTTCTTCATAATTGAGATTTAGTGGGATAAAAAAATCCTTTAAAATGGAAAGATATGATCCAAAACGAATAACCAATTTTGATGTCTAAGTGTGGACAGTGAGTAAAAAAAAACCAAGTTTGCTAGTTCAAAGGCCAAAAATCCAGGTATTATGTCGTGTAATATATCTTGAGCGATCATAGTTGACTTTGTTTGACACAAACTAGTTATGCCTTGGAGACTGAATTTAGGAAATTTAATGTAAAGTTTGTTATCCCCATCAAATGTACCTGGCATAACAATAAAATTTGGATTCCGTTGTATCTCCCTATGGCCTTGAATTGGTGCCACGGTTGTGGAGTGTTGCACCTATGCACACATCAACTCAATACACATTAAAGAAGGTTGATTCCTAAAAAAGGGTAATTGACAAAGAGTTGTTAAAATAGCATTTTCCAAACTTTGTAGATCACCAATTATAGACTTGTCCATTAAGTGTGCATGTTGGAACTCCCCATGGCTTAAAATGAATTCCATAGTTGTGCATTGTTATACCTCTACAAACATGAACACACCGCATAGATATGAAACATAAAATAATTCAAATGAATCGCTTTCACAAGGTATGAAAAGTAAAATGAAATGTACCTGGCATGTCAGGAAAAGTTGTAAGTTCTTGCATCTCTCTTTGGATTTGGCTTGATGCCACCATTGTGGATTGTCACACCTCTACAAACAACAACACACCACATGATAATAAATGGTGTTGACTAAATACACTAATCTAAACCCATTACTCATGTCAATCTATCAAACTAACCTAGGACCATATGCAATACATTGTTTGCTTGAGGACGTCCCCTTTTGTTGAGGAATTAAAATGAAATGGTTCATATTCAGATGTATGGATATTCAAATCAATTTCCATACCACTATTTTGTTTTCTCCTTCTTTGCTTCTTTGTAGGGATAAGGAAACTCTTCTTCCTCTTCAAAGACAAATCAAGAGAATCCAACCCAACTGTGAAGTAAAAATCCATAATGTTTAAATTGTTGGTATCATCCAACATTTTTTAACCATATCATTCAATTCTATGGTCCTACTCAAATTAGTATGGGAGTTGGTTTGAATCAACTATAGTTAGATAAACAACTCCTTATAGGATAATTAATATTCCATATTTGTCCTACTTAACATTATTTTTTTTCCTTTTAGTTGATGATGTCATTTTCCCCCTAGTGGTGTGCAGATGTCATCTAGGATCCATCAACCACCTAATGCACCATGCATGCATCATTTTAGGACCACTTGAGTCAGTTCCCTACATTTTATGAGCCAACTCAATGTTCTAGTTCAGTCCACCTGAGTTAGATGACTCTTGTGGGGGTTTATGCTCCGATAGCCACTGTTTGTGGTCTCATGCACCCTTTTCTGAGTGATTTGCATGCCAAACTCACTAATGCACCCCTTTTGGTCAGCTAATTGATTGTATCTTTAGTTAACTGATATTTGGTTGAGTTTAACTGAGTTTGGGAGCTCTAGAGCACTAATAGAGGTGAAAATTCCTATGCTAGATTTACTGTGGCTTGAATTCTTCTATGATATTTGAATTATGTCCATTGTAACATCATTGTTGATTATACTGATTATTCCATCATGTGAAATTATTATGTTCCTATCTGAGTTCTCATGCATGATTAATTGTCTGCTCATTTTTACTGCAATTTTCACTATAATCCATCTTTTCTTCTCATCCTTTCTCTGTGAGGTATAGTCAACTCCATGATCCGCTGTGATTTCGAATTTCACATGGTATCATAGCTCAGTGAGCGTAGGTTGAGAAACTGCTTTTAGCAGTGCACCAAAAGCTTCTGGATTTCCACAACAAATCCTAGTGCCATTGTATTGAATTCATTGGATATATCCTTGGAGGTCCAGCTAGGTGTGAAGGATCCGGAAAAATGTGCCTATTTTCTTAAATAAGTGCTCAGTAGTAGTCTATCTTCAAAATTGAGTTTTTCACAGGATATTGAAATTTTTTCAGTTTATCAATACTAGCAGTTCAGCTTGTATTCACTCCAGTGGTTCGTATGGAGAATTTGAATGTTCCTCTCTATTAAATTTCATGTCACTGTGGATAAAGGCCAAGAACCATTTTCTCTATTAAATGGAACAAGAAGTGGAAGTGTGGATAAAAATTTGATTATATGGGATGCCAAGACAGGGGAATCAAAACAACAATTTCAGTTTCATTCAGGTTTGTTATAATTTGGAAGGATACTTGATCCAAAATGAAGTATTTTATTTCATTCATTTTGGTTGCTTATGTATTTACAATAGCTTAAAATTTTAGGTGAAAATGTTGTTGTTAAATGAATATATATTTGGCTCAACACCCACTCTTGATGTTGGTTGGCGCAGTAATGTCTCCTTTTCCACGTGCTCCACATATAAGATGATATATGTGTTAGCACCCAAAATGACCCTCGAGGTTGTGAGAAAAGGGACACTTTGAGGTAACTACAAAACCACTTAAGGAAAGGTAAGTTGGCTTCTTCCTCTCGAGAGAGGGATCTCTCACATATTTGGTTTAGCAAGGCCAGATACATGAATAAAATTGAGATAGGATTATTGTTAGTAACCCATGTCTTTACTTTGTTAGTATATTGTTGTTGGACGCATATGCTTTGTAAGTTGACATGTAGTATTTGTTGATCAATAGTTTGTGTTATTGTTGTTAGTGCATATGCTTTGTAAGTCGCCTGTAGTATTGTTGATCCATAGTTTATAGTGGCCCATGGTTTTCACTCATAGTATTCGCGCCTAGACTTAGTATATAAGTGTGTGTTGAGACCTATGAAGGCACGGTGAAGTTATTTGTATTGAGCTTGCTCATAGGAGGTTACCCCCTCGAAGTGGCCTGTGATCAATATAAAAGTGATTCTGAGTTCTGTCATTTCTGCTATTTCGCATATTCTTATTAATTAATTGTTGCAGGTGATTTACAATTATTGCTTGGTTGAAACCAGTGTAGACCTTCCTTGGGAAATGGAGTACAAACACCAGAAATGATTAAAGTGACAGTGCTCTGCAAAGAAATTCACACAGAGGCAGGATAATTACCCCCTTATAGTCAAAGAGATTTTGTTTGGTGACAAAGAAGAAGATATGCACAAACCATCAACACATAGCACCTTAAGATGAATTGTGTATCGAATTTAGCATAAAATTATTCATGGATGCTTAGAATGAAAGAGAGAGAGCATAGCATGTATGAATTCAGTCCGAATACGCACTTATCCAAGCACGAAAAAGAATAACAATACGAATTAGACAACGACGGCAACATTCACATGAGAAAAGAGTATACGGATTGCAAGACAGATAACACATGAATCTATGGTAAAATTACTTACTTAGCTCTGTCATATTTTCATTAAATGTGTCTCAAAAATTCCTAATACACGAGCCTATCGGGTCTCAGAAAGTTCCAACCCTTTACTATCTCTATTACATGGGAATATATAAGCCCTTAGGCTCGAATTATCTAGCAGGAAAAATGGTTATAGCCGTGTTGACACCTATCTAGTCTAGTCCATCATCTTCAAGAATTAGCTACAATAGGAATGGATGTTAGCAGACAGGCTTGATTAATTTTACGTGTGTCTCTATACAATTTGATAGTTGCAACAACTCTTAAGCAGCTGATAGGCTCTCAGTGGTTTCAAATATAAGCATGCTACACATCCAAATGGGCCTGAATAAGACTTATATGATGGGATACAAAAAATATCATAAACAAACCTCCACCCTACTTCTGAGCTATTATTTGGCCTTGCTGGTTGAAGAAATCCTCCACCTTCAAGGAGTCAGCCATCTACTCTCCTTCTGTTGAAAGAGGCGGTGTCACTTCCTCGGTGGGAATGATGAAATATTTGAGAATCTCCACATTTTGGTGAATTTCCCGTTCCACCTTCCAGACCTCTTTCTTTTTCTTCCGCCGAGCCTTCTTGTGCACCTGTCAACCTTGCTTCTCCTTGGGCTCACTGGCTGTGCCTTCCTCCAAGTGACCAAATTTTACATGGGACGAGGAAGTATGATCATCCTCCACTTCGAAACACGCCTGATCTGGTACAAAAACCACTCTAGTTTCTCGATCTTCCTCCATGACTGGATCTCAACTGAAAATATCTGAGTTGTTGAGTCCACCACCTCTTTTAACATGGATGCTAACATTAAACCTCGAGGAACCATTTATAACGGTTGTGACAATGATGGAAGCTAGGAGCAATCATCTTCGCATGATCATCTGACTAGGCTCGTCGAGTGAGAGGGAATGATGGCAGAGGTCTGGGCTGACACCAAACTACCTTCAACCAGACTTTTGCATCATGTGAGGAGGCACATGATGGCTCTGATGTGGAATTTCTCTCTTGGACCATCATTTGATAGCAGATGCACCTTTCAACCATCTATCTTGACCTTACTCGCATATAGGCCGTCCAAAGACGTGCCCTCCTACCATGCTTTGCAAATTTTTGGGTTGTTGATCGCCCATGCTAGTCCTATCAGTGAACAAAACCTCGACCTCTAATCTGAACTCCGTCAGATCTGGGCCGTCAAAAATTGCACCTGCTACCAAAAGTTCGCAGATTTGAAAGGTCCATCTCCCGGTGCATTTTCAAATCGTGAACCTAATGGTGATCTCAGATCTGCTTTCCAATCATTGATTTGACCCCCAACCTGATCGTAGGCTAAGCACTCTACCCCTGCTTAAAACACCCCTCATTTCCTTCGCGAGATCGCTCCTTAGCTGTGGATTTCAATCGCCACAGATCCCTACCTTTCATTTATGCCATCGTTTAACCGGGGCAGGCATTTTTCATTTCTAGCCTTTTCAAAGGTGTTTAAAACTTTGGGCTCCAAAATATTTCGCTTTCCAGCTACATTGCACACCTCTAGCTCTCGTTTGGCCTCTCATGGGTCTTATGAATTGGAAAACCAAGGCCATCAATCATTATCTACAGGGGTCTAATCTTCCTCGTCAGCCAAGACAAAATTGGTGCTAACAATATGTTTGGGGAAAATCACCCGTCCAAACTTTTTATGGGCATCTAGTTTGTTGCTTTGTTTGCAATGCAATTTCTTTAAGAGGTTTCCTTCTTTATAAGCTTTCTTTTTGGGGATAAATTTCATGTCACCGGTTTGATTTTTATTTGATGAGAACTATGGAACACATTACTTAAGATACCTATGATCAAGTCTCTCCTTTTTCTATTTATGGTTTATTTTCAATTAGTACTTTAAACATTTGACTAAATATTTAAAAAAATAGCATTATAATTCCTCCATTTGATTGTGGGTTATTTAGGTGTCTATGTGTTGGTTTTCTTTCAAGTAAATTTCCTCTTTCTTTTTTAATGGAGTGGAAACAGTTTTTGTTAGCCAATGTGCATGAAAGTGAATGGAAGAGATAAGATGTGAATGAAAACATAAAATTGACATGCTAATTGAGAATTCATTTATTTATATTTGCAGTTGGTGACTCGAGAATGTTATTACATTTTTTTCTTTCTTCTATTAGAAACTAAGTTGACGTTTTACTGTGTTTAAATATTTTCTTTGGATGAAGTCAGTGCCATAAAATGGGACCCTACTATGACACTTCTTGTTTCTTTCTCTGATGAATTCATAACAAGGGTAGTCAGAACTTCCAAGTTCGAAAGTATTTTTTGTAGGTTGTATCTTGAAATTTAACATGTTGTGGATGGCAATGTAGATATGGAGTATAAAGTAGGACATGTGTCTACATGATCTAAAGGAGCCAAAAAAGGTACTTATTATCATAATTAATCATTCTAAACACTTATTCTGGTACACTTTTGTATGCTCTTATATCATTTAAAACTCGAATCTATCTACAGGAAATTTATACCATCAAGTGGAACTCCACTAGTCTTGGTACGAACAATCCTAATTTGCAGTTAGTCTTATCTAGGTAAACTTTGGTTCTCCCTAAGATTAATTGCTCCTTTGTAATTTTTGACAATGGATCAAAAGCCACTATGCCGTATCATAATGCACCTAGAGTTTCTCCTATGTTTCTTCTTTATTTGAGAATATTCCATTTATATCCATGTGCAACTCTTAGATACATATAATTTGTATCTATGAGTTTCTATTCTACACCTACTTTTGGACACAATGGATGGTTTTCAGGATAGTGGGAAGGTACCCTCATTTTTCAAGAACTGGGGCATGAGAGGGGGGAAGATGAAAAATATTTGTATTATTTTATTACAAGGAAGTAAATAGATAAAGTATTAAAAATAATAAAAAATTAACTATAATCTAGTCTTATTTAACTATGATCTAGTGTCTTATGTTAAATTTTTTGGTTAAGGATTTCATTGTTTGACAATTTTGTGGTCATTGTGCTTGGATGCCATAATGAGTTAGTATGGAATGACATTCTTAGAATTCATATAAATTGAATTTTCCTTATCTATAATTTATAAACACTTTCCAAAGGTCTTTGTTGACCACATGCAAGATTGACATGGGGCTTCCGCTAGGGTATGTGGTTTTTAATGGTCAGTATTTTTATCTTAGTTAAATGTACTTGGCCGATCTTACATATTACCTTTGTTTATGTCAATATATGAATGTCATATTGGGATTCTTGATGTTAGTGTTATCATAGGGAACTTTGAACTTGTCTTATGGGTAGTTTGCTAAAACTTTTGTTAATTCTTAGCAATTTTTCTAGTTCTTGTGAGGATAGAACTGTTGGTTTTAAGGATATGGGTTATTGTCTTTTCCTGGTAGGTTTTTTTTTCTAGAATTTAGGATACATTTATTACTAGGCATATTCCACTGTAGTAATAGCTTGTAATTAGTATTGATTTGGAAATGTAGTACTGTAGTGAAATCCTAGGAATATATCACTATAGTATTGGAGTTTTAGTGATGTTAGAATTAGAGTGTTGGAAGATGCTATTACAGGAATCCAGATCTAGAACCCTCAAACATAGATTCCATATTGGCATAAATTTTGGTGTGGGTGATGCCTCATAAACTAGCAATATATTGCATTTGTTATCATTTTGGAAAAATTCACAACATACCCTTCAACTTAAACATTTATTGGAATGATCAACTAATGTCCCTCCAAAAATCAAGCTTCCAAGGATTGGCATCCATATAATATATAAGAATACATTTGAAATATGAGATGCTTCCTTTACAATATACGAGTGCTACAAAGTCCCTTACTATTGATTATTGCGCCGAGAGGCGCTCTACAACCCAGTATGGGAGAGATCTTGTAGCGTGATGTAATGTTAGTAACACGTCGGCCAAAAATAATAGTGATAGTGAATATTATGGGAGAGATCTTCTAACGTGATGCAACATTTGTAATGTTTGTAACATTAAAGTAAAAAAAGTAAAGTAAAAAGAAGTAAATTAAAGTAAAGTAAGTATGGGGGGGATGTTGTAACGTTTGTTACTAACAAAATAATTAAAAAAATTCATGTCGGCTCATAAAATAAAAAAATTATGGAAAGTATTTAAAAAAAATCCATGTTGGTTCATAAAATAAAATATTATGAAAAGTAATTAAAAAATAGATGTTCATTTATAAAATAAAAACTTAAAACTTAAACCCGGATTTATCAATCAAGAGAGATCAAATTTCTTGGGTATAAATTTAAAAAAAGAAATACACTTCAAGAAATTGGATCCCTCTCGGTGCTTGATAGATATGGGTTTAAGATGGATCTATGCTGGTTTACATAAGAGATAGACTAGATCAGACCTCCAAATTTACAAGTGGCCTAAAAAAATATCCCAAGGGAAGATCGGCGTCATCATAACAGTTTTTAATGATGATGAAAGTCCTCTTCTAAGGCTATGGCCTCTCCCAAGGTGTATGAATGTGGTGTCAAGAATAGGAAAATAGTGAATCAAGTTTACTGGAATTATATGGGCCTGCAAAGAAACCCTCCTTATGCACTTACACATGGGACATCTACTATATAAATGGAACAAACCCTTCACAGGTGGTTGCTTCAAAAAATAAACCTTTTCCAACTCCAAGTGAACTGAAACTCTCCAAGAAGCTGGTTACCACCGTCATGTGCTTGTACAAGTTCCAACAATGAAGTTCTAAGGCTGTTTGTGATTGTTGTTCTTTCCCATATTGCAAGATTATTGTTGTTTACTATTATTTTTATGCACCCTATTTGTTTGAAGGATGAAGTTATGCCTAGAAATCCAAAGGATGACTATTTGCATGATCATATGTTCCCAAAACTTGAAACACTTCCTAGAAATGTTGTTTCTCTTGTTCTTGTTACACAAGAGGTGCAAGAATGCCCAAAATGTTGTTTATCAGACTACAATATGCTTAGATTTATAAATGTGATCCTTGGTGTTAAAGATGATTAAATATGTGGTTGATGACAACAGGTTTTACTACTACATAATTTTTGGATCAATTTCACTTTTTTCTTTGTTGTGTTGACATTTCCCTTTGTAATTATGGTTACATGGTGCATAACAGTAGTATCTTTGCCTCCCATGATCAATGATGCATATTCTGCAATCACTTTGGAAACAAAGAATGTATTCATTGAATGCACAGGAACTAATCTGACTAAAGCAAAAAATGTTCTAAAACAAATGGTGAGAATTTGTTGTGTTATTATTCAATGCTTTCCATAGAAAAGGTCAATGATTTGAGGTATTTCTAGTTGATTGTTAAAAAGGTTTTTCTCCACTACTATATACAATATACATTCCTTTAAATCAAATTATTGTTAAGATAGTATAATTATTGGTGTGATGTGGACGGAAATATGTCAGTAGTTTATTGAAATTATGCCATACAGTCCAACCTGTGTGTAGTGGTTAGAAAGTAGATTGCGTTCTTTGAAAAAAGAAACACCTTGAGGATAGATTAAGTAATAGCCTTGCTCAGAATATCACATGACATTTGTGTGGTTTGGGTTCATAAAAGAATATTCATTTATGTTCACATTTGTGCAGGTGACAATGTTTTCTATGTACCATGAAAGGAAGTTTGAGGTTGAGCCAATTGAAGTCATAAACCTAGATGAAAAATCAGTCATATATCCAGATCTCTCAATTTGGAATTTGGAGATTCATTTACCTTACATTAGTAGATCAACTGGTGTTCCTTTCAAAGAAGATGAGGTGAGACCGTGAGAGTGATTTTAATTATGATTTATGATCTTTTATTTTTATTCAACATTGCTTTAGTTAAATATACTCAAGTGTTATGTGACTATTCAAATAACATTTAATATAAAATTCAGATTTGGAGGCAAGATTCAATTGCAATGCTTCCAGAAATTTGTGTCATGGTTCTTAATACATTACATGACTGCCTGCACCTTGGATTTGCATGGGTGGGTCACAAGGTTCAAAATTATCCTAGAAAAAGTGGCTCATGTTTCAATGGGTTTAGAATTTAGAATACAGTTGTAGATTCAGGAAGCAATCTAGACAACGTTTATTGAAAATAGGATTAAATACATGTTTTCGGTTGGTTCAAACTTCAAACCTCTATTTGACCATTTGTTTGTAGATGATAGGTAGAGCTCGTAGTTAATTGGGTGTTATGGAGATTAATTGCTCTTTCTATAAATCATTGGTGATTTTAGGATACTTTTCAAATACAATTGCCTTAGGAAATTCATGAAGGAAAACATTTGCAATTTGGCTAGACTTGGCATTGGATTGAACTATATTTGGTAAGTCTATCAACAATAACCAAGATAAAATATTTTCCTTTGGATTTAGGAAATCTTGCAATATCAGATAATAAGATAAGATAAGATTATGTTATTAATATCTAAGGAATGGATTACAAATAGTTTAATCATTAATGAGACTTCAAGGGTACTATCTCAATGGAAGAGCACATGCCTTATATACAAGAGGTTGGTGGTTCAATTCCTCCATACCCTATCTACAGAAATCAATGAGTATTCAGATATAAAATAAGTAAAAAAATACTAAGTTAGTGACCAAAAAATGAGAGATAAGAGACCAAAAAAATGACCAAAATTCACATATAAACGACCAAATAACAGTTTTTGTGGCTAATTTTTGGTCTCTTATCACACAACCAAAAATGTGGTCACATTTAGTTTGGTCATTTATAGCTTGTCTCGTGGTCATTAATTTGGTCATTAATTTGGTCGTATATTTGGTCATTAATTGTGACAATTAATGACCAAGTATATGACCAAATTAATGACCAAATATATGACCAGATTAATGACCAAATATATGACCAAATTAATGACCACAAGACAAGCTATAAATGACCAAACTAAATATGACCACATTTTTTGTTGCGTCATAAGAGACCGTACATTAGCCACTAGTGATTTCCAAATCAAAAATGGTTATTTATGTGCGGATTTTGCTCATTTTTTGTGTCACTTATCTCTCATTTTGTACTAGTGATAGGGATGGAATGAGTTAAACTCTAGATGATTTGCACCCAGGATCCAACAATATTTTAGGCCAAAATATGGCTCAAATTGTTGAAATCATAGTTCTGGGTTTATTGAATTGCATAATAGAGGTTCCCCAAGGGTAATCGAGGATGTTAAATCCATTCCTGCAATCAAAATTGCAATTCTAGCAACCAAAATTGATATTTCACAATTTCTCCATTGTCGGATTCCGACAAAAGTGTTGGAGAAGGTGCAAATCATTTAGATATTATCTTACTCTAGGGAAAGGTTCCTTTCAATGTTATATATTTTTCTCATTTTTACTTTTTTTCATTAAAATAAATCAACGATGTGGCTTTCAAAGGATTTTATAAAATTTGGCATAAAAGCGAGATGATGGAAAAAGGGGAAAAGGTCTTTGATTTTTTTTTTGAACTTTGGATAATGGATTTGGGAAAGGAAAAATTGGGATAAGGATATGGGAATTTTAAGGAAAAGGGGAATCAATAAGGAGCCAATAGGGAGGTTTTGGGGATTTAAAAAAAAATTAAAATTTTGGGATAAAAGAGAGAGGGTGTTTTTTGGGTGTAGGGTATGGGTATTTCATTAAAATTTAGCAACTTAAGGATATGAATGGAAGAATTATGTAAAGGATGAATAAATATAGGAATTCTAATGCAAAAGGGGGAGAACATTTATTTCTTCCATAAATGGGTTTGAATTTGTATTAAAAGACTTCTTTTATAATGAAATTTATGGGGAAGATAGGGGACTTGGGTGTTGATGTATATGTAACTTCAGAATGTATTTCATCTGTGTATTTTATATATATTTATTGTACCCTTATAAGAGATGTGTCATTCCTCTATAAGGAAGTGTCGTCATGTGGATTGACAAATGTCGCAAGTGTGTGTACTTGCCGATGGGTTATTAGACCACCATGTGTGGGGTCGGCCCTGAAATATATATATTATAATGTGGATGTATCTAGCTAGACAAGTCAACCCCATAAGGTCACTGGGCAAACAGATTAGTATAAATAGAGATCAGGTGATCTCTATTTAGATCACTCGGAAAAGTATCTCACTTTCACTCAGAAAGTGGCGCACTACTGAGGAGGAGGATCATCTGCTACTAGAAGTGTATTTTGGTTGTACTTTGGTTGAGCCATTGCTCTCTCTATCTCTGAGGAAGTTGTGGGGTTTTTCACCTTAGGGTTTTCCCCATGGAAACTATGTGTCTCTTGTCTCTCATGCTTTTGATTCTTGTGATGCTTGTCATGCTTATTGTGATTGTCATGCATTGATATACTATATATGTTATTCTCTCAGTAAAGATCCTAGAGTATTGTGAATTAATGCTCAAAATTTAACATGGTATCAGAGCTAACCTGAGAAGAAGACATTTTGGAGTGACGGAAACTTGAGTTTCTTATTTATTGAGTTTCTCTCCACAGATTTTGGAAAAGAAGTATAGTAGATTGACTCTACTCATCAAGGCGCATCTATCTATCCAATCAGAATTCAATTCTGAGCATTTTCATATTTGGCCCTAAACATTAGGGTTTCCACAAAAATAAGAATTTCTAAAATCTGAAGACATAGCTGGAAGATCCTTGCAAAACTCAAAGTTTAGAGCTTTGGATCGAGATTTTTTGCTGAGTAGATCTCCGGGAAACTCAAACCCTAATTCAGGGCTCTCCTAGTGAACCCGGGAGGGCAAAAAGGAAAATCTGAAGGGTAAAGCTTTGTTGATCTCAAATTTTGAATACACCAGGCTGATTAGTTCATCAAGGCGCATCTTTCCATCCTTTCAGAAAATTGAAATTCACATTTTGAATTTTTAGGGTTTTTCTGACAAACCCTAATCCGAGACCAGACCCAGTTTTTAGCATTTCAAGTGGTAAGATCTAAATCTTTTCTATTTCCATTTGAAGTGCTCTTTAAGATGTCTCACCACACCAATCTTGAGGATAAGCTTGAAGGAGCTAATAACTTCCGAGCTTGGAATTATAGGATTGGGTTAATCCTCGAAGAGAATGAGTTGGACTCATATGTGAAAGAAGACATCCCTATGCCAGAGGATGAAGAGGCCAAGGTATTGCATAAGAAAAACTTGGTCAAGGCAAAGAGAATCATTGTTTATTCCATTAAATACCATCTCATACCCCATGTGTCCTCTCTAAAGACACCCAAGGAGATGTTTGACTCTTTGACCAAGCTATTTGAAGGGAAGAACATAAATCGGAAGATGACCCTGCGGAACCAATTGAAAGGAGTAAAGTTTCAGAATGGAGAAACCATTCAATCTTATTTTTCAAGGGTCTCCGAGATCAAGGAACAACTAGAAGCAGTGGATGAAATGGTGGAGAATGGTGAAGTGGTGATGACCACTCTAAATGGCCTACCCAGGTCATGGGATTCCTTCATTCAAGGAATTTGTGCAAGGAAGAAATTGATCTCCTTCAACAGATTGTGGGAAGAATGGTCTCAAGAAGAAGCTAGGCTTGTGGTCGGAGAAGAAAAGATGGGAAATGAAGATCAATCTCTCACAGCACATTCCAGGAAAGGCAAGTCCAAGAAGGAATCATCTCATAATAGAAGTTCCTCACACCACCATTATCATAAAGATAAGAAAGATATCAGATGCTTCAATTGCAATTAGAAGGGACACTTTGCTTCAGATTGTCCCAAGAAGAAGAAAGACAACAACAACAACTTCAATAATAAGAAGAAGAAGAACAAAAGAAGATATCATGCTCATGTTGCCGAAGATGATGAACCCCCAAAGAAGAAGGCTAGGGCAGAAAGTAATAGTGATGATGACTCATCAAGTGAAGAAGAATATGTTCTAATTTATGCTCTCATAGGTACTATCTCCCATGGTTGTAATGATTGGTTGATTGACAGTGGGGCTTCCAAACACATGACTGGGTTTAAGGAATCTTTTGTGAATCTATCTGAACATGAATCACCCCATAAGGTGAAACTTGGGGATGATTATCAATACCCAATCAAAGGAAGTGGTGAAGCCTCCTACAACCTAGATTCTGGAAAATCTTTGAATATGAAAGAAGCCCTTTATGTACCTGGGATCAAGAAGAACTTACTCTCCATCTATGCATTGAATGCAAAAGGTATGAGGGTTGCATTTGTGGATGGACAAGTCCTAATGTGGCCAAAGGGAAAGAACATAGATGATGCAGTAGTGATTGGAGAGCAAGAGGGAGGTTTGTATAAATTGAAGGGACAACCTGAACATGCCATGGTACATGAATCCATGGAGCCAAGTGAACTTTGGCATAGAAGACTTTCTCATATGCACTATAGAGCACTTCCAATTGCAAGCAAGGCTATAGAGGGTCTTCCTGAAATCAAGACCAAACATGAAGGTGTTTGCAAAGGATGTGCAAAAGGTAAGAACATTAAGAAGGCTTTCCCAAGCAGTAAAAGCAAGGCAAAAGATATCCTGGAAATCATCCATTCAGATGTATGTGGTCCTATGTCATCCAATTCTCTGAGTGGGTATGTTTACTATGTCTCATTTATTGATGAATTCTTTAGGAAGACTTGGGTATACTTCTTGAAGAACAAAGATGAGGTGTTTGATAAATTCAAGGAATTCAAAACCTTAATGGAGAATCAAACTAACAAGAAGATCAAAACATTCAGATCCGACAATGGTGGATAATTCACCTCAGGTGACTTCAAGAAGCTTTGTAGTGATTCAGGGATTAAGAGGGAGTTGAATGCTCCTTATAATCCTCAACAGAATGGAGTTGCAGAAAGGAAGAACAGAACAATCATGGAAGCAGCAAGGGCAATGCTGCATGACTAGGATATACCTATGCATCTATGGGCAGAAGCAGCTAGAATAGTTGTATATGTGCAGAACAGAACACCCCACAAGATATTGGACAACAAGACACCAGAAGAGGTCTTTTATGGTAAGAAACCTGAAGTCAGTCATCTCAGAATATTTGGTTGTCCAGTATACACTCATGTCCCAAAGGAAAAGAGGACTAAACTAGATCCTTCAAGAAAGAAGGGTATCTTTGTGGATTACAGTGAAAGCTCGAAGGCTTATAGAATATACTTTCCAGGGTTCAAGAAGGTTGATGTTAGCAAGAATGAATATAAGTTCAAGGACAGGTAATCCAGGAAGCAAAGATCAAGAGGCAGCACACTCCAGCAGCTCCTACAAGGATGCAGATTTTCAGAGGGAGTTGACTATCTTCCTACATTCCACAATAGAAAGGTGTAGAAGAAGCTACTTCAGCAGCTCCTGCCAGGAAGCAAAGACTCAGAGGGAGTCCACCCAACAAACAAACAAAGATAAGTATTTCAATTATCATTTCTTGCCTATTTTGTTTGTTTAAATAATATTATGCTTATGTTCCTAGACTTTGGAGATGTATTGTGCATATTAGAATGATTGCATTAATGAACAGTATACTACTAATATGCATGTGATGGGTAAGTGGCCTATGGCACTGTACAACATTCCAGTGCTACTTATCTAGAATTAAACCTCTTTGATGACATGTTGGGAGTAGTGGTGCAAGCTCTTAACAATGTTCTGGTAGAGACTGGAAAGCATGTAGAAAGTTGTGGAACGTGGATAAATCTTGTATTGAAACATTGGCTAAGATAACTGCATGACTGGATGACATATTTCTTTATGTGTAAAGAATTTGTTCTGAAAATTATGAGATGTTTCTAATCATGCAATTTAACTTGTTTTTGTAGGAAAGACCGTATATCTTCACCTACAAAAGGACTACAACATTTGTTCCAAGAACAAAGATATCTATTGAAGATATTGAAGTTCCTAGGATATGGGATGAAGAAATGGAATGCCATGATCCGTCGATCATGAAGAAGATGTTTGGGATGCAGTCCCAAGACCTGACAGGAAGTCACATGTGTGCAGATTGAAGAAATCCTTGTATGGCTTGTAGCAAGCTCCCAGAACTTGGTGTGATAGAAAGAGGAAGCTTGCTGCCAAGTTCGATATGAAAGATTTGGGAATGATGCATTATTTCCTAGGTATGGAAGTGTGGCAGAGTACAGGTGGGATCTTCCTTGGTCAAGGGAAGTACACATTAGATATCCTGAAGAGATTCGGGATGATGGATTGCAAGGCCATGGCCACACCTATGGCATCGAATCTGAAGCTTCTATGTGATGCTTCATATGAGCGGGTTGATGTCTCTATGTATTGTCAGATGATTGGGTCCTCGATGTACCTGACGAACACGAGACCAGATATTTTCTTCGTAGTGAACACATTGAGTCAGTTCCTGACAGATCCGAGGAGTGTTCATCTGGTTGCTGTAAAGAATGTTCTGAGCTACCTGAAGGGTACAGTGGATTATGGGCTAAAGTATGAGGTGAATCAAAAGTTTAACCTACAGGGTTATGTTGATTCAGATTGGGTTGGCAGTGCTGCAGATAGGAAGAGCACATCTGGGTGTTGCTTCAGTATGGGATCAGGTGTGATCTCTTGGTTTAGCAGGAAGCAGTCCTGCGTAGCACTGAGTACAGCTGAGGTAGAGTATGTTGCAGCCTATTCAACTAGTTGTGAGGCAGTATGGCTACAGAAGCTACTGTCTGAGTTATTTGATCTCCCATTGGATGCTACTGGTATCTTCTGTGATAACCAGAGTTGTGTGAAGCTGTCCGAGAATCTAGTGTTTCATGACAGGTTGAAACACATAGAGATCAAATATCACTATATCAGGGATATGGTGCAGAGAGGAGCTATGAAGCTCCTGTATGTTGCGACAGATGAGCAGATTGCAGATGTGCTGACGAAGCCACTAGCCAGGGTGAAGTTCGAGTACTTCAGAGAGAGGCTTGGCATTCTTCAGATCAAGGAAACTTCGAGGAAAAAGTGATGGACACATTTGCTGAATCCATTCCAAGCATGTTGGAAGGAGGATCCTTCACATGGCTGTGGATGTAAACACTGGATGATGAGCATCAGGATGATGTTCAGGTTTCTGCTTGGATATGATCAGTTGGATCATTTTTATATATGTATGTACGCATCATGTTAGATGTTGGATATGATCAGTTGGATCATTTTTGTATAGGTATGTACGCATCATGTTGGATGCTGGATATGATCAGTTGGATCATTTTTATGTATGTATGTATGCATCATGTTGGATGCTGGATATGATCGGTTGGATCATGTGTATGTATTTTGTATAAGCATCATGTTGGATGCTTGGACCATGTATCTGTATATGTATCAGGTGGATACATTGTATGATCAGGTGGATCATGTATGGTGATATGTATCATGTATTTGTATTTGTATTAGGTGGATACACTGTATGATTAGGTGGATCATGTACGATGATATGTATCAGGTAGATACTTGGTATGCATCAGGTAGATGCATTATATGATCAGGATGATCATGGATGACGAGCTTCAGGATGTTGCTCCAGATGACATGCAGCAGGATGTTGCAGTGATGATCAGGATGATCATGTGTACATCAGGATGATGTATGGTGAGTATCAGGTTGATACTCTGTGGCCGTGGAACAGGTTGTGCAGATAAGCATGTAATTTGTGCCCTGGGAGATTTGCAGATCGTCTTTCGAGGTTTTGCCTATGGCATGTAATTCGTACCCTGGGACATCTGGAAAAATGCTCTTTCAAGGTTTTGCTTGGGAGGACATATAATTTGTGCCCTAGGAGATCTGCAAATAGTCTTTTGAGGTTTTGCCTATGGCATGTAATTTGTGCCCTGGGATATCTGGCAGATGCTCTTTCAAGGTTTTTTCCTATGGCATGTAATTTGTGCCCTGGGAGATCCGATAGGTTGAGTCGTGTGCTCGTAATCAGTCATGGGATGCTATTTCGAGGTTTTTCCATGAACACATGTAATTTGTGCCCTGGGAGATCCGATACGTTGAGCCTTGTGCTCGTAATCAGTCCTGGAATGCTCTTTCGAGGTTTTGTGGTGACCACATGTAATTTGTGCCCTGGGAGATCCGATAGGTTGAGCCTTGTGCTCGTAAGCAGTCCTAGGATTCTCTTTCGAGGTTTTGTGGTGGGGTCACATGTAATAAGTCCTGGAGATCTGGACAGGATGAAAAAGGCCTCAGATGCTCTTTAGGGTTCTTGCTAGTCAAGACACTCTTTTAAGGTTTTGTGACGCACGTAATAAGTCCTGAGATTTCCACAGTATGGCCAGTGATGATGAAGACCTGCAGGTGGTGGGCCTACATCCAGTATGAAAAAGGACTGGCTCTGTAGAAATTCCTATGATGAGTAGAGTCAGAGATAGGTTGAGATAGCAACAGCAGTTACGATGATGATGACGATGATCTCGAGAAGAAGACTTGTCTAGCAGATCTGTGTCGAGAAATACCTTCGTAGTTAAGAGGGAGTGTTGATGTATATGTAACTTCGGAATGTATTTCATCTGTGTATTATATATATATTTATTGTACCCTTATAAGAGATGTGTCATTCCTCTATAAGGAAGTGGCGTCATGTCGATTGACAAATGTCGCAAGTGTGTGTACTTGCCGATGGGTTATTAGACCACCATGTGTGGGGTCGGCCCTGAAATATATATATATTATAATGTGGATGTACCTAGCTAGACAAGTCGGCCCCGTAAGGTCACTGGGCAAACATATTTGTATAAATATAGATCAGGTGATCTCTATTTAGATCACTCGGAAAAGTATCTCACTCTCACTCAGAAAGTGTTGCACTAGTGAGGAGGAGGATCATCTGCTACTAGGAGACTATCTCAGTGTATTTTGGTTGTACTTTGGTTGAGCCATTGCTCTCTCTATCTCTGAGGAAGTTGTGGGGTTATTCACCTTAGGTTTTTCCCCACGGAAACTCTGTGTCTCTTGTCTCTCATGCTTTTGATTCTTGTGATGCTTGTCATGCTTATTGTGATTGTCATGCATTGATATAATGTATATGTTATTCTCTCAGTAAAGATACTAGAGTATTGTGAATTAATGCTCAAACTTTAACATTGGGATTATTCATGAAAAGGGGAGAAGCTTTCATTTTTTTTAAAGCCAAGGACATAATCATTTCTCAATAAGGAGGGACACAAGAGTGAACCTTTTGATTTTTTGAGCATAGGTGTAGTGACTAAACTGATGACATATGTGATTGACAATTTAAAGGATGACGTGAGCTTGCGAATTTTTAGCTATAATGACACAAAAGCCATGACGTGCCAAAAACATTGACATAGTGTCAAAGGGGTCAAACGATGATGGTTTTGTCCAAACAAGATATGGGTGCAACTAGCATGAAGAGCCAAACGTAATGGCATAAAAAAATTGACATGACGATGCCCAAAGATAGAAAAAACAAATATCCATGACATTAGACCAACCAGACTATGGTGACATTGAGATACAACTTATGGATATATTTAATTTGTCAAACGAAATCGAAAATGGAGAAATGAGGTATGGACATGACAAGCATGTTGCTCTAGATATGACTATAGAAGAAATGAGTTCCCAAAAAAATCTAGTAGGTTCACCTTTGACATCATTCTTCGAACTCTTCAGAATCATGTTGATGTTGAGCATCAACACAATGTGGATTAGACTTTGTATTATTGGTCATGAGTCAAGAATCTTTTGGCATCAATGAGTAAGACTTTGCTCTTTCCAGTCAAACCCATGAGGGTATCCTCGACTAGGTGGGTAACTTTTATATATCGTTATCATGAAGGATAAACTTATGTATCAAAGCATGAACACTATGATAAATGTCCTACTTTCAATGTGTGTGTCTATACTTGGAAGTGATAAAAATTGATTGACCATCAGGAAAAATGACTATTGTGGAATGATTATATAGTTAATCTTCTTAAATGGTTTTATACATCATGGAAAATTCCCTAAGTATAATGATGAAACTAATGCATTATTGTGTATTATTCATGTGACTATGAGGTAAGAAAAGAAAAAAAATCACCCCATACCCTAGCTATTATCCTGAGGGTATCATGTATGTTATACTTGCATATGGGTAGTCCTCGACTACCACTGGAAGCTAGCTCCACTACACCGAGAGTGCTTGGTTGAATACCCTAAAGATCACACCTCTAACCTCCCTGACCATCATCTTACCCCATATCCTCATATTTGGCTGCATCAGTCTGTTGTCTCTAACTACAAAGTGGGGTCATGGTGTGGGAACCTTCTTGAAGAAGAATGTGTATATGAATGAAGCGAAGCTGAAATCCCTTCCATTTTGGCTACATTTTTTCAACTTTTTCTGAACTAAGCGTGCGAACATCTAGGTCCACCCAAATTAGGTTCCCATGAGTACTTGCTTCACCGAGAGGATATTCCCACCTAATATATTGTGTGTGCCACTTGAACCCAGGACCCTCACTACCCCTTCCCTAATATCTTGTGTCTCCAGGATCTCAATATCAGCCAGGAGTATCGGTGTTTTGTGCAACTATGTGATCATCATACAATGGAAATCCAATATGTCTCTCATTTTCATGTCACATGGATGTATGGTTTGCATCTTAGAATCACTCCCAGCTAATGTAAGCCAGTCATGTAGTAAACATCCTTTAACATGAGCTCTGGCCACTCACCATGAATGATAAAATCCCCAATCTACTAATCCCAACACTAAATAATATTGTTGAGTAGTAATGGTGCACTCCACATAAAAGGGTTCTCAAGGAATTTGAGTAACCCGTGCATAGAAAGATTGTCCCTCATACGTTTGTTGTTGTGAATATCTAGTTGAATGTTACCAGCATCCCTTTCCCTCAAATTGACCCTTAAAATCTTGAATTTCACACCATCAATTAGGATCAATAAAAAATGAAAAAAAATTGATTTTTTCGTCAGGTCTCTCTTTTCTAAGATATCTAAGTGACCTAGGTGGCACTTGTTTTGTAGAAAAGAGCAACTCTGCTTGCACCTTTTCTCTAAACAAGTTCAACCTAGGTTGCACCTGTCTCTCAAATAGTAGTGACCCAAGTCACGTCTCTCCAATAAAACTGAGCGACTTGAATTTCTCAAACCCCATAAAAAGTGCAAACCAACCCTAAAACTCTTTACGGATTTGTTCAAGTCCCTAAAAATCCAAAATGTAGAAAATAAATTGATAAAAATGATGAGAAGGTAAATACCACTAAATCGAAGCTCACAAAATTTAAAACCAATGGTCAAAAGAAGAGAAATCAACACCTAAAAATCTAGCCCCTCCAAACAACTGCAACAATGAACAGTGAAAATGACAGTTGGATTGGTGGGACCCAACCTATTTAATCCCTTTTGGGCCCCAATTTTCTTCTTACAACATTCATTCGATGCATTGTTCACAATGTTGGAATCGGGATTCTACACTCTTGATGATTATGAGATCAATTTTCCATGAAAAAAAATTCATTTTTGGGCCATTTTTTAGCCCACCTCATTTTGTGTGCCCTCATGTAAACTTGTTTTTTTCATGTTATATGGTACTTGTATACTCGATTTGATTTCCATACGCATTTTTACTCTTGGGTATCATTTATATTTGTATAGATATAGGTTGTGTTGAGATCAAACTTGGGTATCTTGGGTATCAACCGTTTTCCTCCGTTCTTACTCCTATGGGACCCCCTTCATTCAAGTTAGTGGCCAAACCCAACCTCTCTTACATTCTCCCTTACTCAACAATAGAGACTCCCTCACATGGGTGTCATTTTAGTACCCTTTCCCATTTGGCACCCATGCCGTCAATTTCTCATAGGATTGGGAGCTCATTTAGTCTGTGACTCTGTAGAAAGCCACATGTTACTATGGCATCATCACTCAATGGAATGCAATGTGGAATCCTGGAATGTCATTAAGGTATTTTGATGTTTCATATTGCACACTCATAATCCCACTGCTCCATCCATACTACAAGCATCTCATTATTTTTATACCATTCATTACCTTGCAAGGACATTACCATAAGTGTCCCACCCAACCATCGAAGTTTCATCTGCTATCACCCAATCACTTGAATCATCTAATCATTTCACTGGACACTTGTATTTTTGCTATTTCATCTAATCTCATTAAGGTGGCCATCTTCCTCAACAACCATTACACAAAGGTGCTTCTAAGCACCTCCATTTTCCAAATGTTCACAAATATAGGAAGCTACAATTGTGAAGTATTGCTCCACAACCTCTCTTCGATGGTTACACATCAGAGAAATCATTCAATAAATAGTGATCCTTAGCACTCTTTTAAATCGGCTATAGTTTCTTTTTATGGAAGAACCCCTAGTCACGTTTGTTCGAAGTAATTTTCATTGAATCACCCTTTGATTTGTATTGATATCATACTACTTTTGATTCAAACATCAATATCCCCCCACTTCTCCATCAATAAGTGTCTCCCATTGCACACATGTTCCTTCCTACCGGAGTTGTGTCCCTCCGCTAATAGGATCAAGAGTTCCAGACATGCTTCCAAGTCAACCATGCCTTCATACTATGAACAAAGTAATTTTGAGTCTATTACTTAGTTACCCTCATATCCCAAACATTGTCTCGGCTACATGTCCAATCCCATTCATCTCTTGTTTGTATCCCTCGTGATTTTTTCAAGCAAACATTATTTCCTTCATGGTTGCAGGTTTCCCTCTATCAACATCAACACATATATTCTAGAGGATAAACCTAGATGCACCCTATACCTTGGCCTCACAACCATCATTGATGAGTCCCTTGGAATGACTTAGGGGATACCTCACTACCCATTAGTATCATTTTTTCTCACTTGCTCAACGTCAACTCAATCATCACACCGATGAGATTCATACAGGTTGATGGTTCTCTAATTATTTGGTCAAAGACCTGGAATATCCATGAATCTAGTATTTTGGTGATTCTATGTGGAAACCATTCAATTGTATGTTTTTGGAGATATTTGGTTGCATTGGAGGCAGTGATTTAGATTCCATCCAGTTACATGATTCATATGCGGTTCCTTGGACCTATTAGATTCAAAATATTATTTGTTTGAGTCACTACAAATGTTGCATCCCTTCATATCCAATAGAGTATCAATGATTGTGATCTAACATTCCTTGAGAATGACATTGTTCCAATATAAGTTCTTCATATTAGCCATGGTTGGACCATAATCATGTTCCCATATTTGAGTTCCCCCAAGACACTTATTATTTACAAAAAAAATCTCCATGTATTGATCAAGTCCCCTCGAGTCCTAGATCCATTTCTATTTTTAGACATTGATATGAAATGGGAATTCCCTCCTCATCCACATATTTAAGATTATATGCACCTCATCCATGTTGAGTATTGTATTTCCAGGTAAGGGCCCATGTAGTCCCTTGGGAAGGAAAGTTCCCTCTCATGTAGTTTCCATCCTTTATTTCATTATCACACATATCTCCAAAAAAGAGAATCTTATGATGTATTTCAGCCATACGTTGAGCTCCTAACCTCACACATTGGGGTGTAATTTTTTAACACCCAAATTTGTCAACCAACCATGTCATAAACCCAATTGTCTACATGTGTCATCATTTTATATCACTTTAACTTCATTTCACCTATTGGACTTTCAAAAAACATCACAAAAGCCAAAAACCAAAGTTAAACACCAAAAGAGGCCATCTTACAATCAAGTCTCTCATATTCCAATGAAATGAGTGACCCAAGTCACTCAAATACATTGAAAATAAGCAACCCAGGTTGCACAAAATATCAAAAACTGAGTGGCCCCACCTAGACATGACTTTTGGTTGTATCCTTCTTTTTTACCAGGAAAAATACGAAACCTAGGAATGGACCCTGACTTGGCACAAATCATAGAGAGGGTTTAGGATAGAAAAATAGGACCTGATCCTTATCCCCAAAGCTATCCATTGTGCCTATAAATGAACCCTCAAGGTACCCCATCATACACAATTCTCCATTCACTTTCTCAAGCTGTCATTCTACTCAATTTTCCTGAGATCAAAGTCAACCTTTTTTCTCTTGTCTCACCTTGTTGGAGATCGTTATCATGATGTGTGGAGAGACGATTCCTATACTTCTAGGAGACCAACGGACCCTCCCTTGGACAACTACAGGGGTCCCTTCCATTGTACTCGTCGAGGTGACTCTACTCCTTGAATGCACATTTAATATAAAAGACATTCTTTGTTCTTTATATCATGATGTTATTTGCATACTCTTTAATGAAGAATGTGCAAAAAATGTAGTTTACATTTGTTTCAATATTGTTTAGTTTAATTCTTCCTGCATGCTAGTTAATTTTATTTTTCTATTTTCTATTTCTATTTTTGTTCTTTCCTTCGACACTCTACTAATGTCTACACAACCTGTAATAGTTTCCTTTTGGAATTACTGTGTGTACACATGCTACATTAGCTTCTTAATTTGTGTAAGATTTTATTATGAGCCCTTAAGCAGATAAGTTATTCATTATTTTCTAACTTGTCGCTTCTATTTTTAGGTTCTATATAATTCCTTGTCTTCTTCTCTTTTAACATTTTGATTTGTTCAAGCAACCTCCAATTAACGTTCCTTAAGATAGATATTTCTTCATTTTTATGATAGTTTCTTCTTGATACATTGACTCTCTATTTTAATTTATGATTGTATTGATTCATGTTCTTTTACTCATTGATTTTTCCAAGTAATGTGTGACGATGATCTTTTAGGTGAGAAATTTATTCATCTTATTTAGTGTTAAATTTGACAAATTCTTTTGGGGACCTTGTAACTTTTGTATCGACTTATAGCTATCTTGAAACATCAACTTTAATACATTATTTGGGTATTTGGATGAGGGCACTACTAAGCATGAATTTATTATAATGTCCTACAATGTTATCTTCTTCCTCTTATAAGATAATGTCAAAATGAAATTCTTAATGTTTAAGATGAAAGTCCCGAGTGTTTATATCCAAGATGATGTTAGAATTATGCCAACAATTTGATGAAACATAGATATGATACTGAATTGAGATCTGAAAATACAATCATTATTTCTTTATAATAGAAAATCTATTTCATATTATTTATCATCTCTAAATTTTATCTTCTCATTTATAGTCATTTAAAAAATACATAATTAACTCTCCATGTCAACATTGAAGCAATTATTTTTGTTTCCTAAACAAATAACAATGATGAGGATATACACCATCTTTTTATTCATTGTAGTTTTGCTCGTCAAGTTTGGTTCACTTTAACAATGTGGTTGAATTTTCGGGAGGATTGGACTAGAGACAATTTGAACTCTGTTGTTACTCGATGGTGCCAGCAGAGGGCTGAGCCTTTCCCCTTACTGTTCTTTATGATGAGTATCATATGGATATCCAGGAATAAACTTTTGTTCGAGAACACCCCTCCATTGGTGTTTGGTGCTTGCAAACTGATCATTGGAGCTATTGGTGGCTTTGCTCCGGTTTTGAAAAGGGATAACTCAGAAAAAACAAGTTTTCCAACTATTAGGGATGGCTCCATATATGATTTTTTTGATAGGTAAGCATAGTTGGGTATGTGTGGAGATGGAGGGTTCATTTACTTTAAAAAGAGCCATTACATAGAGTTGAAGATGGTTATTAGTAAGGGGAGAAACACCAAAGCAAAACTTCTTGTTGCACGTTGTATTATCTGGTTCACATATGTCAGAGGGATCTCTTTTCTTAAACTATTTGGTGACTCGATGGCTATCATTGATTGGATAAATCAAAAGGTCAATATCGATGTTCTTTTGTTGGAAACTTGGCTCCGGGACATGAAACGTATGATGTCTTCCTTCACTCACTTAATTTTCCATCATTTTTATCACGAGGAAAATCTGGAGGCAGATCATCTTTCTAAAGAAGCCATTGACCCTATGGATGGTTTCCTTCACTTCGGTGAATTTTTGGATGGCATTCGGGTTGAACATGGAACTATGAGGACCTTTTGAAGCCTTTTCTTCTCTGAGTATGTTTTTCTTTTAAGATTGTAGAAGTTTTTGGGTACATAAGTTATTTGGTGGAACAAGTGATCTTAAGAAGAAATTATCTTTCTTTCTTAGATGATATATGTTAGACGACATCGGGATCGCATGCTGTGTTTTGTCTAAAAATCTCTTGATGCTAAACAAAATTACCGATGTAACTTTGATTTACTTCTAAAAATAACAAGTTGCATTTTTTTTTCTATTTGAAAAAAAAATCCTAACAAGATTTTTGTTGAATATTCCCTTTGAATTTTAATAATACTACATGAGGGGTTGGATTACCTTCATAATTAAACTTTATTTACTTTTTATTAAAATCCATTTTAAAACCTCCTTCTTTTTGTTTTTCACTTTATCAATTTCAAATACCCTTATTTCTTTCTTGATGATTACATAGATTTACTAAATTCTAATAATAGCCTTAGTAAAAAATTATATAATGTGAAGCACCTGCAACAATTAATTAATAAGAATATGCGAAATAGCAGAAATGACAGAACTCAGAATCACTTTTATATTGATCACATGCCACTTCGAGGGGGAAACGTCCTATGAGCAAGCTCAATACAAATAACTTTACGGTTCCTTCATAGGTCTCAACACACACTTATATACTAAGTCTAGGCGCCAATACTATGGGTCAAAACCATGGGCCACTACAAACTATGGATCAACAATACTACGGGCGACGTACAAAGCATATGCGCCAACAACAATAACACAAACTATTGATCAACAAATACTACGGGATGACTTACAAAGCATATGCATCCAACAACAATATACTAACAAAGTAAAGGCATGGGTTCCTAACATCCCCTCCCCCTTAAAAAAAGCTTTGTCCTCAAAGCTTTAGATGTGGAAACTGTTGTTGAATCTCAAGGAGTGGTTCCCATGTAGCATCCTCTGATTGCATGCTGTGCCACTGAATTAAGACCTCTGTGATAGAGCGAGAGCAAAGCTGACCAGTGCGCCGATTGAGGATGGCCTCCGGTTCCAAAAGGATGGATCCTTCATTATCCAATTCGGGTAAAATCGTTTGTCCACTGATGTTGGTGCCAAGAACTTTCTTCAGACAAGAGACATGAAAGACTGGATGAATGCAGGAAGAAGGAGGAAGTTCCAATTTATAAGCAACGGAACCAAGCTTCTAAAGAATCCGATATGGCCCATAGAACTTTGGAGCAAGCTTATGATGGCCTTTGAGTTTCAGGGAGGATTGCTTGTACGGATGGAGACAAAGAAAAACCATATTGCCTACTTGAAAAGTGCGCTCAGAACGGTGCTGATCAGCTTGTTGCTTCATGCGATTTCTTGCCATGTGAAGATTGTCCCACAAAATGTGAAGAATCTGATCGTGGTTTCGAAGGACCGTGTCAACTTCCTGAACTGGTGAACTGTTGGGAGTGTATGGAAGAAGAACGGAGGTGCCTGACCATAGACTGCTTCATATGGGGTCATTTTAGAGGTAGTGTGGTAAGAGGTATTGTACCACCATTCAGCGAGAGGGAGCCACTTTTCCCACTGATGTTGTTCTTCAGAGGTGAAGCAACGAAGATATGTTTCCAAGCGTTTATTGATAATTTCATTCTGACCATCTGTTTGTGGGTGATACCCTGAACTCATCTTTAGTTTGGTGCCAGTGTGGCGAAATAGTTCTGTCTAAAAATGATTGGTGAAAGTCACATCACGATCCAAGACAATGGAAGAAGGGATGCCATGAAGACAAAATATCTGGTCCAGGAAAATTTGAGCGACTGAGGAGGCTGTATAGGGATGGCTGAGAGCACAAAAATGACTATATTTGGAGAGGCGATCAACGACAATGAGAATCACTGTCTTCCCGCCATATTTAGGGAGCCCTTCAATGAAATCCATAGAAATATCTGTCCAAATCCATGTAGGTATGGGCAAGGGTTCGAGCAATCCTGGAAGGAGTGTTATTTCACCCTTATTGCGCTGGCAGGTATCACATTCAGCCACCATCTATTGAATTGTCCTTTTCATGCCCTGCCAAAAGAAGTTACACCGTGCTCGTTCATATGTTTTGAGGAACCCAAAGTACCTTACCGATGGAGAAGCATGGAGTTCATAGAAGACAGCCTGTTGAAGATCTGTGCTCTGGGGAAGCACCAGACGACCCTTGTATCTCAGAGAAGCACCATCCCAAGAGTAATGTGGTATGGCAAAAGGGTTTTTGGTCAAGCGTTGGATGGTTTGAGATAAGAAGAGTCATTGACATAACCCTGTTGAACAGATTTCAACCAATTTGGAACAGACATAGAAATAGTTGAAAGAGAACCTTGGGCATCAAATATGCGAGAAAGAGCATCTGCCACAATATTGTCTTTACCCTTCTTGTAAGTGATCTCATATTCATAACCCATGAGTTTGCTAACCCGTTTCTGTTGTGTTGGGGAGGAGACACATTGTTTCAAGAAATATTTCAGACTCTGGTGATCAGTCTTGATGCAAAAATGATTCCCTAATAGGTATGGTCGCCACTTCTGTACTGCATGCAAAATAGCCATCATTTCCTTCTCATAGGTAGAGGCAGCTAAATTCTTACGTAAAAGGGCTTTGCTGGTGAACACAATGGGGTGTTCATCTTGAAGGAGAACAGCACCGAGTCCATTGCCACAAGCATCACTCTCAATAGTGAAGGGCTTGGAAAAATCGGGCATAGCTAGAACAGGTGTAGTACACATAGCTTGTTTTAGTTTGTCAAATGCACATTGAGTAGCATGTGTCCATGTAAAAGAATCATTTTTCAATAGAACAGTTAATGGAGCTGCAATCTTCCCATAATCCTTGACAAACTTGCGGCAGTAGCCAGTCAACCCCAAAAAACCACGAAGGCTCTTGAGTGTCTGAGGATGCGGCCAATTGTTCATGGCATCGATTTTGGAAGGATCCACGTGAACCCCTTGTGCTGAGATAATGTGCCTGAGATACTCAACTTCCTTTTGTCCAAAAACACATTTAGATTGCTTGGCGTGGAGATGATGGTCAGAGAAAAGTTGCATGACAAGATACAGATGCTGGAGATGTTTATCCCATGTTTTACTGTAGATGAGGATATCATCAAAGAATACCATAATGAATTTCTGTAAGTAGGGTCGAAATATTTTATTCATTAAGGCCTGGAATGTGGAAGGAGCATTAATGAGACCAAAGGGCATGACCAAAAACTCATAATGGCCATCATGTGTGCGGAAAGCTGTTTTAGGGATATCATCCTCATGAACCCGAATTTGATGATACCCAGAACGAAGATCCAACTTGGAGAAAAAGTGAGCCCCATGAAGCTCATCAACAACAGGAATTGGAAACTTATCCTTGATGGTAAGGTGATTAAGTGCTCGGAAGTCAATGCATAGGCGCCATGACCCATCTTTTTTGTAGACAAGAAGAACTGGAGAAGAAAAGGAACTAGTGCTTGGGAAAATAATACCTTGCTTTAATAAGTCATGAATGAGCATTTCAATCTCTGTTTTTTGGTTAAATGGGTAGTGATAGGGCCTGATGTTGGGAGGAACGCTACCAGGAAGGAGCTGAATATGATGGTATTCTAGCCTTGAAGGTTGCAATCCCACTGGTTCAACAAAGACACCTATATATTGATCCAGAATTTGTTGTAAATCCAAAGGAGTAGTGGAGACCGCTGATGGTTGCATCTGAATGGAATGGATCTGAGCGATGAGACCATGTGAATTCTTCTTGAGGAGTTTTTCCATGCGATGTGAACTGATGATGCTGAGAGAACCTGGTTGTACTCCTGTGAATGTGTGTTTTTGTCCATTGAGGGAAAACTGCATCTAAAGTTTAGCAAAATCCCATAAGATAGGGCCAAGTGTGCGTAGCCATTGAGCGCCCAAAACCACATCACATCGGCCTAAGGTTAAGGTAAACATGTCAGAGTGCAAGTTATAATCTCCCATAGAGATATGCACATTTTGACACTTCCCTTTGCAAGGTAAGGTGCCCCCATTGGCAACCATGACTTCAACGTTGGAGCAAGGATGGATAAAACAAGCAGCTTGTTTAGCCATCCAAGGGTCAATGAGATTATGAGTGCTACCAGAATCAATGAGTATTGTAAGAGGAAGCTTCTTGAAGTAACCCCTAACCCGCATTGTTTGGGGGGTGGTGATTCCAGCTAAAGCATGGAGAGATATCTCTGGCTGGTCATCCTGAGACGGAGGGTCAATAAGTAGTTCCTGAATGTCGACCTGAGCATCCATTGTTTCTGGATCTTTGTCACCAATTTCAGAGGCAGGCAGAGAATCCACATCCAAGAGATAGAGCTTTTGCTGAACACATCTATGTCCCCAAGTGAATTTCTCATCACAATTATAACAAAGCCCCTTTTCTCTGCATGCTTGCATCTCTGTTTCAAACAAACGCTTGATAGGAGCTGGTCGAGGAGCCTGCGGTATAGGTGGTCGTTGAGAACCCATATTTCAGAAGGGAACAAAAGTGGGCTTGGAGCGTTGTTGGGCTACAATGTTGTCTTCTGCCAACTTAGCCAACCCTAGGGCTTCCATCATTATGTTGGGATAGAACATTTTGACCTCAGAGCAGATGGCATCCTTTAGACCACTAATAAAACAACTCCGGTAAAAGTCATCAGACAATCCTTCAGTGTGGTTGGCTAGTTTCTCAAATTCGGTTTGATACTCTCTCACAGTACCAATTTGGCGAAGTTTAGTGACGGCTCCTGTGAAGTCATCAAAAGCACTGGGACCAAATCATTGCAAAAGGAGCTGGCAAAAGTCTAGCCATTTTGGCTCTTCATGAGCCTTGATGTACCAACGATGCCATTGAAGAGCTTCTTGTTCCAAATGAAAGGATGCAAGTGAAAATTTGTTGACATCAAAAGTATTATGCAGACTGAAATACGGTTCTGTACTATAGATCCATCTAGTTGGATCAGTACCATTGAAGCGAGGAAAATCAAGCTTCAGACCACGGAAATTGTTGGAAGAAGAGAGCCCATTGTCTGATGAAGACTCAGACTGTCATTTGTTGTTCATAGTTGAATGTTCAAGATGGAGACCGAGAAATTTTTCATCCAGATCCTGGAGTTTGGCTTGGATGGCTGCAAGTGCTTCTTCCATGGTTTTTGCTGCTGCACGAGTGATAACCATACCCAGGAGTTTTATTTTTTTTTAGTTTTATTTTTTTTGGTTGACTGGGTAGGAAAACAAAAACATAAACTGCTTCAGTAAAAGAAAATATGGACTTGGGAACAAATCTGAAGGGTAATTGGGGTTTGACTAGGTTTTGGACACTGTCGAATAGACAAGGAAGCAAAAAATGAGGATTTCATAAGTGGGGTGAAAGAATGGGAAAATTTGGAAGAGGGGGACAAAGAAGCAGAATTCAGAAAGGAACTCTGTGGTAAAATTTGAAGGTGATTGGGTGAAATCTGAGGAAGTTATGGCAAACCCTAAAAATAGACAAATGTGGGATTTTGGGCTTTCGAAAGGGGAATTGGGGATAGGGTCTTCAAGAATGAAATATGCAGAATGGGATGACAGGGGTTCCCCGAAAATTTCAAGGAAAACAGAGTGAAAACAAGGGAGATATGGAGAAAAAAATGAATTTTATACTCGGAAGGGGTCTGGAACAGCGTCGAATGGATTGAAAATGACTGGATCTGGAACGGCTTTCAGAATGGATCTGAACAGCTGGATCTGAAACGGCGCAGTAGTGATCGACAACAGTTTAGCTGAAAATAGATATGGACCCCAGGTATGTTCGGCTTCTTAATAGTTCAGGGGTTTCACTCGGCCACCAATGCTGTCTGACGGCTTACGTATTGGGGTAGTACCCCTCACTCCACGGCTCAGGTAAAACTGATAACTACTTTTCCATAAATGATAGCTCTTGGATTACCTCACGGGTGGGAACTAGTCAATCAGGTAGGGGTCGTTGCCCTTTTTGCTGGCAGGTCCTCTCAATGGGCCAGCTACTTCGGGGTTCCTGTGGTACTCCTCACAATGAGTTTTAGGGATTATGCCCAAGTACTTCCCACAGTTAAGCGGATAGGGATTATTCCCAAATCCGAACCTGCAACAGATGCGAAAAAAGAATTTTGGCAGAAATTTCACCCAACGAGCCCAAGAAAGTGCTCTGATACCAGATGTGAAGCACCTACAATAATTAATTAATAAGAATATGCGAAATTGCAGAAATGACAGAACTCAGAATCACTTTTATATTGATCACAAGCCACTTCGAGGGGGCAACCTCCTATGAACAAGCTCAATACAAATAACTTCACGGTGCCTTCATAGGTCTCAACACACACTTATATACTAAGTCTAGGCGCCAATACTATGGGTCAAAACCATGGGCCACTACAAACTATGGATCAACAATACTATGATCGACTTACAAAGCATATGCGCCAACAACAATAACACAAACTATTCATCAACAAATATTACGGGACGACTTACAAAGCATATGCATCCAACAACAATATACTAACAAAGTAAAGACATGGGTTCCTAACATATAATACCACACATGTTACTTTAAGAATAATATCATGGCCTTAATAGGTTACAATGGCATGGCTTTAGTAAGTATAGCCATCTTCCTTCTTCTCTATGCTGATGATATTGTTCATATGGCAAGGTGTCCCTTTGACCTTTATAAGAAACTAAGAATTCTCAAATATTTATGCTTTAATATGGGAATGATGGTTAACATCGTTAAAATTAAAGTAATGATTATCATATCGAAGAAGGTCAATTATGCTAATTTTGTGTATGACAATAGAATATTGGAGGAAGTGACTTCTTACAAATATCTTGGAATTGATATCCATCGTAAGCTCGATTGGGAATATAGCATTGAGAAAAGGACTAATGGATGGTGGGAATATTAGTTTGGTCTTGAAAACAATTGTAAGTCGACAAACCTTGTGTTGTGTGATAAAAGAAGTTCCTTTTTTAAACGACTTTGAAGTTTTGGGTTGTAGCATCTCTAGAGAATATTAGAGAAAAATTAAACAAATCCAAAAGCATTTTATAACTTACAATCTTAAAATTAAAATAAATATGACCTATATTATTCTTCTCATATAAGTGGGGCTCTCCCCCATAGAGAGCATGGATATGACTAGGTACCTAATGTACAAGAACAAATTAAAAAACATGGGAGACCATAGACTTCCTAAAATTGCTTTCTATTCTAGAGAAAACCATGTGTGTCTCAAGCGGGGGTGGGATAAAGATGCCATGGCATAGTTAAACCATTAGGGGATTAGCGAAAAAAGCTTCTTTGCAAAATATAAATAAAATTAAAAATACTATCACATATATGTTTAAAGATAAATGTGGTGCGAGAAAGACTTAGAGGTTAAAGGAAAATTGAGATACTAGAAGGAAGTCATTGACCCTAACCTAGAAGATCAAAATTAGTTCTCTATTTTAACTAGTTAAAAGAAGAAAATTAATATTGTCGGGATAAGAACGAACTCTCATGGGATCCATAGAGAAATGGGGCATTGGAGAATTCCTTAAATAGTGTGGGATAAAAGGAATTTCCATATACAAGACTATGACCATTGAGGATGAAAATCACTTTCTCTTAGAATGCTCTGTGTACACCCACATCATATCTAAGGTTCAAAGTCTTTGCTATAATATAGGCATTTTTAACCTTCTAACTCCTTAAAACTATGGTAAGTTAGGAATGCTTCTCTTTCATCTTTTTTAGCATAAGTATAACATTTTAATGGAAACCAAATAATTTATTTTCTTCTCTCTTAAGGTCGGATGAACCAAGGACCACCACAACCCATTGATTAAAAATAATATAATACCTTATATTCTAATTAATCAAGCACTTTAGCATTTTAATATTAGGTCACCATCGACACCACTACCAGCACCACCACCACAACAATGACGATGACGATGTAGGACTTTATTTTCCTATTTGTAGTGATGCTTGATGGCATATAATTTTGTTTTGGATGTTATTAGTAATTAAATTATATATATATATATATATATATATATATATATATATATGTATATATGGGGCTTATTTTTTTCTATTTCTAAATAATAATGTTCATGCAGTTTTAGTTGCCATGATTTTTTATTCATTTGGAAAGGATTTTTTTTTGTTTCAATCTTGATTGGAAGATTTATATAATTTTTAATTTGCCAAAAGTATAGTTATGGTTAATGACCTCATAACTTAGAGTAAATTGAGTTTAATAAAAATGTGGTAAACATTTGTAAGAGAAACCTAATAGTGAGTGATTACAAAATATCCAATATAAAAACAGTTATCTAACAAATTCATATAATTAAATGATATTGAAGATATATTGCAAATCCGTCTCATTTATTACAAATAGGTCATTCATTACAAATAGGAGTGAGTAATCACAATGAGTTAATAAATCATGTGCGTTATATCTCTTTTAGTTGATTCGCTTCATTATTAGCATTATTTATTACTATAGTACTATTTATTTATATATTAGGTATATTTTATGATTTTGAATAAAATATATTAAAATAAAATAAATATTATGAATTTATCATCATAAAACAAAAATTAATTTTTTAAAGACATCGAGCTAGATAGAGTATGAAATCCATTCTATATATGTTTCATAGAAATCGCATTTATGTCATTGATCTACCGTAATAACAAGTATTAAATTGACTATGATCCACACCGCTTTTTATTAATTACAAAATTAAAATTTCTAACAAAAACATTATCAACTTAATTAATTACCCTAAAGCAATTATTATTCATATAGGTATGTATCGAGCTAATTGGTGGTATAAGGTTATTTGGAAATGGAAAATTCCGGTGAAGAAACAATGCTTTATGTAGCATGCATTACTGGGAAGATTCAAGACTTGAGAAAATTTGTTAAAAAGAGGCTGGGAGGGTCCTAGTCTGTGTTGTCTTTGTAAATTCAATGGAGAGACCACACAACATATTTTGGTAGAGTGTGGGTTCACGCAGGCTCTGTGGCTTTTGATCTCTATGCATCTTCAGGTGGATCAGGCTTGGGAAGTGGATGAATTTGGGACTAATGTGTAAAAATGGCAGAAATCCTATAGTAATATTCCATATATTCCAGCGTTGGTATCGTGGCATATTTGGTGGGTGAGGAATTTGGCAGTATTTGAAGATAAAAAACCAAATATTCAATCTTCTATCATCAGTATTCTGACTCTCATCAAGACTTATAATCAGGATATTGGACATAAAATCAACAGACAGATTGGTTCCTTCATTTTTACATATCAAAGACCGGTGGGCTTTTTTGACAGTTTAGCAATTGATGGTCTATGTGCTGTAGGAGGTGTTCTATACATAAACAAAGATCATTACATTAAACTAAAGATGAACTATGGGGCTGGCTCAAACACTAAAGCTGAGTTACTTGGGCTATGGTGTATGATTTCTGTTGCTGCTATCATAGGATTACTGGAGCTGAAGGTATTTGGGGATTCCAGGGTAATGATTAAATGGGCACTTAAGGAGTATAATTTTAATATTATGACTCTTCAGCAGTGGTGTCGTAGAGTACGGGATAAATTTCAATGTTTTAAACACATCTCTTCTGAACACATCTTTAGAGAATTTAATATGATTGTTGATACTCTGTCAAAAGAAGCACATGGAGGTGATGAAGGTTTTGTTTATTGGACAGAATAGATGAATAGGCTGCATATTTTGGAAGGGTTAACTTATTTGAAATTTGAATTTTGTAATATGTATCTTTTGTGTGGGATGAGGGAACATGAACTGAAGAAGGATAGACTTGTTTAGTTTTTGGAGGTAGTTGTTTTGATTAAAAGTCTGATCAAGGCTTTTTATTTTGTACTATTTGATTCATTAATGAATATTAGTAGTACGACTTTTTTCCACTGAAAAAAAAAAGTTACTTTAAAAACAATATTAAATAACTTCAATGTGTCTTATAAAATGGTAAAATATTCTTTACAATTTTATATTAGTATTCCCTACCGAGGTGATATGCTTTTTGATAGAATGTCAATTGCATTAGTTTCTTTTTTAAACATAAAATTTTACAATGTTTTGCATTGCTTTGTACAATTTTAAGTTTAATCATAATTTTTTGAAAAAATAAAAAATTAACATTTTTAAAATACATTATTTTAATTTTCTATTTGATTTAATACAATTCGCATGGCACATAAATCTTTTTAATGATTTTTTTCTCAAAATTTGAAAATAAATAAAAATAATTTTTAATTACGCCGAAGGCGTTTTTTAAGGGAATGGTTCTACTCAGACTTTCGTCATCTATCATTGCCTTATAGAGTGCTGCCATCTATTTGGAGTCTGATTGGTAGGTGAATCGTTATATTTTTTTAAACCGAATGGATCCTCCCTCAATTCCACCACCATCATTTGACCATCCATAGCAACCTCCACCATAGCGTCGAGCATCTCCGCCAACATGGGAGACTTTCTTTCATGACCGTGACTCCAAGAGTCGGCCATGGATCAAATCGCAAAGAAACGTTATGCGATACGTGGGAGACTTTCTTTCACATAAACAATTACCTTTTCTTCTCAACATTGAGGAAAAACAAGTACACAAAGAAAAATGTATTATCTTAGTAGGCAAAGCCATTAAAATCTGTTCTTGGGACAAATTAACTGGTTGTCGAGAAGTTTGACTAGAATGCAATGAAGAAGAAGGCATAGATATGTGGTAAGTCGAATTGGGACATGGTGATCTTACCTGGACCACATGTAACCTTATTCTTCAATTTTGCAAAGAAGAACGCGAGATAAGTATATGTGTAGATCCGTCAAATCTTATCAACAATAAATGGTCAGGGTGGACTGAAATATTTTTGGAGAAGTTTTGTCCAAGAACAAATTGGGTTCATCGGAGGGCTAATTTCATCCTCCACCTTCAATTTGATATGCAGGTTGCAAACCAGAACCACATGTGGTTCAAATTTAAATTATGACTCCTTGGAGGAAGATATACGCTGCTTGAACATACTTTTTATACAACCCATAATTTCATCAAAAAGAGATCAAGACGAAAAGAGAATTGACTGCAAAGTTCACACCAGAAGGATTCCTCTTAAATATAGAGTGGAGTCAACTTTTCAGGGAAATTTTATGTGTGAAGATAACCAAGTTATGTTTGGCTCAGACGTTGAGAAATGCTTTGACTATACTCTCTACCCATACATTATGGCATATGAACCTGTGGATTCTGATGGGGATCATTTTAATTGTTCATGTGGTGGAGTCGATCTCGGTGATGGCCAATAAATATGTATTTGTCTGCAGGGGTGGGACCCGTATGATTGATTGAAAGGCTTGGTGGGCCGTCTTAATAGGTTCCAAATTCTAATAATTTATTTTATGTTGTCAGATTGTATATGTCAGCAGGGGTGGGACCCCTATGATTGATTGAAAGGAATGGTGGGTTTCCTTAATAGGTGATCCGGATTTTATGAGCGGAACTAAATGAATACAGATTATTATCAGATGCTTAACACAAAATAACAGAGATACAGTAAAACTGGTTTTCTATTTAATAAGGAAATAAGCTAGAACTGTAAAATGCAGCGGAAAACAAGCTTGCTGGAATGGTGGCGGCTTATCTCTGAGAAGAGATGTGACGGTTGCGCTCATTTCGCAAGAAGATGGTTACAATGAGGCTCTCAAGGCCTTTTACAATAAACAGGAATGTCAAAAAACCTAGACATCCAAAAACCTAACCCTAGGATATGAAGCGCCAAAAGTCATGTGGGCCCCGTTTGGGTAAGTTAGTACATCAACTTCCCGGGGTCGTAACTTTTGCATATGATCTCCGTTTGGGGCACTCGGTAGCCCGTTGGAAAGGTCTATCCGAGATTTACAACTTTCAAATGGGGCCAAATGCATGCCAGAGGCAACCATTTGTCTCCCCAAATTGCCAAAAAAGGTCGTTTAGGGCCTCAAAATGGCCCCAGAAGTTCAGGACCCGAAAAACTGCTAAAAATAGTACAATACCAAAATTGCCATCAAACTGTTTTGAACCAGTTGGAAAGGTGGGTGGCCACCAGTATCCACCTGGATCAATCCTCCCTCCTTAGGAAGCAATGGTCTCCATTGCGTTGAGTTCCCCCATCAGATGAGGAAATTTCTGCTGAATTTGGCCTCGGGTGAGCCACTTGCCTTGGTGCAGGAGCTGCCCTGCTTTGACAACTCGATAAAGATGGATCCTTTGATGTCGAGTGCCCTTGATCTGTGTGTCTGCAATATGATCGCTGGATGCTTCTTGTAGGCAGTCAGGGTTGAGCTCTGTTGGTGTCAACTTCTCTGCTATCTCTGAGGTGTCTAATAGTGGTGGGAAATATGGCCGAAGGAGAGCCACGTTGAAGACTGGATGCAGACCAAGGAAGGGGGGAATGTTGAGCTCAAAAGCATTGTCACCCACCGCCTTGGTGATGGTGTACAGCCCATAACGGAGTGGGCGAAGCTTTCAATGAGGCCCTGTAAGGCGTTCTTTCTGCAAATGCAACCAAACTTTGTCGCCCACCTGAAACTTATGTGGCACCCGATGTTGATCATGGCGTTGCTTGTACTTGGCATTAGACTTCTGTAGAATATCCTGAACCTGTTGGCGGATATGCTAGATCCGCTCAATGAACCGGGCGGCTTTGTCAGCTTCTGGGGACGATTCGGCCGAGGTGGTCGCAAGGGGAAGTGCAACATCCATGGGGCCCAATGGTTGGAATCCCAACCCCACCTGAAAGGGGCTGTGGCTAGTTTAGCTATGCAGGGCTTGGTTGTAGCTATGTTGGACATAGGGGAGACTCTCATCCCATGTGCGGGGGTGTCTTGAATTGTACATGCGCAGGATATGTACGACCATCCGGTTGACGACCTCCATTTGTCCATCGGTCTGGGGGTGGAAGGCAGTGGATTTGGTGAGCTTGGTATCCAGCAGTGACTAGAGGCTTGACCAAAATGAGCTGAGGAACCGACTGTCACGGTCTGAGATAATGGTCTGTGGGATCCCAAGATGTACCCATACTCATTCAAAGAAGAGCTTGGCAGTGGCTTCTGCTGTGATGTTCTTCTTGCAAGCGGCCAGAATCGCCATCTTGGAAAAGCGATCAACAACCACGAAAACACAGTCGTTTCTCCTCTTGGTGGACGGGAGGCCCGACATGTAGTCCATTGAGATGGATTCCCACGGCCTGTCAGGAGTAGGCAGAGGGGTGTATAGGCCCTGTTTCTTAGTGGTTGGTTTGGCAATAGCGCAAGCGGTGCAGGACCTGATATACTCGCCGACATCTTGTCGAAGTTTCGGCCAGTAGAAATGTTTCTGCAACACTGCCACTGTATTTTCGACGCCAAAGAGTCCTGCCACCCGACTATAGTGAGCTTCCCAAATCAGCTTCGCACGCTCGCTTGATAGAACGCAGAGATGGCCCAGACGACACAACAACCCATCCTGAAGATGGAAATTAGCAACCACTGAGTTGGTGCCCAACATTTGATAGGTGGCGGAGAAGTCAGGGTCTGTCTCGTAGAGGTGGGGCCATCCGGAGGTCTCATGGCCACAAGATTCTAGCACCGTGGTAAGTGCCGCGACTGGAGGTCGACTGAGGCAGTCAGCAACTCGGTTGGTGCTCCCTGTTTTATATTTGATGTTGAGGTGGAGCTGCTATAAATATGTTGACCACTTCTGATGGCGGTCATTCTGCAACTTTCCTTGGGTCTGCATGAAATGTAGTGGCTTGTGATCAGTGTGGATGACTGTCTCCTTCCCAAGAATGTAATGTCTCCACTAGCGGCAGGCTTGTACAATGGAGTACATTTATTTTTCGTAGGTAGGGTACTTGCGGACAACATCTGATAGTGTCTCACTATGATATGCCACGGGGTGGTCGTGTTGAGTGAGAATGGCACCCACAGCATAATCTGAAGCATCTGTCTCGATCGCAAAGGGATGTTGCAGGTTCGATAATGAGAGTACCGACGATGAGCACAAACGCTTCTTCAAGTCATCGAAGGCTTGTTGTTGGGATAGGCCCCACACAAATTTTGCCTTACCACCACCCCTGGTCACTTGGCTGAGGGCCCATGCGATATGAGAGAATCCCAGGACAAACCGGCGATAGAAATTGGCGAGGCCCAAGAAGCTCCGAAGTTCAGTGAGTGTGGTTGGGGCTGGCCAGTCACGGATGACCTGGATCTTGGATGGATCCACATGCACACCATGTCGATCAATAATGTAGCCTAAGTAATGGACCCTGACCATGCCGAAGGTGCATTTTTCCAAGTTTGCATATAGTTTGTGCTTCCGCAGGGTGTGCAGAACCTACTGATAATGCTGCAAGTGTTCCTCCCAAGTCTTGCTGTAGAGGAGGATGTCATCCAGATACACCACTACAAAATTGTTGGTGAAAGGTCGTAGGATATCATCCATCATCCTCATAAAAGTTGCTGGAGCATTTGTCAAACAAAAAGGCATGACCAGCCATTCAAAAAGACCTTCTTTTGACTTGAAGGCAGTCTTCCATACATCTGTCTATTCTATTGGGACCTGGTGGTAGACAGACTTCAGATCAATCTTACTGAAGTATTTGGCCCCTGTGAGCTGATCAAGGAGGTTATCGATTCGGGGAATCGGGTACCAGTTACGGACTGTGATTTTATTCAGGGCCCGGTAATCAATGCAGAGTCGCCAGGTCCCATCTTTCTTCTGCACCAGCACGATTGGGCTCCCACAAGGCGATGAACTGGGGCGGATGTGCCCCTTGTGGAGCAATTCTTGGATCTGCCTCTTGATCTCCTCGTTTTCCAAAAGAGAGCGGCGATAGACTGGCCCATTGGGTAGCGGTGCGCCTGGGGTCAGATCGATGGGATGCTTGACCTGGCAGTGCAGAGGTACCCCGGTCGGAGAGGAGAAGATATCTGAGTATCCTTCCACCACCTTATCCACTTGCTTCTGTTGTGTGGATAGATCGGTCGTGGAGGCCCGAGATGTGGCTGCGATCTTTCTTTCACTCTGAGAGCGAATCACGAAGAAGACAAATTTCCCAGTCTGAGAGATGACCTTCCTGCATTGCTTTGCAAAAATCAAGGAAATAGCACTAGGAGGGACTGCCTCGGGTATCCTGTACAATTTCTTGTTCAAAGAAATAACAACACTACGAGGCCTAGACTCATATACAACATGACATTTCCATAAATAAGGTTGGCCCAAAAGAACATCTGAAACTTCGAGAGGAGCAACATCACACAATACCTCGTCCCTGAAGGGCTTGATGCCGTATGGTAGTCGGCACTGTTGGCTGACGCGGAGATCGCTTCCTTTGCGGAGCCATCCAATGGTGTAAGGTTGTGGGTGCAGCGTTGTCGGCAGGGCCAGGCGCTTGACGACCTCTGCTGAGATGAGATTCTTCTGGCTACCGCTATCAACGATGAAGTGCAGTGGGGTGCCTTTTACCCACATCTGTGAATGGAAGAGGCGTTCTCCTTCTTCTGGCTCATCTGGTTCATCAGGCTGGAGCTTGGTGGTAGCAATGGTGGCACTGGGTTCCGTGTCAATGATCCGTCTTCCCCTTTCTAGTTCGAACTCAGAGTCAGAACCCGCATCTGATTCAGATGCTTTCACTTCGGCCACCAGCGACTGCTTTGAGCGGCAATCAGCAGTGTTATGCCAAGGGCTCTTATGGAAGTCGCACCACTTCCCGGTATCTTTCTTTGTTTTTACGGTGTCCTTCTTTGCTTGCGGCTTGGGCTGGTTTTCCTGATGCTGTCCATCTTTGCGCTGTCCTTTATTCTGTGGGTTAGGGCCGCCCTTTCCTGTCTTTTGCTGTGAAGGGTTCCCAGGCCCAAATTGCCGCGTCTTTTGTTTGAGCTTCTGCTCGATTTTGACGGCATATCGGTAGGCTGCGCCCAAGGAAGAGATCTCCAGAAATTCCATTTCGGTCTGGATGTATCTATGCAAACCACCGCGATACTTGAGCACCAGATGTCACTCTGAATCTTTGGTACCCAGCTTGGTGCGCAAGGTATTGAAGATATTTGTGAACTCTGGCAGTGCTTGGTCTCTTTCTTGTCACAGTGTGGTCCATTTGGTATACAAGTCGTCATAACTTCCAACAGGGTAGTATTGTTCCTTAATAGCATCCCTGAAGGATTCCCAGGTGGCCGTGACTGAAAATAATGAGGCTTCTTCTGTGTCCTTTTGCTCGCAGAATGTTTTCCACCAATCTTTGACATGGGGAACGGCTTTGAGGAGCGCAAAAGTAATCTTTTCTTTATTCGAAAAGTTATGGACAGAAAAATACCCTTCTAGTAGATTCAACCACTTATCTACAGCATCTGCGTCTATCTGTCCTTCAAATATAGGGATATCGAAGTTGATTTGTACCTTGAAGGGGGCGGCGCCTCCGCTCGAGGATGATGCGTCTCTTGTTGGTAGTCGCCGAAGGATTTGCGCGAAATTATCCATCATCTCGTTCCTCTGCTGCGTGAGGGCTTCCTCAAGCAACATTTTGATAGGATCTCCTGTCTCGTCATCTTTCTTTTCTCCTTCCATGAGAGGTCGCTTAGGCGTGCGAGAGCTTTTGTCCTCAAGAGAAACAAGCTCGAGACCCAATTCTTTGTACCCTGACCTCGTTGGGGACATGCATTAAGACGACAAGGAGCAGACCGCTCTGATACAACTGATCCGAATTTTATGAGCGGAACGAAATGAATACAGATTATTATCAGATGCTTAACACAAAATAACAGAGATACAGTAAAACTGGTTTTCTATTCAATAAGGAAATAAGCTAGAACTGTAAAATGCAGCGGAAAACAAGCTTGCTGGAATGGTGGCGGCTTTCCTCTGAGAAGAGATGTGACGGCTGCGCTCATTTCGCAAGAAGATGGTTACAATGAGGCTCTCAAGGCCTTTTACAATAAATAGGAATGTCAAAAAACCTACACATCCAAAACCCTAACCCTAGGAGATGAAGCGCCAAAAGTCATGTGGGCCCTGTTTGGGTAAGTTAGTACATAAATTTCCCGGGGTCGTAACTTTTGCATACGATCTCCGTTTGGGGCGCTCGGTAGCCCGTTGGAAAGGTCTATCCGAGATGTACAACATTTGAATGGGGCCAAATGCATGCTATTGGCAGCCATATGGCCCCCCAAATTGCCAAAAAAGGTCGTTTAGGGCCTCAAAATGGCCCCGGAAGTTCAGAACCCGAAAAACTGCTAAAAATAGTACAATACCAAAATTGCCATCAAACTGTTTTGAGCCAATTGGAAAGGTGGGTGGCCACCAGTATCCACCTGGATCAATCCTCCCTCCTTAGGAAGCAATGGTCTCCATTGCGTTGAGTTCCCCCATCAGATGAGGAAATTTCTGCTGAATTTGGCCTCGGGTGAGCCACTTGCCTTGTTGCAGGAGCTGCCCTGCTTTGACAACTCGATAAAGATGGATCCTTTGATGTCGAGTGCCCTTGATCTGTGTGTCTGCAATATGATCGCTGGATGCTTGTCGTAGGCAGTCAGGGTTGAGCTCTGTTGGTGTCAACTTCTCTGCTATCTCTGAGGTGTCTAATAGTGGTGGGAAATATGGCCGAAGGAGAGCCACGTTGAAGACTGGATGCAGACCAAGGAAGGGGGGAATGTTGAGCTCAAAAGCATTGTCACCCACCGCCTTGGTGATGGTGTACGACCCATAACGGAGTGGGCGAAGCTTTCAATGGGGCCCTATAAGGCGTTCTTTCTGCAAATGCAACGAAACTTTGTCGCCCACCTGAAACTTATGTGGCACCCGATGTTGATCATGGCACTGCTTGTACTTGGCATTAGACTTCTATAGAATATCCTGAACCTGTTGGCGGATATGCTAGATCCGCTCAATGAACCGGGTGGCTTTGTCAGCTTCTGGGGACGAGTCGGCCGAGGTGGTCGCAAGGGGAAGTGCAACATCCATGGGGCCCAATGGTTGGAATCCCAACCCCACCTGAAAGGGGCTGTGTCCAGTTGAGCTATGCAGGGATCGGTTGTAGCTATGTTGGACATAGGGAAGACTCTCATCCCATGTGCGGGGGTGTCTTGAATTGTACATGCGCAGGATATGTACGACCATCCGGTTGACGACCTCCGTTTGTCCATCGGTCTGGGGGTGGAAGGCAGTGGATTTGGTGAGCTTGGTATCCAACAGTGACTAGAGGCTTGACCAAAATGAGCTGAGGAACTGACTGTCACGGTCTGAGATAATGGTCTGTGGGATCCCAAAATGTACCCATACTCGTTCAAAAAAGAGCTTGGCAGTGGCTTTTGCTGTGATGTTCTTCTTGCAAGCGGCCAGAATCGCCATCTTGGAAAAGCGATCAACAAACACGAAAACATAGTCGTTTCCCCTTTTGGTGGACGGGAGGCTCGACATGTAGTCCATTGAGATGGATTCCCATGGCCTGTCAGGAGTAGGAAGAGGGGTGTATAGGCCCTATTTCTTAGTGGTCGGTTTGGCAATAGCGGAAGCGGTGCAGGACCTGATATACTTGCTGACATCCTGTCGAAGTTTCGGCCAGTAGAAATGTTTCTGCAACACTGCCACTGTATTTTCGACGCCAAAGTGTCCTGCCACCCGACTATAGTGAGCTTCCCAAATCAGCTTCGCACGCTCACTTGATGGAACGCAGAGATGGCCCAGACGACAAAACAACCCATCCTGAAGATGGAAATTAGCAACCACTGAGTTGGTGCCCAACATTTGATAGGTGGCGGAGAAGTCAGGGTCTGTCTCGTAGAGGTGGGGCCATCCGGAGGTCTCGTGGCCACAAGAGTCTAGCACCGTGGTAAGTTCCGCGACTGGAGGTCGACTGAGGAAGTCAGCAACTCGGTTGGTGCTCCCTGTTTTATATTTGATGTTGAGGTGGAACTGCTGTAAATATGTTGACCACTTCTGATGGCGGTCATTCTGCAACTTTCCTTGGGTCTGCATGAACTGTAGTGGCTTGTGATCAGTGTGGATGACTGTCTCCTTCCCAAGAATGTAATGTCTCCACTGGCGGCAGGCTTATACAATGGAGTACATTTCTTTGTCGTAGGTAGGGTACTTGCGGACAACATCTTATAGTGTCTCACTATGATATGCCACGGGGTGGCCATGTTGAGTGAGAATGGCACCCACAGCATAATCTGAAGCATCTGTCTCGATCTCAAAGGGATGTTGCAAGTTCGGTAATGAGAGTAACATCGATGAGCGAAAACGCTTAATCAAGTCATCGAAGGCTTGTTGTTGGGATAGGCCCCACACAAATTTTGCCTTACCACCACCCCTGGTCACTTGGCTGAGGGCCCATGCGATATGAGAGAATCCCAGGACAAACCGGCGATAGAAATTGGCGAGGCCCAAGAAGCTCCGAAGTTCAGTGAGTGTGGTTGGGGCTGGCCAGTCACGGATGACCTGGATCTTGGCTGGATCCACATGCACACCATGTTGATCAACAATGTAGCCTAAGTAATGGACCCTGTCCATGTCAAAGGAGCATTTTTCCAAGTTTGCATATAGTTTGTGCTTCCGCAGGGTGTGCAGAACCTGCTGAATATGCTGCAAGTGTTCTTCCCAAGTCTTGCTGTAGATGAGGATGTAATCCAGATACACCACTACAAAATTATTGGTGAAAGGTCGTAGGATATCGTCCATCATCATCATAAAAGTTGCTGGAGCATTTGTCAAACCAAAAGGCATGACCAGCCATTCAAAAAGACCTTCTCTTGACTTGAAGGCAGTCTTCCATACATCTGTCTGTTCTATTGGGACCTAGTGGTAGCCAGACTTCAAATCAATCTTACTGAAGTATTTGGCCCCTGTGAGCTGATCAAGGAGGTCGTTGATTCGGGGAATCGGGTACCGGTTACGGACTGTGATTTTATTCAGGGCCCGGTAATCAATGCAGAGTCGCCAGGTCCCATCTTTCTTCTGCACCAGCACGATTGGGCTCCCACAAGGCGATGAACTGGGCGGATGTGCCCCTTCTGGAGAAATTCTTGGATCTGCCTCTTGATCTCCTCGTTTTCCAACAGAGAGCGGTGATAGACTGGCCCATTGAGTAGCGGTGCGCCTGGGGTCAGATCGATGGGATGCTTGACCTGGCAGTGCAGAGGTACCCCGATCGGAGAGGAGAATATATCTGAGTATCCTTCCACCACCTTATCCACTTGCTTCTGTTGTTTGGATAGATCGGTCGTGGAGGCCCGGGATGTGGCTGCGATCTTTCCTTCACTCTGAGAGCGAATCACGAAGAAGACAAATTTCCCAGTCTGAGAGATGACCTTCCTGCATTGTTTGGCAGAGATCAAGTAAATAGCACTAGGAGGGACTGCCTCGGGTATCCTGTACAATTTCCTGTTCAAAGAAATAATAACACTACGAGGTCTAGACGCATATACAGCATGACGTTTCCATAAATAAGGTTGGCCCAAAAGAACATCTGAAACTTCGAGAGGAGCAACATCACACAATACCTCGTCCTTGAAGGGCTTGATGCCGTATGGTAGTCGGCACTGTTGGCTGACGCAGAGATCGTTTCCTTTGCGGAGCCATCCAATGGTGTAAGGTTGTGGGTGGGGCGTTGTCGGCAGGGCCAGGCGCTTGACAACCTCTGCTGATATGAGATTCTTCTGGCTACCGCTATCAACGATGAAGTGCAGTGGGGTGCCTTTTACCGACATCTGTGAATGGAAGAGGCGTTCTCCTTCTTCTGGCTCATCTTGTTCATCAGGATGGAGCTTGGTGGTAGCAATGGTGGCACTGGGTTCCGTGTCAATGATCCGTCTTCCCCTTTCTAGTTCGGACTCAGAGTCAGAACCCGCATCTGATTCAGATGCTTTCACTTCGGCCACCAGCGACTGCTTTGAGCGGCAATCAGCAGTGTTATGCCAAGCGCTCTTATGGAAGTCGCACCACTTCCTGGTATCTTTCTTTGTTTTTACGGTGTCCTTCTTTGCTTGCGGATTGGGCTGGTTGTCCTGATGTTGTCCATCTTTGCTCTATCCTTTATTCAGTGGGTTAGGGCCGCCCTTTCCTGTCTTTTGCTGCGAAGGGTTCCCAGGCCCAAATTGCCGCGTCTTTTATTTGAGCTTCTGCTCGATTTTGACGGCATATCGGTAGGCCGCGCCCAAGGAAGAGATGTCCAGAAATTCCATCTCGGTCTGGATGTATCTATGCAAACCACCGCGATACTTGAGCACCAGATGTCGCTCTGAATCTTTGATACCCAGCTTGGTGCGCAAGGTATGGAAGATATTTGTGAACTATGGCACTGCTTGGTCTCTTTCTTGTCGCAGTGTTGTCCATTTGGTATACAAGTCGTCATAACTTCCAACAGGGTAGTATTGTTCCTTAATAGCATCCCTAAAGGATTCCCAGGTTGTTGTGACTGAAAATAATGAGGCTTCTTCTGTGTCCTTTTACGCGCAGAATGTTTCCCACCAATCTTTGACATGGGGAACGGCTTTGAGGAGCGCAAAAGTAATCTTTTCTTTATTCGAAAAGTTATGGACAGAAAAATACCCTTCTAGTAGATTCAACCACTTATCTACATCATCTACGTCTATCTGTCCTTCAAATTTAGGGATATCGAAGTTGATTTGTACCTTGAAGGGGGCGGCGCCTCTGCTCGAGGAAGATGCGTCTCTTGCTGGTAGTCGCCGAAGGATTTGCGCGAAATTATCCATCATCTCGTTCCTCTGCTGCGTGAGGGCTTCCTCAAGCAACATTTTGATAGGATCTCCTGTCCCGTCATCTTTCTTTTCTCCTTCCATGAGAGGTCGCTTAGGCGTGTGAGAGCTTTTGTCCTCAATAGAAACAAGCTCGAGACCCAATTCTTTGTACCTTGACCTCGTTGGGGACATGCATTAAGCCAACAAGGAGCAGACCGCTCTGATACCACTGATCCGGATTTTATGAGCGGAACGAAATGAATACAGATTATTATCAGATGCTTAACACAAAATAACAGAGATACAATAAAACTGGTTTTCTATTCAATAAGGAAATAAGCTAGAACTGTAAAATGCAGCGGAAAACAAGCTTGCTGGAATGGTGGCGTCTTATCTCTGAGAAGAGATGTGACGGCTGCGCTCATTTCTCAAGAAGATGGTTACAATGAGGCTCTCAAGGCCTTTTACAATAAACAGGAATGTCAAAAAACCTACACATCAAAAAACCTAACCCTTGGAGATGAAGCGCCAAAAGTCATGTGGGCCCCGTTTGGGTAAGTTAGTACATCAACTTCCCGGGGTCGTAACTTTTGCATACGATCTCCGTTTGGGGCACTCGATAGCCCGTTGGAAAGGTCTATCCGAGATTTACAACTATCGAATAAGGCAAAAAGCGTGCCAGAGGCAACCATTTGGCCCCCCAAATTGCCAAAAAAGGTCGTTTAGGGCCTCAAAATGGCCCCGGAAGTTCAGGACCCGAAAAACTGCTAAAAATAGTACAATACCAAAATTGCCATCAAACTGTTTTGAGCCAGTTGGAAAGGTGGGTGGCCACCAGTATCCACCTGGATCAATCCTCCCTACTTAGGAAGCAATGGTCTCCATTGCGTTGAGTTCCCCCATCAGATGAGGAAATTTCTGCTGAATTTGGCCTCGGGTGAGCCACTTGCCTTGGTGCAGGAGCTGCCCTGCTTTGACAACTCGATAAAGCTGGATCCTTTGATGTCGAGTGCGCTTGATCTGTGTGTCTGCAATATGATCGCTGGATGCTTGTTGTAGGTAGTCAGGGTTGAGCTCTGTTGGTGTCAACTTCTTTGCTATCTCTGACGTGTCTAATAGTGGTGGGAAATATGGCCGAAGGAGAGCCACGTTGAAGACTGGATGCAGACCAAGGAAGGGGGGAATGTTGAGCTCAAAAGCATTGTCACCCACCGCCTTGGTGATGGTGTACGGCCCATAACGGAGTGGGCGAAGCTTTCGATGGGGCCCTGTAAGGCGTTCTTTCTGCAAATGCAACCAAACTTTGTCGCCCACCTGAAACTTATGTGGCACCCGATGTTGATCATGGCGCTGCTTGTACTTGGCATTAGACTTCTGTAGAATATCCTGAACCTGTTCGTGGATATTCTGGATCCGCTCAATGAACCGGGCGGCTTTGTCAGCTTCTGGGGACGAGTCGGCTTAGGTGGTCGCAAGGGGAAGTGCAACATCCATGGGGCCCAATGGTTGGAATCCCAACCCCACCTGAAAGGGGTTGTGGCCAGTTGAGCTATGCAGGGCTCGGTTGTAGCTGTGTTGGACATAGGGGAGACTCTCATCCCATGTGCGAGGGTGTCTTGAATTGTACATGCGCAGGATATGTACGACCATCTGGTTGACGACCTCCGTTTGTCCATCGGTCTAGGGATGGAAGGCAGTGGATTTGGTGAGCTTGGTATCCAGTAGTGACTAGAGGCTTGACCAAAATGAACTGAGGAACTGACTGTAACAGTCTAAGATAATGGTCTGTGGGATCCCAAAATGTACCCATACTCATTCAAAGAAGAGCTTGGCAGTGGCTTTTGCTGTGATGTTCTTCTTGCAAGCGGCTAGAATCGCCAGCTTGGAAAAGCGATCAACAACCACGAAAATACAGTCGTTTCCCCTTTTGGTGGATGGGAGGCCCGACATGTAGTCCATTGAGATGGATTCCCACGGCCTGTCAGGAGTAGGAAGAGGGGTGTATAGGCCTTGTTTCTTAGTGGTCGGTTTGGCAATAGCGCAAGCGGTGCAGGACTTGATATACTTTCCGACATCCTGTCCAAGTTTTGGCCAGTAGAAATGTTTCTGCAACACTGCCACTGTATTTTCGACGCCAAAGTGTCCTGCCACCCGACTATAGTGAGCTTCCCAAATCAGCTTCGCATGCTCGCTTGATGGAACGCAGAGATGGCCCAGACGACACAACAACCCATCCTGAAGATGGAAATTAGCAACCACTGAGTTGGTGCCCAACATTTGATAGGTGGCGGAGAACTCAGGGTCTGTCTCGTAGAGGTGGGGCCATCCGGAGGTCTCGTGGCCACAAGAGTCTAGCACCGTGGTAAGTGCCGCGACTGGAGGTCGACTGAGGCAGTCAACAACTCGGTTGGTGCTCCCTGTTTTATATTTGATGTTGAGGTGGAACTGCTGTAAATATGTTGACCACTTCTGATGGCGGTCATTCTGCAACTTTCCTTGGGTCTGCATGAACTGTAGTGGCTTGTGATCAGTGTGGATGACTGTCTCCTTCCCAAGAATATAATGTCTCCACTGGCGGCAGGCTTGTACAATGGAGTACATTTCTTTGTCGTAGGTATGGTACTTGCAGACAACATCTTATAGTGTCTCACTCTGATATGCCACGGGGTGGCCGTGTTGAGTGAGAACGGCACCCACAGCATAATCTGAAGCATCTGTCTCGATCTCAAAGGGATGTTGCAGGTTCGGTAATGAGAGTACCGGCGATGAGCACAAACGCTTCATCAAGTCATCGAAGGCTTGTTGTTGGGATAGGCCCCACACAAATTTTTCCTTACCACCATCCCTGGTCACTTGGCTGAGGGCCCATGCGATATGAGAGAATCCCAGCACAAACCGGCGATAGAAATTGGCGAGGCCCAAGAAGCTCCGAAGTTCAGTGAGTGTGGTTGGGGCTGGCCAGTCACGGATGACCTGGATCTTGGCTGGATCCACATGCACACCATGTCGATCTACAATGCAGCCTAAGTAATGGACCCTGTCCATGCCGAAGGAGCATTTTTCCAAGTTTGCATATAGTTTGTGCTTCTGCAGGGTGTGCAGAACCTGCTGAATATGCTGCAAGTGTTCCTCCCAAGTCTTGCAGTAGACGAGGATGTCATCCAGATACACCACTACAAAATTGTTGGTGAAAGGTCGTAGGATATCATCCATCATCCTCAAAAAAGTTGCTGGAGCGTTTGTCAAACCAAAAGGCATGACCAGCCATTCAAAAAGACCTTCTTTTGACTTGAAGGCAGTCTTCCATACATCTGTCTGTTCTATTGGGACCTGGTGGTAGCCAGACTTCAGATCAATCTTACTGAAGTATTTGGCCCCTGTGAGCTAATCAAGGTCGTCGATTCGGGGAATCGGGTATTGGTTATGGACTGTGATTTTATTCAGGGCCCGGTAATCAATGCAGAGTTGCCAGGTCCCATCTTTCTTCTCCACCAGCACGATTGGGCTCCCACAAGGCGATGAACTGGGGCGGATGTGCCCCTTGTGGAGCAATTCTTGGATCTGCCTCTTGATCTCCTCGTTTTCCAAAAGAGAGCGACGATAGACTGGCCCATTGGGTAGCGGTGCGCCTCGGGTCAGATCGATGGGATGCTTGACCTGGCAGTGCAAAGGTACCCCGTTCGGAGAGGAGAAGATATCTGAGTATCCTTCCACCACCTTATCCACTTGCTTCTGTTGTGTGGATAGATCGGTCGTGGAGGCCCGGGATGTGGCTGCGATCTTTCTTTCACTCTGAGAGCGAATCACGAAGAAGACAAATTTCCCAGTCTGAGAGATGACCTTCCTGCATTGCTTGGCAGAGATCAAGGAAATAGCACTAGGAGGGACTGCCTCGGGTATCCTGTACAATTTCCTGTTCAAAGAAATAATAACACTACGAGGCCTAGACTCATATATAGCATGACGTTTCCATAAATAAGGTTAGCCCAAAAGAACATCTGAAACTTCGAGAGGAGCAACATCACACAATACCTCGTCCTTGAAGGGCTTGATGCCGTATGGTAGTCGGCACTGTTGGCTGACGCGGAGATCGCTTCCTTTGCGGAGCCATCCAATGGTGTAAGGTTGTGGGTGCGGCGTTGTCGGTAGGGCCAGGCGCTTGACGACCTCTGCTGAGATGAGATTCTTCTGGCTACTGCTATCAATGATGAAGTGCAGTGGGGTGCCTTTTACCCACATCTGTGAATGGAAGAGGCGTTCTCCTTCTTCTGGCTCATCTGGTTCATCAGGCTGGAGTTTGGTGGTAGCAATGGTGGCACTGGGTTCCGCCTCAATGATCCGTCTTCCCCTTTCTAGTTCGGACTCAGAGTCAGAACCCGCATCTGATTCAGATGCTTTCACTTCGGCCACCAGCGACTGCTTTGAGCGGCAATCAGCAGTGTTATGCCAAGGGCTCTTATGGAAGTCGCACCACTTCCCGGTATCTTTCTTTGTTTTTACGGTGTCCTTCTTTGCTTGCGGCTTGGGCTGGTTGTCCTGATGCTGTCCATCTTTGCTCTGTCCTTTATTCTGTGGTTTAGGGCCACCCTTTCCTGTCTTTTGTTGTGAAGGGTTCCCAGGCCCAAATTGCCGTGTCTTTTGTTTGAGCTTCTACTCAATTTTGACGGCATATCGGTAGGCCGCGCCCAAGGAAGAGATGTCCAGAAATTCCATTTCGGTCTGGTTGTATCTATGCAAACCACCGCGATACTTGAGCACCAGATGTCGCTCTGAATCTTTCATACCCAGCTTGGTGCGCAAGGTATGGAAGATATTTGTGAACTCTGGCACTGCTTGGTCTCTTTCTTGTCGCAGTGTGGTCCATTTGGTATACAAGTCGTCATAACTTCCAACAGGGTAGTATTGTTCCTTAATAGCATCCCTAAAGGATTCCCAGGTGGCCGTGACTGAAAATAATGAGGCTTCTTCTGTGTCCTTTTGCTCGCAGAATGTTTCCCACCAATCTTTGACATGGGGAACGGCTTTGAGGAGCGCAAAAGTAATCTTTTCTTTATTCGAAAAGTTATGGACAGAAAAATACCCTTCTAGTAGATTCAACCACTTATCTACAACATCTGCGTCTATCTGTCCTTCAAATATAGGGATATCGAAGTTGATTTGTACCTTGAAGTGGGCGGCGCCTCCTGATCCGGATTTATGTGGGAACGAAACAAAAGATAGCATATACAGAATCATATACAGAGATATATTGCAAATAACACAGTGATACAGTAAACACATATTCTATTAAATAGCGGAAATAGAGCAGACTGTAAAATACAATAGCTAGAATGGTGGTAGCTATCTCTGAGAAGAGATGTGGCCGCTATGCTCATTCGTGCCAAGATGAATACAAAGAGAGGCCGAAAGGGCCTATTTATCATAAGCATGAGGGAAAGAATCCCAAACATCCAAAAACCTAACCCTAGGAGATGAAGCGCCAAAAGTCATGTGGGCCCTATTTGGGTAAGTTAGTACATCAACATCCCGGCGTTGTAACTTTTGCATGCGATCTCCGTTTGGGGCGCTCGGTAGCCCGTTGGAAAGGTCTATCCGAGATTTACAACTTTCGATTGGGCCCAAATGTATGCCAGGGGAAATTATTTGGTCCCCCAAATCGCCAAAAAATGTCGTTTAGGGCCTCAAAATGGCTCCGGAAGTTCAGGACCCGAAAAACTGCTAAAAATAGTAATTTACCAAAATTGCCAAAAGACTGTTTTGAGCCAGTTGGAAGAGGTGGGCCGCCACCGATATCCGCCTGGATCAATCCTCCATCCTTAGGAAGCAATGGTCTCCATTGCGTTAAATCCCTTATCATATGTCGAGCTGTGTGTCGAGTTGAGCTCTTGGTGTGACATTTGCTGAAGTGGAAAGATTGCCTTACTTTGACATCTTCAGAGGGTAGTAATTGTTGTTGATGGATGCGCTGGAGCTGTTCAACAGTTTTGGTTGTTGTGGTATCCTTGGTATGCACCAGTGTGGATGGTTTCTTTTTGGAGGGGCCCCTTGAATGCGTGGCCTTGCACTGTAGAGGTACCCGAATAAGCGATGCTGCACTAACTTTGTGTTTTTCTTGTTTCTGCTGAGTAGAAGGATAATCTGCAGAGGTTGTGGATGTCTCCGCGATCTGATGTTCACCTTTAGTGGCAATTGCGAATAGGGAAAATTTTCAAGTGTGGGAGATTATCTTTCTTCCCTGCTCGTTTGGGGTAGGTGAAACTATCTCTGGTATCCGATAGAGTTGTCCTTCCAAAGTGACAATGACACTGCGAGGTCGTGATTCATATACAGCATGACGCTTCCACATATATGGCTGTCCTAAAAGAACATCACATACTTCAAGTGGGGCCACATCACATAATACCTCATCTTTGAAGGGCTTGATGCCATATGGTAGGCGACATTGGTGACTGACACGGATCCTTCGTCCTTGGCTTAGCCATCCAATGGTGTATGGTTGTGGGTGTGGCGTTATTGGTAGCTCCAATCTCTTGATGACTTCTTCTGAGATTAGGTTCTTCTGGCTGCCGCTGTCCACAACAAAGTGTAGGGGAATTCCCTTCACCCACATCTGTGAGTGGAAAAGGCGCTCCTCTGCCTCGGACTTTTCAGGCTCCTCTGGATGAATCTGTGTGGTGGCAACAACGGCACTGGGTTCTGCATCAATGATCTGCTTCCCTTTTCGCGCGGCTGTGAAATTAGGTTCCATGTCAGAATCAGAACTGGGATCTGATTCTGAAGCTTTGATCTCAGCCACCAATGACTGTTTTGAGCGACAATCATCAGTGTTGTGCCAGGGGCTTTTGTGGAACTCGCACCACTTCCCGGTGTCCTTCTTTGTCTTTTCTTTACCCTTCTTCACCTGTGGTTGGGACTGGTTGTCCTTTTCCTGCCCCGTGTTCTGCGAGCCAGAGTTTCCCTTGCCCTGCTTCTGCGCAGATATGAAGTCACGCTTGTTCTTTTGCTTAAATTTCTGCTCGATTTTGACAGCATATCGATAAGCGGATCCGAGTGAAGAGATTTCCAGGAAATCCATCTCTGTTCGGATGTACCGATGTAGGCCACTGCGATATTTCAGTACTAGGTTCCGCTCGGAGTCCTTGATACCTAGCTTTGTGCACAAGGTATGAAATTTGTTGGTGTACTCCGACACCGTTTGGTCCCTCTCTTGATGCAGAATGGTCCATTTTGTGTACTGGTCATCATAGTTTCCAACGGGGTAATATTGTTCCTTGACGGCATCGATAAAAGAGGCCCAAGTGGGATTGGAGTATTCAAACAATCCAGACTCGTCTGATGAGTTTTGCTCACAATAAGTTTCCCACCAATTTTTGACATGGGGGACGGCCTTAAGGAGCGCAAAGATGATCTTTTCCCTGTCGGAAAATTGGTGGACAGAGAAATACCCTTCTAGTAGATTCAACCATTTATCTAGGGCATCGGCATCGATTTGGCCTTCAAATAAAGGAATATCAAAATTAACTTGTACCTTGAAGGGAGTCGTATCTCCAAAATGGCTGCTCGTTGAGGGTGCATTTGCTGCTGTTGGCATGCGTTGAAGGATCTGGGCGAAATTATCCATCATCTCGTTCCTCTGTCGTGCGAGGGCTTCCTCGAGCAACAACTTGATAGGATCTACTGCTCTGTCGTCTCTCTTTTCTTCCGCCATGGGAGGCCGTTTGGGGCGGCGAGAGTGGTCTTCCCCAAGCGAAACTAGTTCGAGACCCAACTCTCTATATCCTGACCTCGTCGGGGACATGCACCGAGAAACAATCAAAGAGCAGACCGCTCTGATACCACTGATCCGGATTTATGTGGGAATGAAACAAAAGATAGCATATACAGAATCATATACAGAGATATATTGCAAATAACACAGTGATACAGTAAACACATATTCTATTAAATAGCGGAAATAGAACAGACTGTAAAATACAATAGCTAGAATGGTGGTAGCTATCTCTGAGAAGAGATGTGGCCGCTATGCTCATTCGTACCAAGATGAATACAAAGAGAGGCCAAAAGGGCCTATTTATCATAAGCATGAGGGAAAGAATCCCAAACATCCAAAAACCTAACCCTAGGAGATGAAGCGCCAAAAGTCATGTGGGCCCCGTTTGGGTAAGTTAGTACATCAACTTCCCGGGGTCATAACTTTTGCATGCGATCTCCGTTTGGGGCGCTCGGTAGCCCGTTGGAAAGGTCTATCCGAGATTTACAACTTTTGACTAGACCCAAATGTATGCCGGGGGCAACCATTTGGTCCCCCAAATCGCCAAAAAATGTCGTTTAGGGCCTCAAAATGGCTCCGGAAGTTCAGGACCCGAAAAACTGCTAAAAATAGTAATTTACCAAAATTGCCAGAAGACTGTTTTGAGCCAGTTGGAAGAGGTGGGCCGCCACCAATATCCACCTGGATCACCTCCGCTCGAGGAAGATGCATCTCTTGTTGGTAGTCACCAAAGGATTTGCGCGAAATTATCCATCATCTCGTTCCTCTGCTGCGTGAGGGCTTCCTCAAGCAACATTTTGATAGGATCTCCTGTCCCATCATCTTTCTTTTCTCCTTCCATGAGAGGTCGCTTAGGCGTGCGAGAGCTTTTGTCCTCAAGAGAAACAAGCTCGAGACCCAATTCTTTGTACCCTGACCTCATTGGGGACATGCATTAAGACGACAAGGAGCAGGCCGCTCTGATACCACTGATCCGGATTTTATGAGCGGAACGAAATGAATACAGATTATTATCAGATGCTTAACACAAAATAACAGAGATACAGTAAAACTGGTTTTCTATTCAATAAGGAAATAAGCTAGAACTGTAAAATGCAGCGGAAAACAAGCTTGCTGGAATGGTGGCGGCTTATCTCTGAGAAGAGATGTGACGGCTGCGCTCATTTTGCAAGAAGATGGTTACAATGAGGCTCTCAAGGCCTTTTACAATAAACAGGAATGTCAAAAAACCTAGACATCCGAAAACCTAACCCTAGGAGATGAAGTGCCAAAAGTCATGTGGGCCCCGTTTGGGTAAGTTAGTACATCAACTTCCCGGGGTCGTAACTTTTGCATACGATCTCTGTTGGGGGCGCTCGGTAGCCCGTTGGGAAGGTCTATCCGAGATTTACAACTTTCGACTATGCATGCCGTAGGCAACCATTTGGCCCCCCAAATTGCCAAAAAAGGTCGTTTAGGGCCTCAAAATGGCCCCGGAAGTTCAGGACTCGAAAAACTGCTAAAAATAGTACAATACCAAAATTGCCATCAAACTGTTTTGAGCCAGTTGGAAAGGTGGGTGGCCACCAGTATCCACCTGGATCAATAGGTTCCACATTGTAATAATTTTATTTTATGTTGTCGGACGGATGTCCCTTTGTTTTAAAAAGGCAATTTGGTATGGTTTTGTCTAAAAGTCCGTCGAAAGTAATTTATTTGGGTCCCCATATGTTTGTTAAACCACTTAAGGGATGCGATAGCAAGTGTGGATGTCCCCACAGTCCACCCAAAATATTTACTTTTGACTGAATGTTGTGAGTCAGGAGTCACTGGGCCACCAGCTAATTTTTGTATGAATAAGACTCCAAGGCTCTCATTTAGGAATTCGGTTTTTTTGAATGGAGAGATATGCAAATATTTTGAGTCGAGGTCTGTGTATCCTCTGTGCCCGTGCTTAGTGCGAACTAGTATACAAAAATCATATATCTCAAGTGTAAAGAGTCTATAAGAAGTCAGCAGTGTACGCTGGGATCAAAAGCTATATGATCTTCAAGTGTGTTAATATGAGTGATCTTCACAGTCCGAAGACAAACTGATAATATGTATGTATGTTTTGTAAGAGTTTAGTAAGCATATGTTGGTGTGCCCATGAAGCTTTGGATTAGACTTCAACTTTGCTGATGCTCGAAACATAAATGGCTCTAGTACCTTCTGCTTAGAAATTTGTTAGTGTCTATCTATAAATTGAGTGTGAAAGATTTAATGAAAAACAAGCAAGTTTGCTAGAGAAATCCAGAGATAGAGGGCTCAATTTTATAGAAAAGAAGAATCTTGTTGACCTTCAATCCTTTAGTCAGGATCTTATTCGATAGCACCCCGCGGCTTATATTGCCAAGATTCGTAGCTTTTGTCGGACGCATATTTGATAGTGTGTTATTTCTTATCTCACCAAGCTTCGATGCTTTCATAGGATTGCCTCACAACTTGTGCATTATCTAGTAGCTTTCCTTTTGTATTATGCCATCGATACATTGGAGCTCTATGGATTTTCCCAAAATTAACGTAATACCAAACAATACTTGCCAATTATTTTAGGCGTTCATACTTAGTCTGGATTCCTCAACATTACTTGCATGAAGTTGCTTTTTTATAAACAGAAAAACAACACTAACCTCCAAAGATAGCTCCAATTATTCTTCTCATTTGTTGGTTGTTTTAATTTAGTTATGAGTTGTTTCCAAGAATGGATTTTCATGTAGCATACATATTTTACTTTTTGGTGGAATTTCCTTATTTGTCTACTTTTTTAGTTTAGTTACGTTGGTAGGAGAATTATTTCAACTTTGCGGGTGGAGGTGGGGTTGATGAATTTCTAAAAAAATAATTATCAAGAGGTCAGATTAATTGAACCCCAAATATTCTTCGTTGCGTTCAATGATGGATGATTGAGATTTTCCAAATTAATTTGGGAGCAATTTTTTTTTTCAATTACAAGTAATTTTTTATAACAATAAATCAAAAAAATTAAAATAATTTACCTCCACCCTCCTCTTGTAACCAAGTGTTATTGTAACAGTTTCATATAAGTTTCATATAACAGCTGGCTCAACCTAGATTTGACATGGATGAGTGTAACAGATGCATGTTATGTACAGGTGACACTAGTACAAAATGAGAGATAAGTGGCTAGGAGACTAAAATAGTTAGTCACCATAGCTTTTTCAAGGGACAAACGACTAAAATTGAGCAATTTTAAGTGATCTAACTAAAAAGGATTAAGAAAAATGACTAATTTAGTCACACGATAAATTATACACCTAGATAACAAGCGACTAAAATAAAAATAACTAACGTAAATGATTAATTAGTCATAGGAATACAAATATGACTATATAACAAGGACTAAGTTCATATGAATTAGTAATTTATGTTAGTCATTTCTAGTTGTGTCACCCTGGCAATAGAAAATTACAATTTTGACAATGAATTTGTACAATTTACTAAATTTTAACACTGCATATGTTAATGAGATCTTTGAATCCATATATAGTGTTGAAATTTACTAAATTGTAACTTTTTATATGGATTTAGAGACCCGGGTAATGTTAGTGGTGTCACTCAGCAATGGAAAATCCTAATTTTGACAATGAATTGTTATGATTTACTAAATTTTAACAACGTACATGGATTCAATGGTCTCTAGATATGATTGAACCATGCTAGTGTTAATTCTCAACATCGATGATTTTGAAGTGTCAAAACATAGTGACTCTAACACACCTATCAAATTTTGTCATCCAACCATTCTGATCTCGCCACCATGTCTAGTTTGAAGCAATTTTCATGTGCATATCTCATTTCATCATTTTCACAGCTTCCATTGAACCCCTTTGATAGAGTTACAACCAATTTTCATCTCATGTACCGTGGTCGTGTTGTGGTTAGGTCAAGTTTGGCTTTTGGTAGTTTCTTGTCAATCATTATATTTTCATGCCACGAAGTCATGAGTGTCTACACAATTGTATTCAGCTAGTCACATTGTTCATGTACATTTTTTGTTTGATGAAAATCGTCATCATTTGATCCTCTCGGCACTTAGTTGAAATTTCGGCATTTCGTGTCATGACAATTAAATTTTGTCATTTTCGCATCCTTCATGAATTCATAGGATGCGTTCGTGTGTCAGTGTTCTCTTACGCCTATTCTTAGAAAGTTGAAAAATATTCCACCCTAAGTCTTACATAAACAAATCCAATATGCCATATTTTATAATAAAAATATTAGTGCTTCCCCCTTTTAATTATTTTCCCTATCCTAGCTTTTAAACCCTTTTGTCTGGAAAATCCTCACCCCTTCCCATTTTCATTTACATAAAAAAATAATAAAGCACCTTTAAATCCCAAACCCCTTCATCTTATGTCCCAACTTCAAAAGTCTCCTCCCTTGAGCTCCTTTTGTCTTATCCGAATTAGTTTCCTAATATTCTTGGCCATTTTAAATGAAAAAGATTGCATTTCTCTAATCCCTAATCCCCTTTACAATGTACAAAATGTTTTTAATCTCCTTTATAATGTATATATTAAAAACATACAATATACGATTTTGACCCTTTATAATATATTTTGAAGCAATTTTCATGTGCATATCTCATTTCATCATTTTCACAGCTTCCATTGGACCCCTTCAATAGACTTACAACCAGTTTGCATCTCATGTACTGTGGTCGTGTTGTGGTTAGGTCAAGTTTGGATTTTGGTAGTTTGTTTTCAATCATTATATTGTCATGCCGCGAAGTCATGAGTGTCTACATAATTGTATTCGGCTAGTCACACTGGTCATCTCCATTTTTCGTTTGACAAAAATCATCATCGTTTGATCCTCTTGGCACTCAGTTTAAATTTCAACATTTCGTGTCATGACAATTAAATTTTGTCATTTTTGCATCCTTCATTAATTCATACGATGCATCCATGTGTCAGTGTTCTCTTACGTCTATGCTTAGAAAGCTAAAGTTGGAGGTCATTATAGGTCATGGTTTATGATTAACATGGTTGGAGCTTGGAGGTCATGGTTTAATTGTGGGCTTAAACTTTTATTTATTAATATTTTAATCTCACTTTAATGTTTTAATTTTCTAAATTTGTAATCTTTTAATTTCTTATCTTTTAAAATTATATTATGGCTTATTATCTTTTAATTTCTAATCTTGAAATTATTAAACCTTTTAATATTTTTTAATGTTCTAAACTCTTAATTTTTTAATTTCTAATCTTGTTAATAATATTATATAATAACTTATTAAATTGGTATTTTTTATATTTTAATATTTAAGGTAATATTTAATAGTCTTATTCTTTTAGATAATGTGATAAGAGCGGGAAAGATTGTTGAAGGGAGAGAAAATTAATTTCCAGAAAATCCTCAACTCATCCAAAGCTAAGAGGAAAGGGGAAAAAATGCACGACTGGACTAGCTGGCAGCAACTCCACTCATGATCATAAATGTTCAACCCCGCAGGCCAACGATGACCACCCTGCTCATGATTTATCCAATGGCTAGTGGATTGTTAAGGAGATCTATGAGATTCTGAGAGCGAGTCCTGACGAGACGCTTTTGATAGTTACTTATGATGAACATGGTGGGTTTTATGATCATGTGCCTACGCCTATGAGAAATGTCCCCAACCTAGATGGGAGTTTTGGTCCCTATCCTTATTTTTTCAAGTTTGATAGATTGGGTGTGAGGGTTCCCACAAACATGGCTTCTCCATGGATTAAGAAAGGCACAAGTATGATTATGACAGATTCCATTAAAATTATTTGAAAACCTTTTATTCATTAATATTGACTGTTGCTTGTATATTGGAATGTTTGATTGTTGTAGTGATGCACCGTCCGAGTGGGCTGACCCCTACATCAAAATTTGAGCATTCATCCATCCCAGCTACTGTTAAGAAGATATTTAATCTCACCTCTAATTTCCTCACAGACAGAGATGGATGGGCTGGAAATTTTGAAAGCGTGTTGAATGTGAAAGAATTCCCTTGGAATGACTGCCTAGGTATACCCTAAGCCCTTCTTCTCAGTTGGATAAGTTATTGGTAGTCGTGTTAATGCCTTGAGTAGTCCAAGGGTCAATCCTTGCAAATATGCTAAGTCATCGAAGGACAAACCCTGTTCGTACTGCGGTATGCTTTCATTTGTCTTTTGGATGAAGTATTCTTGTCACGACAACTTATTTCCATGCCTTGAATGTATTTTGTTAATTGGGTATGTCAAATTCATTCTTTACCATATTTTGTTGAACCATGTTAAGTTCAAGCCTTTGTTTTAATAAATCTTAAGTTATCGGAAGGGATAATTCGGGAATGCTTGTTTGTTTGTAAAATTGGAGCATCCTTATATTGCCTGAGGTTTCAATTACCATCAAGAGAATCATATTGGAAGCTTGTGAGAATCGTGTTAGATCTGTTCCGAGGATCCTGTGAACCACTAATAATTCGAGGGCCATGAAACCATAGTCTTGTAATATTATTGTTAATCTATGCATAAGCTGGTGTTTTATCTCATAGTATTTGTAGTAATAGAAACTGTCGAGGTTCTAATGTCATTGATTAGATCGTCCTATCTGCTTAAAAATATTATAATCGCCTAGGTATCCGTCTACCAGTTTTGAGCATGATTGTCCATGTTTTTCTCTAAAAAATTAGATTCCTTTTTGTGTGGTCTTATCCCCAAGAACAAATTCCAAATGGGTATAGGATATGGTTTCAGGGGTTCCCAGATGAAAAAGGGAATCACTACACGAATGTGCACCTCTCAGAGAATACAGAACACAAATACCCTGACAGGAGTCTCCAACAAATACCTAGGATTTCAAATTAAAACAGTAATGTGGGTAATTGCAACCCAAAACAACCTCCGTGTAAATTCCTTCTAGCTTCTAGTTAACCAACTAAAACCAATAATTCAGGAGACCATAGTACTTCTCTCTATATATCTCAATGCACAACGCAGTATTTCAAGAAACCACAACACTATATAATTGGAAGGCCCAATTATCTAATTTGCACCAATAAATCGACATAATAGAACACAGAACATCATCTAGGAACTCAATTTGATTATCAACTGGCCTAAAAGGAATGCTTACCTTTTTCCAGAATAGGCCTCGGATTTCTTCTCAAATATTTTCTAAGTTGAGGCTAGTGTGTGTGAGGATCCAAACCACATACTGGGAACCATCCTTGGGCTTGAGTCCTCACACTGATTATGCAACAACTGAAGAGTAGAATGAACAAGTCTCTGGTGTCTGTATACCTCCAGTCTCGAGTTTTAAATCAAAAAATCCCAAATGCTCTCCACCTTTGCATCCTCGTGGCTTCAAAATCTTGAAGCTGCAAGGATGATGGAGTGTGTGAAGTCTGGGTGGGGTTGAATGCCCTATCCCTTTGCATAATGGAGAGTTTGATGATCCTGCTATGTGTCCCTTCCACCATGTATCAGAGTGCCTTTAGTCTTAAGGGGCCTGGTAGTCTTGAGATCCATGGTGGTTTTCCATGGAAATTTTACAATTTGAAAGAGTTATAGTAGTTGTCCATAACTTTCATAGAGATATGTAGCACTAGTTGCTAGAGAAAACATGTTCTTGTAAATAGATTTGGTGATACTTCTTCAGTTACGAATTGGAGATTGATTTGTGTAATCCACTCCAGAAAATATTGTGGCGTAATCATCCCAACATTATGTGAGTTTTTTTAATCTATAGAATTTGATCTACTTGTTCCATAGTGATCTATTCATAATTGAAAATGAACTCAGTTAATTGTAAATCAAATTGATAAGTTGTGCAGTTCTATTTGTTTGGATGCCAAATATTTTCTAGAATTCTATGCACATTAAGTGATCTATGCACAAAGAATATATATTCTTTCTTACCACTATTTAGGACTGATTTGAACTTGATATCCTCCCACATTATGTACAACATCAACTAGTGATATGATTATTCCATACAATATTTTTTATTTAGATCAAGGATTTTGGCATTTAAGTTCTATGGAATAACATTGTTTTTCTAGTGCAATCTGCTTATGGAAATACCCAGAATTTCAAATTAAAACAGCAATGTGGGAAACTGCAGCCCAGAACAACCTTCGTTTAAATTCCTTCTAGGTTCTAGTTACAAACTGAAACCAATAATTCAGGAGACCATAGTACTTCTCTCTATCTATCCCACTGCACAATGTAGTATTTCAAGCAACCACAATACTATATAATTGGAAGGCCCGATTATCTAATTTGCTCCAATAAATCAACATAATAGAACACAAAACATCATCCAGGAACCCGATTCGATTATCAGTTGGTTTGAAAAGAATTCTTACCTTTTTCCAGAATTGGCCTGGGCTTTCGTATCAAATATTTTCAGAGTTGAGGCTAGTGTGTGTGAGGATCCAAACCACGTCCTAGGCACTTTCCTTGGGTTTGATTCCTCACACCGATTATGCAACATATGAAGAGTATAATGAACCAGTATCTAGTGTCTGTATACCTCCAATCTCGAGTTTTAAATCTAAAAATCCCAAATACTCTCCACCTTTGCATCCTCATGGATTCAAAATCTTGAAGCTGCAGGGATGATGGAGTATGTGAAGTCTGGGTGGGGTTGAATTCCCTGTTCCTTTGTATAAGGAGAGTTTGATGATTTTGTTGTGTCCCTTCCACCATTATCATAATTAAGTGGGTTAATACATTAGGGAATAGGGTGGAATACCAACACCACATTTTTTTATCATGTTTCCTTCAAGTAAATTTGAACAATGTTGCAAACATCGTGATGCTCTCAACATGACATTAATATTATCGCCAAAAAATATCACAATTTTATCAATTTTGTAAATATCACTGTATATCAGCAAAATATCAGCAAAAACCAAAAAATATAAACAAAATATCAACTGAATTAGGAGATTTTTGGATTTTTTTGGACTTTTTTGCTGAGTTTGAAGATGGAAGTAGGGGATTGAGAACAAAGGGATTATTCACTGTTACATTTTCCCATAAAAGGCTAAAGGGACGAGGATGCTTCAGATGTTTAAAAATTTGAAAAAGTTATATTTTATTAAGTTTGTCGATATTTTCCAATATTTTCCCCGATGTTGCCAATAAGTTTCTTTTTGAACCCTCGGAAATATATTCATTGACACGATGTTTGCAACATTGCTAGAGCATGCTCTATGTGGGATGGTGGTGCTTGATTCATGATTAACAATGAAGCTTGGAATAATTGATGTATGGCAAAGCATAATCACCCTAGATGTTTCTTTTTGTGCAAAGATTCGAACCTGCGATGCACTCTAAGGAGACAAGAGAGGCTGCCCGCAGGTAACCAGGTATCCATTACTCATACGCAAAACAGAGTTTCCATCCTGGATGGAGATCAAAACAATGAGCATGCAAAATTATTGGAGATGGTGACATAGCAGAAAAGGAAAATTAAGAAGCTTGAAGATAATTGCAACATGTTATACCAACTAGTTCTTGACCTTGCTAGGAACTATCTATGAGGCTACCAATCCAAGGATGTCTATTGGGTTCCAGAATCAACAAAAGAAGAAGAAACAATCCAACAAGACTCTGGATATCTGGAGATGGAACTTGTATACAAGGATCCCAAGCCAGCAACAGGATACAAGCATGAATCCCATAGTGGGAAGGATCTTTTCTGATTTCAGGTTCAGTTATGTTTTGCAAGATACTTGTGTTATTAGGCCAAGGACAAATATCTTAGGGTATATACATGTAGGACTTTTTGTTGCAATTTTGGACACCATAGAATAGCTTAGTTTGTAGGGGGTCAATTTTGAATTTTGGGTCTCCAGAATGTTTGGCTCATGGAAATCCCTCCTTTATCTGTATCACTATGTTGTACGATGCAGCCATATCAATTTTTTAATACGAATATTAACCATTTCCGTTTAAAAAAAAAAATTAGCTTAAAAGAGACAATACCCCACATATTATTTTAATATGGTCTCCATATTATTTTAATATGGAGATCATAAATTTGGTTTCCCATCTCTCATTTGTTACCATGACTGCTTTTGAAGATGAAAAATCCGAAATAACTGGAAGAGAATCTATTGGCACAATCATAAAAGCCTAAAAGAGACAATACCCCACATATTATTTTAATATGGTCTCGAAAACCACTCTAGATAGACATGGAACTTTCTCATTGCACTAAACATACAGTTCCAAAACAATCCTGGCACTGTCTTGTTAGCTCACTTGAAACCTTGGAGATCATAGATTTGGTTTCCCATCTCTCCTTTGTTACTATGACTGCTTTTGAAGATGAAAAATCTGAAATAACTGGAAGAGAATCTATTGGCACAATCATAAAAGCCTACATACAAATTGTTTATTTTGTGTTTCCTCTTCTCCCTTTTGTCTAAGCAGCACAAAGTATAAAGTATGTGATATAACAAAATTAAAAAAATGTAAAGAGCCCTCACTGGGAAATGATATAAATCCAAGATAGCCTATTTTATTGATAAATTGTGTTATATAGCTAAGTTGTTTGCAATAACACATGTTTAATTTGAAGAAGGAAAGGTACAAAAAACTGGAAGCTTCCAAGGGAAGAAACTACAAAACCTTGTAATAATTTTTAGAAATTGCATCATTATATAGAAAAATCCCCAAGCAAAGTGATTAAATAACCACTCATTAAAAATAACATAAACTCTTGTCAAATAAGTGGAAAATAAAAATAAAAAACTGTGACCCACCTATAATGAATGAATATTGAAGATGACCAAACTTGTTGGCCCACCCCTAGAAATGGGTATATTGGATAATATTCTTGCCAATGTAAATGCAATTGCCACATCCCCCTCCTCTTCCACATGCTCAAAAGAACCAGTAGGAAAGGATGGAAAAAACAGAGTAAAGGATGACACAAACATCCTTGGCATCGCATATATAACAGAAAGCTGCTAAAAAATGACAGCAGGAGAGCTAAAAGAAGCTGGGAATGCTACATGTTGGAGTATTATGTCGTGTGCTTTTGGAATAAAAAGGTTGGGAAACCCATCTGCAAAATTCATGTAGAGCATGTGTCAGCACAAGTTGTTAAGATATGATATGAAACATTCATGATCAATATGACCATAGAAACCATGTAAGATTCAAAAAACACTGCCAGACTACTTTCTACATATACAAATAAGATGCTTATTTTCCATAACTTGCTTGTAAAAACTAAAATATTAAAGATATTAGCTTATAAGATCGCCAAGCATTAGAGAAGTTGATACCATCAACACATGGAATGCTTCAATGCAGAATGAAAAGCTTATGTGACTGTTTACAGACTGTGAAGAAATCATTTTGAGCATGGAATTATATTTCTCTATTAAATCATAGTGCAATTCTTCTACAATATCACGAGGCTGAACCTAAATGGACCTGGAATAAATCTACAAGAACTCTTAATTCTAAATTAAGATATGAATCCATGATAGTCAAAATCTAACTAGGGATTGGCTTTGGTGGTGGAGGATTGACATTGTGAACATACTTCAAAATTTATAGAAACATATCTCATGGATTAAATCAATAGAAAGCACTATTTATGATCGGATTCACTTGCTTGACAATAGTGATGAATTTTATCATGAAATTCATATAATTTTAAAGGCAATAAAATTTATGTCCTAATCTTATTCAGGAAAGAAGATGAACCCTGAGCCATCTATGAGATAATAACAAAGTTTATCAAGACTTTTATTTTGTTTAAGAGACACATGAAAAACCTTTTATTTTGTTTATACTCCAGCGTTTTGATAAGCAGGGGGATATGGAATGTCTTGGTCATAATAGGAAGAAGAGCAGAGTGAAGAGGAGGAATTAAAAGAATCATCAGAAGAAGAATCTAAAGAATCAACAAATGAAGTAATCCTTTTGACTTTTGGCTGGTGGCTTGTCTTTGGCAAGTGAAATTTCAATTACTTGAATGAATCACAAATAGTTTTTTCTATAAACAATAGATTGTGTGATGCATATGAATCAAGGACAGTCCAGACTTTGCACTTTGTGTATGGTATTAATTATGTAAAATATTTTTAGTCTCTCATAACATCTTAAATTCTTAATATGCTTCTCGTTCTGTGATGGAAGAAAAAAAAGGGAACTCAGGGTCTCATTGAGATTGAGATTCCTAATATTGCTAAGCCAAAGAACATCAAAGCTCGAGATGTTGATGTCAGTCCTATTTTTTTCTTTATAATAAACTAGATACTTGTCGATGTATCCTATAAATTCAGTTTTCTTCTGTCATCACTCCTAGTATATGATTTTGACGATGCCATATATCATAATCCAGATGAATATTTTTAAGACAATCTTATTACATTAGTAAAGTCACATGTAATTATTTGCACTGACCATTAATTTTTGGTAATTTCTAGGAAGTCATCAATTATAATCTATCTTCAGTATTTGTAATATCCCTCCTTTTTCCCTCATTATTTTAAGATGTAATTGAATATTGTACCGATTTACTGCTGAGGAGCTCAAAGCCAAGGCCCCACCAATGAAAACCTTGCAAGTTATGTGGTTAATATCCAAAGTTGTAATTGTAAACCTAGGCGACTAAGGACAGTGACGCAATTAAACTACGGCAACTGAATCCACTAGGGGGAGAGGGAAAATGACTAAGGATCCTCGAGTTAAGTAGTAGGGAATTTTGGTGCCATGGGCATCGGAAGGAAGATGAACACCCGAAACTCACTTGATTAAATTAATTAGGGTTCGAAGCTATAATTAATCCTAAGTAAATGATTGGTCTTAGATATGTCATTTAGACGACAAATAAAATAACCTGTAATCCACTACAAACTAAAGAGAGAAGCTAAGGGTAGTTTTAACTTAATATGTACACAATGGCAAGTTGGGCCATTCACTTATTGCAAGGGACAAAAAATCCTCTATACATATATAGACCACAGAAGTATTATGAAGGTCTATAATAATAATATCTTGGTGAATGGTATGTTTAATAAGAATTGGTGTTATTAATTAAAATCTAAATCGTTAAGCGGTTAAGTTTTATCGCCAAAAAAGAGACTTGGACTCGAGTTAAAGGAACACTCTTACACATATACATAGGAGAGAGATACCTTAAATATAATTACTCAAATATAATTGTGAAAATATACTCTACAAATACTTAATTGTACCAGACATTAAAAGATGCCAATGATGATAAAGGGACCATAATCCTATATTTATACATATAGAAATAAAATAAATAATATAAAGAATACACTTTAAATGCTTATTGTCCTAGACGTTAAAAGATGTCAAAGAGGAAAAAGGTACAATAATTATATATTATACATATAGACATAAAAGAAAGGATACATTTTAATTGTTGGGGAGTGAGTTACATATATTAAACATATATGCTTGGTGCCTTCCTAAAGAACAAAGGATTCACTAATAGAAGATAACAATAGAAATACTTATATGTATAAAGAGGAATAGAAAAGCATTTAATGGAGTTTGTGTTTATTATAAAAAGAATGGAGCAACCTCCATCTCGAGATTCCTTTTCAAGTCTACTAATTGATTATTGTTAGAGGGGACACGATTTTTAAGTTTAGAGCATGGATTTCAAAGATCAATTGCTTGGCCACTTGTTCTTTGTAGAAAAAGGAGTGTATTATTTGGCAATTAATAAACTCGTCGTGAAATTTAAGGATGGGGTATCTTTCTATTTGGTTGTTCGACCGATGGTGGAGATGGGACCAGAGAAAGGGGATCGAATCCCTTTGATTTAGGGAATTAATTATTCAGCGGCCGCTCTCGAGTGAGGGAGAGAGCCGAGCCCATTAACCTCAATTATTTTTACTTATTTATAATTGTACTGGGAGAAGAGGAACGGAGGGGGGTTACGCTCTGGGTGGGGAACTCTGTGCGTTCACCGTTAAACTGGAGTATGCATATATATCTTTGCATATGTAAGATCTTAAATCTTTGCATATATATAGCTTTCATATGACTCTTAATAGGGGGTATGCATACCATTCCACACTGTTAGTACTTTAAGATCTTACATGTTATCATCACGGCCAGGTTGCTTGGTGCAACACACGGGAAGCGATGACTCCTGGAGCCCGATCCCAATCAGTTTTCCAGTGGAATTCTGCGAAAATGGTAGATACGAAGACTACGAATAGTGTTGAGAGAGGATGGGACTAATAAACCATGCAACAAGTAAATCTCTATACTGATTATTTTCGTTTAGGCCACTATGATCGAGGTATGTGTTATTCCGAGCTCCAGTGAAGAATGCTATTAAATAAATGAATGTGGCTCGAGTTAGGAATGGTTAAAGTGTTATAAGTAATCGAACATGAGTCCAACTTAGAGCTTGTGAGTTATATTATGTGATTGTTAGACATCTAAAGAGGACTGTGCATATATATTAGGAAGGATCAGATCACAGTAAGTTTATTATCGACTGATATTGCAAGACATCACGGTAAACTATGTGATAGATTCAAGTCATAGTTGGTTTTGTGTGTCCAATACATCTGCAAATAAATCGTATGATAGATCCATATATCTGTAAGATGGTAGTTGGTGTTTGGGCATCGCAAGAGATTGTACCAATCTCTACTCATAAATTGTGTGTTATTATTGGGATCACAGAGATCAGTATGTATATTACATACTGGGTCGGAATCGTGATGTTTTGTTTATACATCCCATTTTGTTGAAATAGTAGTAACCTGATTATCTACGTATTGAACCTTGGTTGAATTCTATAAGTATAGTTGTATTACCAGTATTAGATTCCTGACGGAGATCTCAAAGTTTCCTTTTATATATAGGCTGTCTAAATCGATCAGTTCTATGATTCTCAGATTATTTACGTTACTGTCAAATCCTGATGTTATGCTGTCATGAATAATGGAGTCCAGGTCTAAGAACCATGTTTGTTTTGCCGGATTGAATTGCTTCCATAATACATTGATCCACTATAGAAAACAAACAGTATGCCTAGAGATCTTAGTAAGTAATAGATTCTTGTCTAGACTCGCTTGCTTTGATTTATATAAATAGATCCAATTATGTTAAGTTAAATTAGTACTCTGCATTAGTAGATGTAGCGCTAGAAGCCTTGGAAGTGTAATGTGGTTGCCTCTGCATGGCAAGATTGTAGTCCTTTATGGTTGGATGATAATTAGTGATAATTAGTGTATGTTGAGAACATAGCTAATATAGGTTTTATCATATGTAAACTATGGGAAATATTGGTAAGGCTTCTCACTTTGAATGTTAGAAGATGCTCTCCATGAGAGAGACTTCCAGGTAATGGAAGGTAAATAATGCAACTGCTGAGCTGCAGGATGTAATTATTATTTTGATGAAATAATATATTGCGACGGGTGTTGTGGACGTAGCCCAAGTTTTGGGTGAACCACGTTTACATATGTTGTATGATGGTTGGTGTATTGTTGTCCTGTGATTTATTGTTAAAATGTATTGAATGGTTATTATGTTGTCCATGTGGAGAATATCTTATAAGTGTATGGTCCCCTGAATCTATAGTTCCTAGTCTTTATCTTATAGTAAAAACTCTGGGGATTCGATGCATTTTGTATGATGGAATTGCTTATATTCATATCGTGTGGTTGAAGGCATTAAATGGATCTGCATTTGTAATCTATGTGGCTTTTGATGATCTCTTGTGTGATTTTATGGTTCTTTGTTTAAATTAGATGCTTGTGTCATTATTACTTTCAATGAATATTGTGTCAAAGTATTTCATGAAGAATTAAGCGAGGATTTTAATAGCCAATAATTACTCATGATCGTTTTATATATGTTTTCTGTTAATGTTTAGTACATTTGTGTTCGCATCATTACTTAGTGTGGATGAAGTTGATAAGAAAAGTGAAATGCTAATCATTTAACTAAATAGTACTAAAGCGATATGATAAGGAGTAGATGATCAATATGAAAAGAGTTCTCAAAGTTCCCCTTAAGGTACTGAAATCGACACATGGGTATGTTATGTCATTATGTTTCATTCTTTGATAATAAATAGTATCAAGAAAGTGTATTATAAATAATTGAGGTCTTTTATGTTATTAAAGTGTGATTTGGTTAAATGCTAGAGGAGCAAAAATTTTATTTTCTCAAAATAACACTAACATATTCATGGAGATGTTACATATGGTATCAGAGCGACAGGTTACAAACACTTGGGCTTATTTGGGCTCAGCTAGAGGAAGCAAGATGTGTTGGGAAAACTAGCAAGGGAACCAACTATTAAAGAGACAACAAAGAATTCCATTTCCAAGAAACGACACCAGGTAACCGACACCGTCATTAAAATACAAGTAAGTATGTCTCATTTTGTGAAAAACATTATATGGCATGAATTAGTCCATAGTAAACACAGTGTATGTTTCCTTCTGAAGTTGAATGATCTGTTATTGGTAAATATTAGTCGCTAAATATCTTCTCTTACTCTCCAAGTAGATCCATTGAACTACGAGGAAGTACTCTTTAATAATAGTAAGACTAAGAAAGTTAAGGTTTTGATGAAATGAGTTGTGAGTATATGGAAAGTCGGCATAGTTGCAAATATGCTAAACTGAGAAAACTCTCCTAAAATCTGTTGATTGTATAATTCAGCTTAAATACGTGTCACATTTCCTTTTTGTTCTTGAGAGTGGATACTTTTCGGTTCCAACAAACCTCTTATTGAGGGAGGAGGGTTGTTACATTTTGTATACTGTATATGACTAATTGGATTTGACTATTTAGGATGATCTAGTGTTCCAACTATGCTTGGAACTGTCAAGTCCCTTTCCATATAAAAAAAATCACTTTTCCTAAAACAACAAAGTTATGTTGTTAACATAACTAGTAATTTATGCATAGTGCGAGAGGAGTCAACACGAAGGAATATCTAACCGGTGTCTTTAAAATATTCCTTTAGTATTGAGGAAGCATAATCATGTTGATGCTAATATTTTGTCCCTTAAACACCAATTCTATTTCCATTACAGAGATATCAACTAGAAATTAAGGGTGTGTTACATATGTTAAACTAACCTTCCACAAGAAGTGTAAATTTGCTGGTCTAGGTTCTTTTAGCCAACAAGATTATAAGAGCTTGAAAATTTTTCCCTAGGTTTGTAGGGAAATAATATATGTTGCAAATGCATGATCTCATTTTTATTTCTTATCTCATTTATCTTTGCGATGGATACTAAGAGTAGTGGTAATAAAGGTTATACTTTTACGTGATGAAGATTTATGATGATTTGTTGTTCATGTACAACTATATGTATTGTCAAAGTGATTATTATGTTAAAGGATAAAAATTATGGTTAATCACGATTCACATAATGATCACATAGACGTAATTAAGTCTTGTCTAATGAGTGTGTTCTGTGGTATGAATAAAGGTATTAGAAATTATTACCGACATAGAATGGAAATACAGGTTAGTAGGGTACTTTAAATTTCTGACGTCTTTATATTGTCGCAGGGAATGACTGTTTGATATTTGCATTATGAATTAAGGAAACCTTCTATGTCAAGGAATTTCAATGGTAGATCAGAAGAAATTAAAGTATAAGATTTTATGAAACAGAATAAAGATGAGGATTGGACATATGTTATATGTATGATTTCCCTTATACAACTAACACTCGGGATGTTTTGGTCAAACAAATGTTATTTCCCACACATCACTGTCGTACAACTATAAATTGGTAAAGGTAAGATTCATGTGATATTTAGTAATACTAATAAGTGATGATACAAGTAAACGGGTACCTGGATATACGAGGGTTTTACAATAAGGAGTTATGCAGTCACCCTTACAAGGTTATGCAGATATCTTTATAAGGTATGCAAGTATGTTTTTAGACAATTGGTTATTTCTATATGATGTTAGTGTATACAAAGAAAAGTTGTGTAACTAAAATAGGAATTTTGCTTGGTATGGTGAAAGCTACATTCAAGGTTAAGAAATCATAACGTTCATGGATCATCACAGGGAAAGTGTTATTTCGTGTTCAAGGCATTATGTAATCCTAATAGTAAGCTAGTTATGCTTAGGAACAATAGAATGTTTATTTTAGATGATCACATATGGATATTGTAATATGGAGGAAGATTTTTTTTCTCTTTATGCATAGAAGAAAACATTCTTACAATATTTTATTTTTGACAGATGTTCAAAACTCAATTGAACTTGTGGTAAGAGCGTAGTATATTATGTGTGCATATGTCGCTTTGTTAAAAGGAGCCGATGCAAGTTATACAAATTCCATTGTTAAATTATATGGTTTCATTAATAACACTATAAGTAGATCACAACTGGAGTCCATACATATCTAGCTTACCACTCATGAACATTGTGTAAAGCTCAAATGACTTTTCTCTACTGATAGCCGATCAAGGATCGACAAGTGAAAGATGTTTTAGTAGGATTATTATTGAATAAATAGATGTTGTATAGTGGTTGTGTACTAACATTGCAGGATTTCGTTATGAAAATAACTAATCAAAATGGAAAGTGATTATTCACTGGGTTATATAGTTGAGTTAACCATTGAAGAGTAAGTGATGATTCACTTTGTACATCTTATTATATTAGTCATATTTCAAGTTTTAATAACCAAGGATTAACAATGGATTATGTTATTTAGGTACTACCCTTTCGATAGGTTATCATAATTATGACCGATGCCACGAACTAGGTGGAACATTTATTATAAATCCATTTGTGTAGACAATTTGCGCAAAATCGAAAAGTTGCTCAGGAGTGAGTGATTTACATTTCGTTAAAGTATGGATTACAGCATGGCACAAACCTTGACTGGTGAGAAATGTGTGATATTTATCATGAATAATAAGCAAATAATTAAATGTACTTACCATTATTACATAAACTATTGCAAGAAATAATAAATGAATGTTATAAAAATAAAAATTCCAGGACTCATGCGAGAAGGTTTGAGGGGAATTAAGTAAGAGTGCATTAATGGCACTGAAACACTCCCTAGAAATGAGGGAGTTGAAAACCACCAGGATTCTTGAAAGAATCGGCTGGTTGTAAAGAGCTAGGCAAACTATAACATAATGCATATGCGGGAGGCAGGACGCTGCTTAGTATGCGTGAGAGACAGTATTGCTGCGTGAGAAATATGGTGTTAGGCAAGAGTTTCCGAAAGAATCGTTGTGTGAGAACTGAGGTGTTAGGTGAGAATTTCCAAAGGGATTGCCCTGTGAGCACTAGAGTGCTAGGCAATAATTCCCTGGATCAAGTGAATGATGTGTTTTAATTAATTAACAATCTACATTCTTGGAAGCACTGGAATTATGTATGCTTGTGATGATAAAAGCACAAACAAAGGCTAAAGATATTCCATGTATTACTTTTATATGTGTTGGGTATAAGCCCTAGAGCACGGGGACTACTTTACGATATGTTTTGATTAAATTAACAATCTACACCCTAGGAGCATTGAATTTATGTATGCTTGTGATAATAAAGCGCAAACAAAAGTTAAGGGTTTCAATGAATTACAAATGTTGTGTTGCACAAAAGAACAGGTTATGAGCAATAACAGTTGCGGAAATCGTGGGAACTTGAAAATGATCAAAACAGAGATGACAAAGCAAGCAAAAGTGGAAGCAAGAACAAGAGACAATTTGTTGAACACCGAGGACGGTGTTATTCTTAAGGGGAGGAGGATGTAATATCCCTCCTTTTTCCCTCATTATTTTAAGATGTAATTGAATATTGTACCAATTTACTGGTGAGGAGCTCAAGGCCAAGGCCCCACCAATGAAAACCTTGCAAGTTATGTGGTTAATATCCAAAGTTGTAATTGTAAACCTAGGAGACTAAGGATAGTGACGCAATTAAACTACGACAACTGAATCCACTAGGGGGAGAGGGAAAATGACTAAGGATCCTCGAGTTAAGTAGCGGGGAATTTTGGTGCCATGGGCATCGGAAGGAAGATGAACACTTGAAACTCACTTGATTAAATTAATTAGGGTTCGAAGCTATAATTAATCCTAAGTAAACGATTGGTCTTAGATATGTCATTTGGACGACAAATAAAATAACCTATAATCTACTACAAACTAAAGAGAGAAGCTAAGGGTAGTATTAACTTAATATGTACACAATGGCAAGTTGGGCCATTCACTTATTGCAAGGGACAATAAAACCTCTATACATATATAGACCACAGAAGTATTATGAAGGTCTATAATAATAATATCTTGGTGAATGGTATGTTTAATAAGAATTGGTGTTATTAATTAAAATCTAAATCATTAAGCGGTTAAGTTTTATCGCCAAAAAAGAGACTTGGACTCGAGTTAAGGGAACACTCTTACACATATACATAGGAGAGAGATACCTTAAATATAATTACTCAAATATACTTGTGAAAATATACTCTACAAATACTTAATTGTCCCAGACATTAAAAGATGTCAAAGATGATAAAGGGACCATAATCCTATATTTATACATATAGAAATAAAATAAATAATATAAAGAATAAACTTTAAATGCTTATTGTCCTAGACGTTAAAAGATGTCAAAGAGGAAAAAGGTACAATAATTATATATTATACATATAGACATAAAAGAAAGGATACATTTTAATTGTTGGGGAGTGAGTTACATATATTAAACATATATGCTTGGTGCCTTCCTAAAGAATGAAGGATTCACTAATAGAAGATAACAATAGAAATACTTATATGTATAAAGAGGAATAGAAAAGCATTTAATGGAGTTTGTGTTTATTATAAAAAGAATGGAGCAACCTCCATCTCGAGATTCCTTTTCAAGTCTACTAATTGATTATTGTTAGAGGGGACACGATTTTTAAGTTTAGAGTGTGGATTTCAAAGATCAATTGCTTGGCCACTTATTCTTTGTAGAAAAAGTAGTGTATTATTTGGAAATTAATAAACTCACCGTGAAATTTAAGGATGGGGTATCTTTCTATTTGGTTGTTCGACCGATGGTGGAGATGGGACCGGAGAAAGGGGATCAAATCCCTTTGATTTTGGGGAATTAATTATTGGGCGGCCTCTCTCGAGTGAGGGAGAGAGCCGAGCCCATTAACCTCAATTATTTTTACTTATTTATAATTGTACTGGGAGAAGAGGAACGGAGGGGGGTTACGCTCTGGGTGGGGAACTCTGTGCGTTCACCATTAAACTGGAGTCTAAATCTTTGCATATATATAGCTTTCATATGACTCTTAATAGGGGGTGTGCATACCATTCCACACTGTTAGTAGTTTAAGATCTTACATGTTATCATCATGGCCAGGTTTCTTGGTGCAACAAACCGGAAGCGATGACTCCTGGAGCCCGATCCCAATCAGTTTTCCGGTGGAGCTCTGCAAAAATGGTAGATACGAAGACTGCGAATAGTGTTGAGAGAGGATGGGACTAATGAACCATGCAACAAGTAAATCTCTGTACTGATTATTTTCATTTAGGCCACTGCGATCGAGGTATGTGTTATTCCGAGCTCCAGTGAAGAATGCTATTAAATAAATGAATGTGGCTCGAGTTAGGAATGGTTAAAGTGTTATAAGTAATCGAACATGAGTCCAACTTAGAGCTTGTGAATTATATTATGTGATTGTTTGACATCTAAAGAGGACTGTGCATATATATTAGGAAGGATCAGATCACAGTAAGTTTATTATTGACTGATATTGCAAGACATCACGGTAAACTGTGTGATAGATTCAGGTCATAGTTGGTTTTGTGTGTCCAATAGATCTGCAAATAAATCATATGATGGATCCATATATCTGTAAGCTGGTAGTTGGTGTTTGGGCATCGCAAGAGATTGTACCAATCTCTACTCATAAATTGTGTGTTATAATTGGGATCACAGAGATCAGTATGTATATTATATACTGGGTCGGAATCGTGATGTTTTGTTTATACATCCCGTTTTGTTGAAATAGTAATAACCTGATTATCTACGTGTTGCACCTTGGTTGAATTCTATAAGTATAGTTGTATTACCAGCATTAGATTCCTGACGGAGATCTCAAAGTTTCCTTTTATATATAGGCTGTCTAAATCGATCGGTTCTATGATTCTCAGATTATTTATGTTACTGTCAAATCCTGATGTTATGCTGTCATGAATAATGGAGTCGAGGTCTAAGAACCCTGTTTGTTTTGCCGGATTGAATTGCTTCCATAATACATTGATCCACTATAGAAAACAAACGGTATGCCTAGAGATCTTGGTAAGTAATAGATTCTTGTCTAGACTCGCTTGCTTTGATTTATATAAATAGATCCGATTATGTTAAATTAAATTAGTACTCTGCATTAGTAGATGTAGCGCTAGAAGCCTTGGAAGTGTAATGTGGTTGCCTCTGCATGGCAAGATTGTAGTCCTTTATGTTTGGATGATAATTATTGATAATTAGTGTATGTTGAGAACATAGCTAATATAGGTTTTATCATATGTAAACTATGGGAAATAATGGTAAGGCTTCTCACTTTGAATGTTAGAAGATGCTCTCCATGAGAGAGACTTCCAGGTAATGGAAGGTAAATAATGCAACCGCTGAGTTGCAGGATGTAATTATTATTTTGATGAAATAATATATTGCGACGGGTGTTGTGGACGTAGCCCAAGTTTTGGGTGAACCACGTTTATATATGGTGTATGATGGTTGGTGTATTGTTGTCCTATGATTTATTGTTAAAATGTATTGAATGGTTATTATGTTGTCCATGTGGAGAAGATCTTATAAGTGTATGGTCCCCTGAATCTATAATTCCTAGTCTTTATCTTATAGTAAAAACTCTGGGGATTCGATGCATTTTGTATGATGGAATTGCTTATATTCATATCGTGTGGTTGAAGGCATTAAATGGATCTGCATTTGTAATCTATGTGGCTTTTGATGATCTCTTGTGTGATTTTATGGTTCTTTGTTTAAATTAGATGCTTGTGTCATTATTACTTTCAATGAATATTATGTCAAAGTATTTCATGAAGAATTAAGCGAGGAGTTTAATAGCCAATAATTACTCATGATCGATTTATATATGTTTTATGTTAATGTTTAGTACATTTGTGTTCGCATCATTACTTAGTGTGGATGAAGTTGATAAGGAAAGTGAAATGCTAATCATTTAACTAAATAGTACTAAAGCGATATGATAAGGAGTAGATGATCAATATGAAAAGAGTTCTCAAAGTTCCCCTTAAGGTACTGAATCGACACATGGGTATGTTATGTCATTATGTTTCATTCTTTGATAATAACTAGTATCGAGAAAGTGTATTACAAATAATTGAGGTCTTTTATGTTATTAAAGTGTGATTTGGTTAAATGCTAGAAGAGCAAAAATTTTATTTTCTCAAAATAACACTAACATATTCATGGAGATGTTACAGTATTACTCCTAATCAAATTAATTATGCCTATTGCAATTGATCTACAAATCATATTCTCAAATAGATATAATATCATAGTGTTGTGAGCCTCATGGTGCCTCATGGTTAGGAGGCTACCTGCATTAGAATTTTCATATCAGTGTTATTTTCATAGGTTGCACTAACAATGTTATTTTCATATCAAATTATAGTTCTATGAAATAACCCTAAATCCCACTATAGTGTATCCTTCTGCAACATTTTGAACAAAATCTAAATCTCACCTTGGAAACCCCATGTACAATGTTGAAAAAAGAAATCAACCAAAATAAATCACACAGGAATTGCAATAACACAAGGAAAATATTACACATAAAATTCTTGTTTGAAGAAAGAATTATTTTGGAGACTAAAGTTGAGAATCCAGTGACTTAAAAATAGAGACAAAATAAGCCTTCTTCCATAAGGAAACTCTAGCTCGAAGAAACTAAAATAAAATCTCAGGGATAAAGAATACAAAAGGAAATTAGTTGAAAGAAAAAGATCCAATTAAGAGGCCCTTGCCTTCTTTAAACCACTGCATACACATCTGGCAATATAAAATCATAAAAATGTGATGGTTGGTTAATACAAAATGTGATGCCTTTACGTTAACTTTTTGGATATAAAGTTAAGTTGGGTCTGATCAGAGGTACTTTCCGACATTATCATAGAAAATAGTTTGTCAATGTAATGCCCGCCTCAGCACTTATGATTGATTTGATTATTTTAGACTTATGATTGACTAGATTATTTGAGACTTATGATTGATCAGACTATTTTGAGACCTACGACTGATTTGACTATTGAGGGCATTGGTTTGAAGTGACCCGGATTTATAAAACTTGGACCATAAATGATTGCTTTAAATTTTATATGTGAAATGAAAATGGTTAGATAAATGATGATTAATCAATACACTCAACTGACTGAGAAAATGAAAAGTGATGAAAATACTTTAGAATGGAAAATGATGAATGTTGAAATTACTTGAAATGAAAATGATGTATGCTCGATTGACAGAGACATAATGATGAATGTTGAAATTACTTGAAATGAAAATGATGATTTGTTTTATACTCGACTGACTGAGATAAAATAACGAATGATGAACATGCTCGACTAACCGAAGCATAATGTTAGAATGATGAATGTTCAGTAGACTCGACTGACTAAGATACTGAAAATAATGATAAAAATGTTTTATAGTGCAGTGTTACTAATGTCCGCTTGAGTGTGTGTAGTGGCAGGTAAGACGATTTACCGACTGGCCCACAATGGAATTATAGGGGTCGTAAGAATGGAAAGAACACTTAGGGGTAGGACGACTGACTGTCGACCCTGAATTAGCAATCCACGCACGGGTGAAACCATTTCATCTCACCCGGGGAAGCGTCTATCGTACGGGCAAGGCCATGGTCGCGTACGATGAGTTGAGGGGCGCACAATAAGGAGAGCCTTATCCCTCAACATCCCTTAGTCTCCAAGAAGCATAGTTGAAAGATCGCGGTAACAACTCCTAATCGCTACACAGTGCTCCCCATAAGAAAGAAGAAATGAAATTATTAGAAGGGCCGCCGAAGAGGCACCTAGACAAGAAAAAGATAATGTTATTTAATGAAGAAATTGAAAACTCATCAAAGATAAATTCAGGTGACTTTAAATTAAAAGACAAATTAGAATAAGATAGTATTCCTTATTTTATTTGTAAGATAAAAGAAGAATATTAGAAATGGAGAAAGAAATAAACAAAAACAATTTGTTAAGTCTAAATTAATTTATTTGTCTACTTTATTAAAAGAAGGAAAACTAAAACTAAACTAGGAGTATACTAAAGAATTTCTGTTAGAAATGAAAGCTAATAAAAGTTAAACTTTAGATGAAAGTATTTTATTAAGGAATAAAAGAATTAAATAAAGTATTTATATAAATATATCTAAATCATTTATAATCTTTTAAAAACTTTTTAAATCAAAATAGATTATATATTATTAATTAAAAGATACTTTCCCTTATAAAAATATTTAAAATAAAGAAATGAAAAACAACTAGTTTACAAAGAAAAGATATTAAGTAAACTAAATGAAAACCAAAATAGAAGTAGGACTCTCCCACACTTAACTCCCATCAATTTAAGGAATTAGGTGCACACTAAAGATATTGAAACACATGTATTTGAGAATAATTGAAATTAAATTAAATATGTGCATAGATAGACACATGGCACATAGAATTTTGCTACATAATGAGGGAGGAGAAGGAGAGAAAGACATCTCTTGCTCCATAATGCTGGATGGGCATAATAATCTCGGATTATGTTATGATTCTTTGGAGTTGAGATCAGCTAGACCGGGGATTGGGAGATCCCATTGGGCAGCTCGCTAGTGTGTTCTTACTACCCCACTTGCTCGGGGGTTCGGGGTGAAGTAGAGTAACCTCGATATGGTAGGGTGGTAAACCGAGGGGTTGTCGGTAGCTTCATCAAGGCTGGATTTATCCGACAATCAAATCGACCGCTACTACAACAATCTTCTCCATCTCGAACTCGACCGCAAATCAGGTACAATGGCTTTTTAATATTGTTTCCAGCATTTAGATTGAAATTCTAGTTTCATTTCAAAAATAATGACTTGAGAATCAAATTTATTATCTCATGGATTTACATTTCTGTTTTGTACACACATGATTAATAGATTATTTTTTAATACACGAGAATGAAAACTATTAAAGTACGAGTCGATTTGTCTTCCTGTAGAGCTACAATTTTGTAAGTTTAGATTCTCAGCATCCACTGGTTCAGGTATCGACCTTTTAAACTATTGGCTTACTATTCTGCGTGTAAGGGAAGTGAACTGTCTTGCGATTTTAAAATCTTGTTGTATATTGTTTAGCTCCATACAATGCCCAGATCGCACACTTCCATCTCCATTCTGATGGTTTTTTAATTTGTAATACTCTGTGTAAAGGCATGAAGGTCAAATCCATTTTGATTGTTTTATACCTTAAAAACTCTGTGTTCCAGATCGGGTTTGTGTGACGATTTCAAAATCAAGTTTCTGTTGTAATTTTCTTTTAAAAATTTCCTGTGTGATTTCAGGACAATTTCCAAAATTCATGAGTTGAAATGAATTTACATACTTACAATCTCCGTATAGATCCATGGTAAACGCCTTCAAATTTCTTAAGTTGAAATGATATTCCCAATTTCTTTAACTCTGTGCACCGATCCACATCTAATATTCCAGAATTGAATTTATAACTGAATTTGCTATCTATACTCTGAGTCGATTTAAGTTATACAATTTCATTTCCAGAATTGAATTTATAATTGAATTTGTTGTTTATCCTCCGAATTGGTTTAAGTAATGCAATTTGGTTTCCAGAATTGAATTTATAAGTGAATTTGCTATTTATCCTCTGAATCGATTTAAGTAGTACAAATTGATTTCCAGGATTGAATTTATGGTTGAATTTGCTCTTTATTCTCTGTGTCGATTTAAGTAACGTGAATTGATTCCAGAATTTGAAAGTATTATTTGAACTAGCCTATTTTTTTTCTGTGTATCGATTTACACTCAACATTCCAGAATTCATGAGTATGAATGGATTTGACCTTGTTTACTCTGCGTATCCATTCTCACTTAACGCTTCCAGGATTCTTCATTATTTCATCAACACGAAATATTTTTTTTCCCTTTCATTCTTCTGCGTCAATTGTCGATTGACATTTTCTGATTGCTGAAGTGAACTTCCCTGTGGCGTGTCCACTTGTTGCTTAAATGCCTCCTGAATCTGGGATAGGTGTAATCTACTGTCCATTACTGTTCACTACCTTATGATGGACAACGGTGGGAATCCAGCGTGCTGCCTGTCAAAGGATCCTACTAAACTGTAGCACGTTCACTTGTTATTTAAGACTGATAGTATCTTAAGTTTTGGTAGAGATGGCCTTACATCGATGCCCTTTGAATTTAAGATATAAACTCTTTTCTTTTCTTTATTATCCTAGTTTATTTATGGATGTCACCGAACCACCTGTCGAACGCTATAAAAAAAAAGGAGAATTATCTTTTTTTGAATGTGCCATTTATAAAACATCTTGAATAGTCTTTAATGATGTTAAATTAAATATGGACGCAAATGATCCATATGGAATAGTCCCTTGATATTATAGGATACACATAGATGATCGAGTAGTTGTTAAACGTTAATAAGAAAATTATTATGCTAAATTTACTTCATATGCTGTGGATGACCTATTTATAAAATGTCATGGAAATAGTTATTTTACTATATTGATAAATTATAAGCACGTTGCTCCAATAGGAAGGAAAATAATCCGGAATAGTACACTTGGAATTATTACTATATATAATGTTTTCAATGGGTTAGATTAACCCATTTATGATCATTGTGTGGATATGATTCTTAAATAATCACGTTAGGTTTTAGATATATTGTATGCTTTACATCTTGGGTAATGTGCTTATGATTTATTGTTTCAATAAGGAAAGAGTAGGGTGTGGGTTATTAAAATCTATAGAACAGTTTTCCGTTGTAAAATTATATATATTGTGAACATTGAGAATGGATGTTGGAAGTGTTAAAATGTAAATGTTGAATCTTATTAATGGATTGTATGCTTAAAATTAGTGTAATGATGGATTATGGATTTAAGTGTAATATGGGGGTTTTAAATATAATTCATACGCATCCATGAGAAATAGTACATATATATGTTCTTCCTATATGTATATGGTCACTATTTAAAAAGAGTACAACTCAAAAATGTATGCTTAAGTAAGAATTAAAGTTTGTATAGTGTGCATTGAATATATAATTTTTAATAAATGTATATAAAGTCCCTTGAAAAGGAATGAGTATATATACCTCTTAATGAGTTAGATTTTTTAAATTGAAATAGAATCAAGTTTACCCTTGGATAAAGTTTGTAATTAATGTAATAGGGATTAACTTTATTGTAATAAGATATTGATTTGGATAAAGTTGTATATAATTTTAAGTATATCATAATTTTTGTTAAACAAAAAAAATGGTTAAAGAACCTAACATATAGATATTTAGTTATATGAGGATATATAGAGGGGATAAAAATTGGAATATAATTATATATGAGTTAACCAAAAGATAATGATGATAGAGCATACCTTGTATATTTATACGTTAACATATTTATTACATGAATTTAGTCTATATGTATCTATATGCTAACTAAAAGATAATTACTGACAAAGCAATTATATTTTCCATGTTTAGGAATAGATGTATTAGGAAATTTTATTTGAAGCCATAGAACACTAGGACACAATTAATAACAATTTATATCCTGAGTTATATTGAAAAATATTTATTTGAAGTCTTAATTTTATATGTAATTAGTTATGAAAAAAAAAATCACTTGAGGATGAACCTTACAGTCAACCTTCATTTTTCTAATGTTCCCCTTCTTAACCATCCATGTTGATAAAGTAGTCATACAACATACCACAAGTTTTAATGCCTTTCATTTTGAACACACCTTTTGTATTATGCCTTTGATTCTGCAAACCAATGCAAACAATCCCTAGGATATACTTTCACAAAGGTCTTGATGATTGGTTTTCTGAATGTAATTGAACATGGTTTTTTTCACATCATGAGGCATTGACTCTGGATTTTTCACCTCCCTGGCTGAGATGCAAGATCAAATTTCTTGAAACATTGAGAAAAATCCCATCCATTTGTATAATAAGACCATCAATTTGTTTATAAGATTCATAACTAGTTGCATGTCCCTTCTACCACCCATTGCACTATTACTATTCGCAGTGCCCTTCTAAAGCTGTATTATGTTATAAAACATGCAAGATAAGAAAGACTGTTGATAGAGTAAAAGAAAGTTCTGAAAATCGACATAGGGCATATTAATTACAAGTAGAACTGTTTGTTTGAAAGTCTAGGAGCTACCCTGATACTCATAATAGTTATACGAGTCCGATACCCTTTAAACATGAAGGTAATATGGAGGCCCATGATAGACTATATAGCTTTCAAGCATGGGGCATCACTTCCGTGCAAGTAGAACCCCAAGAACAATAGCATGCTCAGTTTGACATACATATCGATTGGTGTGCCTTGTTTATGGCAACAATATAATGTTTCTACTCTTCAAAGTAAAGTTCAGGCCTTGGTGCACCTGAAACATGATTTATTGTAATATCTTGAATTTTTGGACTGACTATTTTATGATGTTATATTGAACCACGGCCCCAACACATATGATTTATTCTTTTGTAGACTGACATATTGGGCATGGACCTTGATTGGATTTCATTATTTGATTATATACTGGGCAAGGAAGCCCCAATGTTCCGATTTATGTTTTTACCATATGATGTGGGTACAAAACCCTAATATACTGAGATGACCTTTGTTTACATACTGTATAGTGATGTGAATGACATAATTGACTTATATGGTGTGTTGAGCGTGGACTCAAAAACACATAGATTACCTACGTACTGGGAAAACGCCCCGATGTACCTAGAGGAAATATGATGTACTGGGAGTAATCCCTGATGTACATTGAGTGTTGGGCATAAGCCCTGGAGCACTCCAAGCTTGATAAACGAATACCGGATCCAAGGCAACTTAAATATTCTAGATGTGCCTCACAACCACATTCTAGCACTAGTGTGGAGCAGGGACTCTGGAATTGCACTAGAGCAACGCCCATGTGAGAATGTGTAACATACCCTTTTTGTTGGAAAACCTTTTGTGTTAGCAAACATTATGATAACTTTTATTGTAAAGTTTTATGTTTGACAGGTGTCCAAGGATGACTCTAATTTGCACAATATATTATTATTAAATAAATAAAATAGGAGACAAACACCTAAGAGGACTGTTGAAAGAGTGGTTACTGATCCACTAGGTGGAATGGAATCTCAGGTAGAAGGCAATGGACAGGTGGCAGCATCATGATGCAACTAACTAGCTCTTGGTATGGGACAAATCCCTTGAAATGTGGTCATAGTGCCCTGACAGATGGGACTGGAGCTTGAGGCTCATTTATTCCAAACTGACCACTAAAAGACCTAGGTAGTCTATATAATAACCATCAAATTATGAACTGAGGTCCATCACTTTTCCTGACAACGAAATTTACCTTGGGGTTTTTCTATGTTTGCACCCAAGAGATTTGATGAGGGGATATGCTATGTTGTTAATCGTGTTGTGAGTCTGCCAAACTCTTATTGAGTTCAGGAGGTTGATGCTGAGTGCTGAAGGCATGTTATTATAGGAGGTTGATGCTTAGTGTGGAAGGAATTTTGAGTGCCTTGCTTCTACACAGATTCCACCCATTTAGTGGCTCAGTAATTAGGCTTGGGGGTTCACAAGAAGCCAGCAGTTGAGATGCTTCTTATGGAATAGGTTGGGAGGAACAGGCCTCCTTGGGTGTTTGCTGGCCTTATCTACATTTACAGGTTCTATTCGTTTATCTGTTATTAAGTATTTAAATCTGTTTATTTCAAGTATTTAATTTTAAATTACAGAATGTGTTCTTCTTTAGATACCCTTACTTTTAGTGTCTGAAACAAATTAAAATTATGAATAGAAATGATGAATGAAATAAATAATCTCTGCATTTTTCCCCATGCTATAGGAACTGCATCGTACTCCAGTACAGAGACAAATTAAGTTGAATAGATAAATGATAGGCAGGGTAGCCATGTGAATGAGAAGATGAAAACGATGTATTTTCCTAAGTTACTGTTTACTGTTAATTTCCTATATCAGTATTTTTCCTTATTATTTCTGCATAGATAATTATTTCCAGAATTTATAGTAATGTTTCCTACATTTTATAAATATCGGTTGTTTAGAAATAAATAATTTTCTTTTATGAAAAACATATGAATTATTATCTATGTTATGATATTCAAAAACATACATAAGTTTATATCGTATAGTTGCAGAATCTAGATCACAACTTACAATATATTGTTACCTGTTTCCTATTCAAAAATAGTGGTTAGTAATAAACACAAATTATTCATGTACATAATCATCTACATTTATGTTATTTATAAATTCAATATGGCAAGCAATTCTCCTCATCATGGAACAAAAGCCTCATGTTACAATTCTAGGGTTTACATATTGTATATTTCATTACGAGTAAAACAAAGAACACATGTTTTCTTTCACTTTGTCAAATTGAACTAAAACAACATTTTTGTGTTTTCTTCCTAAATTTCTTTTATTACATCGACAGTAGAACAAGCAAACAGAAGTAACAAGAAGAGCAAGTTGGATGCTGTTATCTTATCATTGAACAAAGTCAAAACCAAACATTTACACCATAAACATTCCTGTAGGTCGAATAGTTAAGTTTATGGAATCATTTTCAGGATACAGTCATTATAACGTCTGTAGGAAAGTTTTAAATAAAAATAGAAAACACCAATTTGATGTTGAGATCATTTTGAAGAACAACATCAAAACTTTACAGTCCAAAACAAAGACAAACCCTAACCCTAGAATCTTCATCAGAGTGAAACGCAATAACATTCTATAAAAATGACGAACTATGTACAAGCCGAAAACATTCCATAGTTTTCCAAACATCTATCATTATCCATTGAAACATAATTTATTACATTATCACAAGTTTGTGAGAGAGAGAACAACTCCATATGACAGTTACAACAGATCAGGCTCATGCCTTTTGGGTCGAGGAACTATCCTCCCCAATCCCTTACATTTTACAAACCCTAACTCGATGAAATACAAAACTCTCCGAGATCAACACGAAGACACAGAACAAACACATGTCGGCCAACACTTCCCACATAACCAGAGTTACAAGGCACCTCCAAGGCTTACCGGTTGGTGTAGCCACAGCCAACCTCCAACGCTCAGACTGGAGAAGCCACTGAACATTGCACCTGCAAATACAACGAAGACATGGTTAGAACAGTATCCCTGAAAATAATGATTACAGTATCGAATGCAAACAACCATTACTATTTAAATGCTCGTGAAAGGAAGCTACAGGAAGGTGATTCGAAGTGCATTACCTTTCTATATTGGTACAAAACCAAAGATGTCAGACATAAGGAAACCCCACACCGAGCTATCAACTTTAAAACAGTGAAACAGTGCCGAGAACTGTATCAACCATGGTGAGGACCTGGCCATTCATCATGAACCCTGTTTTAAAAGATAAAAACCTCAATAGGTCTGAGAATCGAACCACGTCAAGAGATCAGACTCAAGTTGCAAACCATAACAATTATCCACTGTACAAAGAACTAGAGAGTTCGGCTCTAAAGTTTCCACATGTCATGGGTTCAAAACGCAGGCATTATGCCTCTAGAATGCAAAACGATAACCCTACAAACCCTCAACCTGTCGGCCAGACACAGAGCCACCACTATCAAATGCCAAAGATCACAATAAACACATTCATTGTAACGGAGGTAGGGTTTAACCCTCGTCCATCAAACCCTGCCAGATCAACGGTGGAGATCACCAGTTAGATTCATGAAACTCCAAGCCATCTAGCTTATTAAATGAACCATCATTGCAATTGCCACGAATGAGCCACGAAGGAGCCAGCTCATTAACTAGTGAACCAGTATGTCAACACATCATCACAAGAATGGTTATAACCGTGGTAATGGCATGTGATCGAGCTCTCTATACCATCCACGATGGAACTCCACTATCCACGATAGTTGTATGCATTCAATGCATAGGTAGAAATCATATCTGCCAACTTGTGATATGTATTAACGTTCACATCATAACATTAATACAATGGAGTTTGTATATAGTAAAGTTGTAATGTCCCAAAATAGAAAAAATTTAAAAATTTTCCTGCCTGCAATAATCGTTAATTTACAGTTGAAAGATTCATACATTAAATCTAACATATTGAAAAACATCCATACTTTCACGACACAAATGTAAGCCTAAGGCTTTTGTTTTACATGGTATCTTCTATGTGTGAGTTTAGAATTGCGGAAGCGATGTGGAAACAATATGATGGCATGTTTTTGTTACAATTGAACATGTTAGTGCAGAGGTAGAAATAACACTCTTTACTGTTTTAAAAAATCATGTGATTGAATTTTGAATGTCTAATGCCACCTTCAGGTGATGAGCTCCTTTGATGACGGTATGTTGTTCACATGGTGGGTACTATAATACTCCAGGAAAGGTAATTACATACCTCAGCAGGGTTGCCGGGAGGTATGGGTGAATATAGTGGTTGCCAAACTTACTTAGCATAACGCTAATGCCATTCCGTACTTCTGTGGTTGTAGGTGTATTTAATCTGAATGTGCTACCCCTAAAGGGTTGGCCCATACTTTAATATTGGCCATATTTTACTAGGGTAAATGATAAGTATTACAATTGGGTATCCCATTACCATGGGAGTTCACGACATAAGTGTCTTCCAAGGTGAGGTTCACAACTATGAGCTTCTTGTAATTTAAACAAGTGTGGGTTGGGTCATGATTTCACTATAGTCTTGTACAAGAATGGAGCCTTTTGTGCTTTAAACAAGTGTGGTCTGAGTTCACAACTTCACTATAGACTTTGTACAAAGAATTGAACCTCCACTAGAGTGAGGTTGGTATACTTTTTACTGCACTTTAAATGAGTATGTGGGACAGCCTGTCAATGAGGGTTTGGAAATTGATTCAGGGTTTTTGCCAGTTATCCATGTATTCGAGTTGTTCCTCGTTTCTGGCTCTACACTTCGTTTGTATGGTGATTGTTTTGGGTACTGACTCGAGCTCTGCTCGTGGTCAGCATACTTGGTAATTGTTGAGCTTGACTATGGCGTAGGGAGGTCACGCTTCTTATAGGTAAGGAAAAAATCTCTATTTGCAATTGACATTTTATCTTTCTTCTTTGATTTGAAAACACAGGGTTTGACTAACTGATATTACATGTCGTAATGGTAGGTGATAAACGCTTTGGTATGGGAGCTGTGATGGTCCATGGTTCTGGAGGCATGGCTGTTGAGCCCAGAATTGGCCCTTTTTTACCATCATTTATCACTGTCCCTTACCTTGTCTTACACCAATTACCTTGGAAATTCAACTTATTGTCCTTATATATTCCCCAATTTACCAAGGTATGGCCGATTATTGTTTTATTGTGTTAATACTTATGATTGTGATGATTAAAGCTGTTCATCTCTTAATCTGTGCTAACATGATGCGATTTATGAAGGTAGTAAGACAATAGACTGCAGGAAGAACGGAGCTGAACAAGTCATGAAGGAACGATCATCGCTTGTGGAAGGTTCCTTGGGGCTCAAATCGGCAATCAAGGCATAGGCGTGGCAGGGCAGCTGTAACCAAAGAACTATCTTAAGCATGTCGCTGCTCGAATTCAGCTGTGAGCTGGAAGGACCGTCACTCTTGGGACGATTAATACTTCTCTCATATTTGGATATTTCAGTTCTGCCACGCGTTGTAACAGCTAGATTATTTAGGGCGCCTGAAGATCAGAGATCTTCATGGCTGCCCAATTATAGGTTTAGATGCTGCAATTTGTATGTATAAATATGGGGAATTACCTCGACTGAGGGGTTGGACAGCAATTAATTAATTCATCTTGTATTAGCAGTCAAGCTGAAACTGTGTACTTATCTTTCTGTTAATATAAGGAGTTGCTTCTGATTTAAAGAGAGTGTTGTTCAACCAGCGTCTCTGTGTGAAGACTGGGCCCGTCTTCCACAGAGATTGCTGTGTTAAATTAGGATTTCATCTTTCTTGTTGTGTGATGCTTTGTTCTTCCTTTTGTACGCAGCAGCAATATTTATCGTGTGAATTTTCAGTATAGTTAAGGATCATATTTCTGTGAGTTTGGTAGATGGTGTAGAATAACAGTCGACTGAGTAAGGCTTGCTTTATATACAATTCAATTACAGATCATACACACTTGTGTTCATCTTACAGCTGAGTTGCGATCCCCTGGGTTCTTACAATTTATCGTTCTGATTGTGTGTTGCTTGATTTCCATTCTGCAATTTAATATTCTTAGAATAGTTAACTCAATTATTTCACAGTTGGATTTCTAGATTACTGCTCAGTTTTTGCTTTACGATTTCCAGGTTGATTAGATCAGGCAAGTGATCGTTCTAGGATATAAAGGAGATTCCTTCCTATTGTTCATTAGATCTGATGTTAATTTTTAATTGATGCATGATAGAGAGGATTTGAATTATAGCAGTGAGAAGGCTTTGGATTGCTTAAGATTCTGGGGATGAACATGACTGATAGAATATAGAAGTATTTATTGCTAATGGTTTAGTGTTTAAGCATATATTGTGCACTTGTCCTTTGAAATAAAAAGACTTTCTCGGGTTGACAATAAATTTCATACGCTCTGTGTGTTGATATTTAATTATCTGCAATTAGAGTGCTTGACATTTTGGCGCCGTTGCCGGGGAAGGATGAAAATTAAATACTAGTCATTAGTTGATCTGATAATTGCTTTTAGTCAGTCTTTTGGTTGATTTTGAAATGATCTGCTTCGCATGAAGCAGTGGTACAATACCATCATGAAGATAATTCCCCGCCAGAAACTATGGCTACATTGCAATTCCCAATACAGCAGCTAGAGGGGACAGCTCCTATGAAAAACATTTCACCGTCGGTGTTACCCCGCTTCCATGGCAGGGCGGCAGAGGATCCATACGAATTCTTGTTTGAATTCGATATCCTCTGTCGCAGCTATGATTATATCACAGATGCTCAAAAGTTAAAGCTTTTTCCTGCCACCCTGAAGGACAATGCATTACGATGGTTCATGAGCCTTGGGGGAGGGACTGTTGCTAATTGGAATAAGATGAAACAAGTATTCCTGGAATAATATCAAGAATATTGTAACACCAGGGACAAAAGGGAGGAGTTATTCAAGATGGTACAGAAGGAGGACGAAAGCTTGGAGGATTTTGTAGAGAGGTTGCTGTACAATGTGCAGAGAGCTGGACAGACGAACATGGGACTAGATGTGCTTAAGATCATCCTGCTTCGAGGAATCAGGGACGATTGTTTAGACATGCTAAATTTATTAGGAAAGGGGGATATCTCTAAAGAATCTTTTGAGACAATTGTGGAATTATGTAAGAGATATTCCATGGGATCTTCTAGGCATAATAAGCAGCATAAACGAAATAACCTGGAACGTGATGTCTTCGACAGAACTCAGAAGTCATCCAATGGGGGAGCTACACGTGCAGAGATAGGCAATCTTCTTGAAAACTTTAAAACAGAAATGATGAGCTCTATCTCTTCAGAGATTGACGTCTTGAAGGCCAAGCAAAGACAGGCAGTGGAGGATCTCACACTAGGGGTGTTTTGTCCCCGATGTAGAAAGACTCATCCACTGAAAGAATGCCCTCTTGACAAAGTTCAAGTATGTCAACTGTGTGAGCTGAATCATGATATGAAAGAATGCCCCACGTTGCCCCAAGTGAAAGCTGTTCTGCAGGCATCAACTCCAGAGGTGGATTCAGCCTACTTTATTGCACAGAAGAAACCCTGGCAGCCCCGGAATCAAGGTATGTCTCCCGATTCATTTCCATTTTTGAATAATTTGAATAATTGGAATACTAATATGCAAAACGTGAATACACAATTCCCTTCAAATTATGCTCAGTGGAATTCCCCTCAACCTGCGATGCAAGGTTATAATTCATGGAGTCCTTGGACACAGCCACCTCATCAACCTACTTCATGGTCTCCTGGATGGAGGAACTTCCATCCTGGGAATCAGTTTCCTCAACCACCTCCACCTCAACAGTTACCGTATCCTCCATATCCTCAATTTCAGCAATATCCTCAATACCTACCTCAACAGTCGCAGCTGCAGCTGCAAAATAATCCTGTGCCTAACATACCAATACGGCCTCAGCTGCCTGCCCAACCTAACCCTAACCCAAATAATAAAACAGTCCAGCAACTGGAAACTCTCAATATGCCAGCCTACTCTCTCTCCCCTGTACCTTGTAATGACATTCGCTTACGATCTGGAAAGATAGTAGAACGTGTAACTTCAGAAAATATTCCACCTACTGTTTATGACAAAGGAGAGAGTTCCCAGCATCTATCTGATCCGGTTCCTATTATTGAAGACGCTGAGCATCCCTCAGAAGGGAGGGCTGAAACAATAAACGATGAAGTGGATAACACGCAGCCTACCCAGTTGGTAAGACAACCACCTCACCCTGAGAGATTGATGCTGCCACAAAGAGGGGGGCAACCTCAGTTCAATCTCTTAGGAGAACTGAAGAACCTTTATGTTAAGATTCCCCTTTTACAAGCTCTTCAAGATGTACCTATCTATGCTAGAACTGTTCGGGACCTGTGCACTAAAAGACCGGGAAGGAAACCCAGAGATCCTCCTACTGTCCATGTTATAGGGAATTTATCCGCTTTAATGACTGGAAAAACCCCTATAACCAAGTATGAGGATCCCGGAAATCCTACTGTCACTGTACACATAGGACAAACGCAGATACCCAACGTACTAGTAGATTTAGGAGCTGCGATCAATGTTATAACGATGGAGACTGTAAAGCAGCTCGGATTCACCAATATTAGACCGACCCCTACTATCTTAGAATTGGCAGACAGATCCACCATCAGACCTGAAGGGATTTTGGACGACCTCGTTATTTCAGTAGACTCGTGGGAATACCCTGCCGATTTTCTGGTATTACAGCCGAAATCACAGCTGGGGGGACATCCATTGATTTTAGGAAGGCCCTGGTTGGCTACAGCTGATGCTTGCATCAGCTGTCGATCAGGATCTATGACTATATCTGATGGCATGGAAACCAAAAATCTTACCCTGTACCCTCCAGCAAGGCCGAGTCTAGAGACTGAAACCTCCCTTTGGATAGAACAAGAAGAAGAAGAAGATGTTCAGCCATTACTAACGATAGGGAAGGCACTAACTTTCAAAAACGAAACAGAAGACGATGCCATTAATAACTTCATTAGCGAACCTGCTTCTGTAGACAAGGAAGTTTATCAACTTCTGAACAGTACCCTCGGCAAAGAAGAACAAGAACAGCTTACGGAGGAAGCACTAGCCAATGACACAAATATAATCCCAGTATTGAAAAGCTCGAGAAGTATTCCTATTGAGGTAGAGCCTGGAAGAACTTTGAACATCAATCCTGCTCTCTCCTCAGAAGAACAAAAGCGCCTAACCAATCTCTTGAAGGAACGTAAGGGGGCATTCGCCTGGGAGTATACAGACATGAAGGGTATTCCTTCTAGTCTGTGCACTCATCATATTTATATTAAAAACGACTCCCGGCCTGTATGTCAACCCCGACGACGCATGAACCCCAATCTAAGGGATATAGTGAAGGAAGAAATCCAGAAACTCTTGGAAGCAGGATTCATCTATCCTATTTCAGACAGTGAGTGGGTTTCCCCACTTGTAATTGTACCCAAGAAAAACGGTAAATGGAGAGTCTGTGTCGATTATAGGGAGCTGAACAAGGCTACACAAAAGGATCACTTTCCTCTGCCCTTTATTGACCAGGTACTTGATAACTTATCTGGGAAGAAGTTCTTCTCCTTCCTGGACGGATTCAGTGGGTACAATCAAATCCAGATTGCTCTAGAGGATCAGGATAAGACCACCTTCACCTGCCCTTGGGGAACGTTCGCCTACAGGGTGCTTCCCTTTGGGTTGTGCAATGCACCTGCAACGTTCCAAAGAGCTGTGATTGGCATATTTTCTGAATTGGTAAATGATAGCATGGAAGTTTTTATGGATGATTTCACTCCTTATGGCAGGGATTTTGATGAAGCGTTGGAAAATTTGAAGAAGGTTTTAATTCGCTGTGAACAGGCTCGCCTCTCACTGAGCACTGAAAAATGCCACATGATGATGAGTGAGGGGGTGGTATTAGGACATTTCATCTCTACTCACGGTATTCAAGTGGATCCTTCAAAAATTAAGGTGATAAAGAATATACCAACCCCTTCAACTCAGAAAGAGGTGCGAAGTTTTCTGGGACATGCTGGGTACTACAGGAGATTCATAGAAAACTTCTCCAAACTTGCTTCTCCTTTGTTTTCATTGTTAATGAAGGATGTGCAGTTTGCATGGAGTACAGCATGCCAGACAGCATTTGATAAGCTTAAAGAGAAACTGTCCACAGCCCCTATTTTAAGGGGACCTAATTGGACCATACCTTTCCACATTTCTTCAGATGCTTCTGATACCGCCATTGGAGCAGTACTAGGACAGCAGGATGGTCAAATACCTTATGCTATTTGTTATGTTAGTAAAAACTTAGCCCCTGCTGAACTAAATTATACTGTTACTGAAAAAGAATTTCTTGCTATTGTTTATTCTATTAATAAGTTTCGGCATTACATTACTGGGTATCCTACATTTGTGCATACTGATCACTCTGCCATTAAGTACTTAATGAATAAACCTGTCACTAATGCCAGTGTAACCAGGTGGCTTTTATTATTACAGGAATTTGATATTACTATTATAGATAAACCTGGAAAAGAAAATGTTGTTGCTGATTTTTTATCACGATTTACTAACAGTGATGACAGTTCACCTGTTGAGGATGCTTTCCCGGATGAACATTTATTTGCACTCTCAGCTCATTCACCCTGGTATGCAGATGTTGCTAATTATTTGGCTGCAGGGAAACTTCCGCCACATATGTCTAAACGAGAGAAAAGAAAAATTATTCAGCAAAGTGCCAGGTATTGTTGGCTTAAAGGCCATCTCTTTTACACAGGACCTGATCTTGAAATTAGAAGATGTGTAAGGGAAGATGAGATCTTTCATATACTGAAGGCCTGTCACGATGAACCTTGCGGAGGACACTTTGCAGATAAAAGAACAGGACATAAGGCGTTGCGGATGGGCTATTATTGGCCGACACTGTTCAGAGATGCTAAAAAATATGTTCAGTCCTGCGACAGCTGCCAAAGGATGGGCCAACCTAATAAGACAGATCAGATGCCTTTACAGCCCCAAGTGGTACTAGAACCGTTTGATAGATGGGCATTGGACTTTGTTGGTCCTATCAACCCTCCTTCCAAACAAAAGGTTTACATCTTGGTGTGTACAGACTACATGACTAAGTGGGTAGAAGCTGTAGCTTTGGCTAAGGCAAACGACCAGGCGGTGATTGATTTCCTGTACAGTGAAGTTTTTACCCGTTTTGGAGTACCAAAGGAAGTAGTTACCGATGGCGGACCACAATTTATTTCACACCAATTTGAATCCTTGCTCCGGAAGTATCATGTGCAGCACAAGATAGCTTCACCTTATCATCCCCAGGCCAATGGTCAGGTGGAAAGCACTAATAAAGTTATCGAAGCAATCCTTACTAAAACAGTTAAAAGCCATCGAAGGGATTGGGCTGACAGACTTCCAGAAGCACTGTGGGCATATCGCACGACTTGGCGCAACACCACGGGCTTTTCTCCCTATGATCTGGTGTATGGTAAGAGTGCCATCTTTCCAATTGAATTTGAGATCAAGACCCTGAAAACAGCCATTGAAATGAACCTGGATGTAGCAGAAGCCCAGAAAAGAAGATTGAATCAATTGAATGAACTGGATGAGAAACGATTAGCTGCGGTAGACCAGACTGTGCTGCTTCAGCAACAGAGATCTAACTGGCATGACCGATTCATCAAAAAGAAAATCTTCCATGAAGGAGACTGGGCACTACTGTACGACTCTAGATTCAAGAAAGATTTCAAAGGGAAATTACGTACAAGATGGCTGGGTCCATATTTGGTTGACAGGGTATTTGACAACGGCACTGTTCGCCTGGTCACCATTGATGAAAACCGTATGCCATTACTTGTTAATGGCCATAGGCTGCGACTGTATCGGAAGCCTATTTCGAAAGATGCATTCATTTCACAGGTTGCTGCTGATCCAAACTACCAATTGGCACCAGAGCAGGAACATTTTTCTACCTTTACCAAATCTTAAAATGAAAATCATATTTGCTGTACATAAATAATTTCTTGCTGTAGCGTATAGTTGTCGTTTTCTTTCTTTTTGCATTTGATCTCTTTGCTTGCTGTTGTCTTTTAAGAAATTTTTTTTCAGGGAAGCGCCAGGAGAACGATCAGTTTGGGGCCCATAATGAAAATCTCTCTGTGCCGTCCTTGTGTTAAAAAAAAAAAAAAAAAAAAAAAAAAAAAAAAAATTCGGCAGCTGCAACATATTTTCCGGCAGCTGCAACATATTTTCCGGCGGCTGCAACATATTTTCCGACAGCCGTATATCCTTTTCCAGCAACCATATTCTCCATTTCCCGGTAGCCATAATGCCCTTTCCGTCAGCCGTCAATCTTTTTCGACTGCTGCAATTTCGGCAGCTGCAACATTTGCGGCTGCAACATCGGCGGCTGCAACATTTGCGGCTGCAACATCAGCGGCTGCAACATCGGCGGCTGCAACATCGGCGGCTGCAACTCCAGTTTCCGCGGCTGCCACCTCATTCACCAGCTATTGCCACCTCATTCTCCGCAGCTGCCATTCCATTTACCAGCCACGGCCATTTCACTTCCCGGTAGCCGTAATGTTTTTATTTCCCGTCCGCCGTTAAATCTTTTCCGACAGCTGCAACTCCGGCAGCTGCAGTCCCGGCGGCTGTAACTTCGGCGGCTGCAACATCTTTTTCTCGCAGCCGCCACATCATTTCCCGGCCGTCACCTTATTTCTCGGCGGCCGCCACCTCATTGACCAAGTCACTTCCACACCACAGCTGTCATTTCTTTCCAGCGGCTGCGACATATTTCCCATATTCGTAAAATCTTTTCCCGCCAGCCGTAAGTCTCTTCCGCCGTTGTAAAATTTTCCCGTGACAGCCGTAATTTTTCCCGGATATTGTGAATCTTTTTCCGGCTGCCACGAATTCTTTCCCGATGGCTGTAACTTCTTTCTTGTCAGCTGCAACAAGCTTTTTCATCGGCCGTGTGATCATTTCTTTGGCAACTTGCAGTGGTAACTCCCGTGTTAACAGAAGGATTGTTCAACCTGCTAATTATGATGCTGATTCATCCCAGTCCTGCCGGCGAACTCATCATTTCAACCCGGAGGATGCGACGCCTTGTGTTTTACCGGCGAAGGAAATCTGTGCCTTATCCGAGTCATCATGATTCCACGTCTGACTGTGCATGCGTTCGGCTCTGTGACGTCACCAACTCCAAGCTCCACCAGTTTCCGCAGCCTTCCGACGCACAGTTTTATGAGGTATGGCTTTCATTTATCACGTGATTAAGTATTGATATCATGTAAACGAGATTGGCCGTACCTTCACTCGTACCACCATTTATATCCGATTGAACCCTTCCCTCGTACGACGTAATACTAATAACTGCCACCTTCCCCAATTCGGCATGAAAATTTTAAACTCCTCTCTGCGCTTAACTTTCCGAATTAGTTCATTCGCTCAACGTCTCCGCTCAACGATTCGTGCATTCTCCGCGCTGCAACTTCTATTCTGGATCCTGTACTCTGTCGAAATAGCAGTTCTATCTTGCAGCCAGGACCATGGGCATTCCAGTTCGCCATGAACCTTTCAATACCCGGGAACTTAGACGGAATTTGCAGGTTCTGGCCATTTTTCAAGCCGCTGGCTGGGTCGAGTTCTTTGAACGATTGGATGGATTCGACCGGGACGCAGCCCTGCAATTCGCATTGAATCTTACTAAAACACACTCCACGGTGTGGGGGCTGTGTATAGATGTTTCGGAGGTCATTATATCCGAGGTTACAGCTATCCCGTTGGTGGGAAAACCTTGGTTTAACCGTCGAGTCCCTGCAACGGTTGCACGGGAACAATTTTTACTTCCAGGGGAGCAAGTTGAAGCATCCAGGAGAGGGATTGCATTGAAGTCACTGCCGCAGCCATGGGACCAGGTCGCTATCTTCCTCAAGAAATATATAACTTGCGAAGGTAGATACCAAACTGTGTACAACTCTGAACTTCCTTTGCTTTCTCATCTCCGTCATGGCATTTTGTTAAATATTCCATTTTATCTATTGCATGATTTGCGCCATATGGCAACATTCGTTCAATCTGCAAAGCACCCATTATCCTCCCTCACCCACCATGGCCTCATTAAGTTAATTATTAAAAGAACCCTGGCCCAACACAATATAACATGGGAGCAATTCATCACCCGGCCACAGCAACCTGTTCCCTTGAGGGTCATTCCATTACAGCAATTACCGGTTCCGCCACAACAGGAGGACCGGAGTTCCTCCAGTGAAGTTGGGGGGAGGGATGAAACGGAAGAAGAACCACAGAGGGCACAGGCAGGACCATCCGGGAGGAATGAAACGGAAGAAGAGCAACAGGGGGCACAGGCAGGAACATCAGGGGTTGACAAAACTACAGAAGAAGAACAACCCGAGGCACAGGCAGAGCCGTTTGAAGTATATGAATCCCCAGCACAAGCAGAACCAGTGGGGGATGACACGGCATTTGAAGGAGAGCGAGGGGAAGCTGAAACAGAGCTGCCAGGGGACAATGTAGATGAAACCCTCGCGGAAAACCTAGATAACAGGGCAGCTCCGACAGCAGAAGGTGAAATTGGAGCAGCATCAAAAGCTGCGACAATGGAACCTGAAGATGACGGAGCCAGAGCAATGGAGGACGACATTGAGCTGGTCACAATCGAGTCTTCACCGGAATGGGCAGGAGGAGCAGCTGTGATTGAAGAAGAACAGCATGGGGGGCAAGTAAATATTCCTTTAACTTCAGCTTTGCCTCCCTATATTCCAGCTCCACGAGAAGAAACACTACAAAAAGGAAAGTCACAAAAGAAACCCCCACAGAAAAGGAAGAGGGCCACCAATGAGTTTGATTTAGTGGCACCAATCAGAAGGAAATGAACTCGGTCAATCACAGCAGCAGAGGCAGCCAGAACAAAATGGGCAACCTTAGAGACACAGGTTGAACCCCCAATCCTTACACCGAAACCGAGGGATGCTCCACAAAGGCCAGTGGAGGAAGAGCCGGGGGTTGAGGGACTCTTGTATGAGAATGCAATGCTGAAAGAGGACCTCCAAGCACTTAGAAAGGAGCTGGAAACATGGAAGGAAATCTGCCAAAAGCAGGGTGGAAGAAAGATGTATACATTAATAGAGGCTGCAGACCAAGTGGAGGAAACAGCTTCCGCTGAAGCTGGAGAAAAGGATGAGCGAATACTCTGCCCCACCTGTGGGGAGATCTTTGAGGAAGCAGGCCATAAAATTTTACTTAGCACTTATTCAGCACAACAGCCTGTAGCCACAGAAGGGGAAGCAGTGAAGAAAAAGGATGCTGTAACACAAGAACCAGCACCTTTAAACATCCTTGCTGCAGCTGCTACTTCCCATGATGCAGAAGTTATAGAACAGATGGGAGAAGAACAGGGAGTGGAAGATGCCCTGGAAATTTATGAGGAATGTATGGCAATCCCAAATTGCTCCCACAATACAGAAATCATGGAACAGATGGGAGAAGAACAGGAAATGAAGGATGCTCTGGAGCTTATAAAAGAATATGGTGAGACTCCAGAATGTTCCCTTGATACAGAGATCATGGAGCCAAAGGATACCCTGGAGGATAGTGAAGAATTTTGTGCTGTAACCCCAGAACGCTCCCAGGACACAATAATTTTAGAAGAAGAAACGGAAAGGCAGGACATTGATAAGTTGGAACAGGATGCTGTAACACAAGAACCAGCAATTCTGAATTTGACCGCCCAACCGACTGAGCAGACAGGAGAAGAAGCTGGGACAGAGAATATTCTGGCATTCAACGATGAACTCTGGGTAGTGACTCCAGAAAGCTCTCATGATACAGAACTCATAGAAGAGAAGCTGCAGCAAAATAAAGATGAAGATGTAAGCCGGGATGTTGCCACACAAGAACCAACATCCTTGGATGCTGCAGCAAGAACCCCTGAACTGCAGTTGGAGGATAACCCGGGAGTAGAGATCATTCCTGATACACAATGGAGTGATGATGAACAGGTACAGACACCCTGCTCAGGTGACACTGAAATCTTGGAGGAGGAGCTGCAAATTGAAAAGGATATCCAATCTCAGCAGCCAATTGACAAAGAAGACACTGTTACACAAGAACCAGTGTCTCCAAAAGCAATAAAGGCAGCTGCTGAAGAAGGTTTAAGGGATGTTGCTGTTACACAAGAACCAGCAACTCCCTTGATAAGATTAGATGCGATGGAAGACACTGTCCCACAAGAACCAGTGCTTCCACCTCCTACAGGTATTATTGAATTGGATTCAGATTGAGTGTGTCTTTTCAACTTCCCCAGGCATAGCATAAGAGAACTGCAGATATTAGCAAGTAGCGGTGGAAAGGGGAACAGTAAAGTTGGAAGATGCCGGGTTGCTCACAGAAATTTTTCAAAGGGATAGAGGGGATGCCTGATTTATCTACATTCTTTCCTTCTGCCTGGACAAAGTTCAGTACAATATTCAGATGCAGGTTGTTGCATGAGGACATGCAACAGGATAGTTGGGGGGAGATGTTGAGCCCAGAATTGGCCCTTTTTGACCATCATTTATCACTGTCCCTTACCTTGTCTTACACCAATTACCTTGGCAATTCAACTTATTGTCCTTATATATTCCCCAATTTACCAAGGTATGGCCGATTATTGTTTTATTGTGTTAATACTTATGATTGTGATGATTAAAGCTGTTCATCTCTTAATCTGTGCTAACATGATGCGATTTATGAAGGTAGTAAGACAATAGACTGCAGGAAGAACGGAGCTGAACAAGTCATGAAGGAACGATCATCGCTTGTGGAAGGTTCCTTGGGGCTCAAATCGGCAATCAAGGCATAGGCGTGGCAGGGCAGCTGTAACCAAAGAACTATCTTAAGCATGTCGCTGCTCGAATTCAGCTGTGAGTTGGAAGGACCGTCACTCTTGGGACGATTAATACTTCTCTCATATTTGGATATTTCAGTTCTGCCACGCGTTGTAACAGCTAGATTATTTAGGGCGCCTGAAGATCAGAGATCTTCATGGCTGCCCAATTATAGGTTTAGATGCTGCAATTTGTATGTATAAATATGGGGAATTACCTCGACTGAGGGGTTGGACAGCAATTAATTAATTCATCTTGTATTAGCAGTCAAGCTGAAACTGTGTACTTATCTTTCTGTTAATATAAGGAGTTGCTTCTGATTTAAAGAGAGTGTTGTTCAACCAGCGTCTCTGTGTGAAGACTGGGCCCGTCTTCCACAGAGATTGCTGTGTTAAATTAGGATTTCATCTTTCTTGTTGTGTGATGCTTTGTTCTTCCTTTTGTACGCAGCAGCAATATTTATCGTGTGAATTTTCAGTATAGTTAAGGATCATATTTCTGTGAGTTTGGTAGATGGTGTAGAATAACAGTCGACTGAGTAAGGCTTGCTTTATATACAATTCAATTACAGATCATACACACTTGTGTTCATCTTACAGCTGAGTTGCGATCCCCTGGGTTCTTACAATTTATCGTTCTGATTGTGTGTTGCTTGATTTCCATTCTGCAATTTAATATTCTTAGAATAGTTAACTCAATTATTTCACAATTGGATTTCTAGATTACTGCTCAGTTTTTGCTTTACGATTTCCAGGTTGATTAGATCAGGCAAGTGATCGTTCTAGGATATAAAGGAGATTCCTTCCTATTGTTCATTAGATCTGATGTTAATTTTTAATTGATGCATGATAGAGAGGATTTGAATTATAGCAGTGAGAAGGCTTTGGATTGCTTAAGATTCTGGGGATGAACATGACTCATAGAATATAGAAGTATTTATTGCTAATGGTTTAGTGTTTAAGCATATATTGTGCACTTGTCCTTTGAAATAAAAAGACTTTCTCGGGTTGACAATAAATTTCATACGCTCTGTGTGTTGATATTTAATTATCTGCAATTAGAGTGCTTGACAATGGCTAGGGTATTGGTAAGTCTGTCTTACCCACTCGTGCCCTACCTCTTGCACCTTTGGTGTGGTATGTATGCGTTTTGGCCTGGTTTAGAATGGAGGCTCCCGTAATCCCTTGGATTACTGATTCACCTTGGGGAGTCTGTTTGTCACTTATTGGTTGGACCAGGAAAAAGAAGGGTTTTTAAATTGTAATTTGAAAGTGGAATACACAGCTAGGAATATGATGTAAACCATCCTTTAATGAAGTTGGATCTATTTTGTTGTTCCTCATTTCGTTTTCCCTGTACTCTGTAATTTATGTTTTAAGTGGAATGGAATTTCTGTGTGGTCTGTAACGAACTCTAAAAATGACTTCTACATACCCTACTTATTTATAATCTGATGTACATTTGACATTGGGGTTTTTACACTTGTATTGTTGCTATAATGATGTCTGAAAGTACTGTGGTCTACGCTCATCCTGTATTAATTTGTTTCATTTAGATTATGTGTAATGTGATGAGTTGCCTTGTGAAAAACGTAGAAGATTTATATGGGATTTTCTACAAATCTATTTTGGTAACGCAGCTAGGGCTTGAGTAGACAAATCTTGATTTACTTACTGTCTGCATGATAGAATGGATACTAGTATGCAGAGGGTTTCAAAGTCTGTACTCAGCGTTTTGTTTTTGGTTCAAAAAAAATAATGAATCCTATAGGAGAAATAATTACAAGTTTTGGGCGTGAGAAAAATCATGCGATTCGACCCTTAATCTCTGTTTTTGATAGGCGCCTACATTGTAACTTTTCAGCACTTTAAATCACCATCTAGCTGTACTGCATTCTTAATGGTAGTAATTTTTGGACTTGATAGAATAGTCGGGTGTGTGTGTTTGTGAAAGTTCTATGTTTCTTCGATGTACTAGTGTGCTGATTGGTAGCAATAGTTAAGCATGATGCGTGTTTCTTTTTGGAAAAGAAAAGTGCGTATGAGTAGGTAACGATCTCTCTCCTATCTATTGTCTTCGTTTTAAATATGGTAAATGCATGGTTTCTAAAATAGAAAAGAAAGAAACTATTTAGATCAGTAATGGATATATATCAGTCTTGTTTTCTATGTAATGCTATCGTGGTCTGAGAGAAATTTCTTTGGAAGAAAATGTAAATAAAATGAAAACGAAGAAAATGCCAGGGTTAAACCCTGCGAACTCGTTTCTACCAGATTTATGTGATGACTATGTTTGCTAAGTTTGGGTATTTTGGTTTCTAGAACGTTTAATAAAGTGACCAACATTTCTGTTAAAAAGGAAATTCGATTTCAGTAGCTATATAATTTTGTTGCAATTTAAATCAAGAATTTATTTGCTAGGAAAAAGGGAATAAAATTTGACTTCACTAAATTAAACATCCTACTTGACGATTCACATATTATATAAGATTAAGAGATGCGGTTGGCTAGCAAAGACTAGCTGGCTAGACCTGCTAGACAATGCCTTGGGTTCTGGCCAAATCTTGAATTTAAACCAAAACTGATAATACTAATTTAACAGGTAATTCAGAAGGGAAAATAATTAGCTAGAGGTCTTATAAGATTTTCATACCTGGTTATTCCTGTAGCTTGCTCCTGCTTATAATGACCTGCACACTCAACCACTAGTTAATAGAAAACTGTTGAACTTCTAGTTGACCTGATAATTGATCCTAGAATGGATAACTTTGGGACTACCACATTCCTCCCAACCACAATTCTACAACCGTTCCTAGTTCAGTAAGAATCCCTCCGAGCTGGTTCTGACATGCAAACTGAGAAGTAGAGGCCCTAGACGTGTATCTGTTTCAGATTTGGAAAATCTATAGGAAGAGCTCACTTCCTGGAGCAAAGAGTTATTTTTGGCATAATAATACCAAAAGAAAAAGATCCCCCAAACTTTGGGGTCTGTCCTCCTTAAGTAGGAAAATCTTGAAAAATAAGACTATTGAAATTTACTAGTTTCTTTAAAAATAATTTAAATTATAAAATAGTATTTTTTTATTTAACTGCTAGTTATTTTGGAACTAGGAATTCTCACTTTGTTTGACTGAAGTGTTTTTTTTTTTATATTTAATCTTTGTATAATAGTAATAATATAAAAATTACAATTCTATCTAAATATTAATAAATAATAATAAGTAAGTGGCAGCCCACTTAGGTATAAGTATACATGTAATAAATAACAATTATTATATATTGAAACTCCTAAGTAATAATATTTAGCTTTGTGCTCCTGAAGCATTTGTTTCACATGATGCCTCTTTTAATTCTTTTTAAGGTAAGGGTCCACTTCTTTGGACGTTTTCGGTAAGCTGGTAAAGGCACCTCTAGTCTCTCCCTTTGCATGTCAGATTCTCTCGTTTTAACATGGTAGTTTCCATAGTATTTGATGATAATAAGATTTATTTAATCAATTTGAATAGTTGTGATCAAACACATAAAGGCTATTCAGAATCCTCCTGACTCAACACTTGAGATCTAGTAACCTCGAGTGCTCTTCAGAGCCTTTTAAATCAACACTCTCACATGGGCATTACGCTAGTGCAATTCCAGAGCCTCTGCTCAACACTAGAGCTAGAATGTGGTTGTGAGGCACATCTAGGATTCTTTAAGTGGCCTTGGATCCAGTAATCATTTCTTTAAACCTTGGAGTGCTCTAGGGCTCATGCCCAACACTCAACGTACATCGGGGCTTAGGCCCAGTACGAAATAAGAATCTTCTAAATACATCGGGGCTTAGGCCCAGTATATAGGTCATTCGTGTGTTTATGAGTCCACGCTCAACACACTAAATAATCATCCATGTGAATCATACTCTTCATAGTATAAGATAACATAATAATCTCAGTATATCATAATTGTAACTGAATCACAACATAAGTTTATCCATTCAGGCTTTCCTGCCCAGTATATAATAAAAAAGAAACAATCAAAGTACCTAGCCCATATATATATCAACTCATGAGAACATAGATCAAAACATGCTACAACTTATGCCCAATAATAAATCACATATGCTGGGGCCATAGCCCAATATAACATCATCACATAGTTATTCAAACAGTTGGGATATTACAAAAGTCATATTACACCACTTTGTCACCACACATTAAAGGTTGGTTAGATATTCGCTAGGTTTACATAGTATCACATGTTGCATAGTAACCCATGTTTGCATGGTATCATATAAGGATCACACTATCGCAAACAACACACAACATATAGTGTGTTATTTATTTTGTAAAAGATTGATAATGTTCCAAAATACATTGCAAATAGATCTATAGAAATATTCTAAGGAAATTGCATACACACTAATGTATAGTGAAATAAAAGTCATGTTAACAAATCAAATTATCACCACGATAATATCCTCATAAAACATAGTTTCCTAGACGAGATATTAAGTCAAATTATCATCATCGTAGGGTATAGTCCCTAGTCAGATATCAAACCACTTATACATAGAATTTCTATGTATTTTCTATGGAAGGAAAAGATAGACATTTAGGTACGGCACAACAAGAAACTTTAATGAAAACCATATATAATTCTGAGTATAAAGCTGAGACACGATCGATACAAATCTTCTTTTAAATCAAATACAAGCATATACATTACAGAATTTAAGATGCACTATTTGCATCAGCAATCGTAGTAATAAATCTCTAACTTGAACGTTTTAGTCTCGAACGAAGTTTCTCACCCGGTAGAATGCCCAAAGTTTTATCTCTTCAAATTTTCACAAAGGAGATTACTGAAAACTGTTTGGTCACTTGTCGCAACTTTAAATCCTTACCTGTAAAATTCCACAAGTACAATTTTACATGCTTTAGCACGAATGCTAAGTAAGCCTTGGGGCGTCCGTAGGACCCCTTCATCAATCAACAAAAGCACATTAGTCAAAGATAGCTAATTCATCAATCATAACAATAACAATAGAAATTTGCAATAATACAGCCGAGCATAAATAACATCAAGACATAAGCTTAAATATTTTAATCACAAATTCTTATACTAGAAACCAGCATGGCATTTAGTACAGCAACATAATCTTTTATGCATTGTTTTATTTCCGCACACATTAAATAAACATTAATTGTCATGTCGAAAATTTTTAAATTTTTGTGATTTTTTTTGGGATGTTAGATGTGGTATCAGAGCGCAAGTTCAAACTCTAGGCCTGATTTAGGCTCATGCGCGCAAACATAAAACCAATCAGAAAATTTATGTTACTAACTTTTGCAATTTAATTTTATTTTGCACAGAATAGATTGACCTTTAAATTGCAGGTATGGAAATACCAGAAGAATCAGCAAATGACAGATCTCCTCATAATGAACACATTAATAATAACAATTCTGGAGGAATTTATGTTGAGTTAAATAACCAGTCTTATGAAATTTTACGTACTGTACAGGATTTAAAATTTGAGTTAAAAGTTGTTAAAGAAGAAAATGAACGGATCCTTAAGGTACAGGAAGAGTTACAATAGAATTTAAAAGGAAATTGTCATAGTGATGAAAGAGGTAGAAAATCAGAAATGAAGGTTGATTCTGAAACAATGTCCCAGCAACATAAACATAAGAAAACAAGAAATGATAAAAGGAACAGTTACTCATCCTTTAAATCTGATTCAAGTAATAATGACTTTAATTATGACAGCAATAACAGTGAATGCTGCTAAAAAAAGAGAAAACATAAATATCATGAACAGATTACTGGGGAATTTAAAAATATTAAGCCACCCACTTTTAACGGCGAAAGTGAGAAGGGTGAGACAGTAGAAGCTTGGTTGTCTGGAATGAAAAAGTACTTTAATATTTACGACTACTCTTCTCAACTGAAAGCCAAGATGGTTATTTACAATTTGACTGGGAAAGCAGATATTTGGTGGCAGGATCTTAAAAGAATTAAGAGTATAAAAGAAAGAGAAGTAACTTGGACTATGTTTAAAAGTTTGTTTAAAAAGAAGTTTTTGTTGGAACAATACTTTGAAGATAAGTCAAAGGAGTTTTACAATTTAAAGTTGGGTACAATGAACATGAAAGAACTATGCAGCAAGTTCCTTAGCTTGCTGAGGTATGTGCCCTATATGGTCGAGGAGAACCATAAAGTGAAAAGGTTTCTCAATTGTCTACCTTTTAATATAAAAGACCGTATTGAGTATGATAATCCTTCCACTTTGGAAGAGGCCATGAGAAATTTTCCTAATAATTACCGGAATAATGCATCTCAGAACTTTATTGCTACAAGAAATGTACCTAACAATAATAATCACATCAATAACAATAATAACAACAATAGGTATGCTGAACAGAAAGGACTCATGAATTGCTATGAATGTGGAGGACCACATAAGAGAGCAGATTGCCCATGCAACAAGAGGACAACCAACAATATTCATACTATGCAGGCATAACCTACAGTTGGAGATATCGTAAGAGAAATGCCCAGGATAAATGCAGCACTGGAAAACCGTCAAGCGGACCATCAAACATCCATGGTCGAAATTGAAGGTATGATACAAAACGAGTCTATTTCTATTCTAATATATCCAGGTGCAAATCTGAGTTATATTTCACCTACTTTAGTAAACCGTTGCAAGCTAAAAATAGAGAAATTTGATAATGCATGGTTAGTTCAGCTTGCAACAGGAACTAAAAGAAAAGTTAGATATTATGTCAAGGATTGTGAACTATTTTTAAGTCAGTTGAAAACGCAAATTAATCTGAATGTTTTACCCTTAGGGTCATATGATTTGTTGATTGGTATGGATTGGCTTGAACAACATAGATTTTTACTGAATTGTTATGACAAAACTTTTACATGTGTAAATAAGGAAGGTAATACAGAAACAGTAAAAGGAATTCATAGGAAGATTTCAGTAAGGCAGATTTCTGCTTTACAAGTAAAGAGAGCTGCCAGAAAATGTTGTAAAATGTTTGTTGTTAATTTTGTTAATGACGAGTGTACATCTAAAGAAGACAAGTTGAAGCTAGAGGATATTCCAATCCTTAGGGACTTTTCTGACATATTCCCGAAAGAAATTTCAGGATTACCTCTGAAAAGGGAACTTGATTTCACCATTGAGTTAGTATCCGGTGTGGTACCAAACTTGAAGGATCCCTATAGGATGAATATTCTAGAGTTAAATGAGTTAAAATCTCAGCTAAAAGAATTAATAGATAAAAACTACATAAGGCCCAGTGTGTCTCCTTAGGGAGCACCAGTAATTTTTGTTAAAAAGAAGGACGGTACCATGTGTTTGTGCATTGATTACCGTCATCTTAATAAAATGATGATTAAGGACCGATATCCCTTACCCCGCATAGACAATCTGTTTGATCAAGTACACGGAGTAGAGATATTCACTAAAATTGATTTAAGGTCGGGTTATTATCAAGTCCGGATAAAAGACGAAGACATATTCAAAATTGCATTCAGAACGCGTTATGGACACTATGAGTTCGCAGTTATGCCTTTTGGGCTAACCAACGCACCAGCAGTGTTCTTATGTTTAATGAACAACGTTCTGCATAAATATTTGGATAAGTTCGTAGTGGTATTCATTGATGATATTCTGGTTTACTCAAAAACTCAAGAAGAGCATGATGAACATTTAAAAATCATTTTACAAGTACTTAGAGAACATCAGCTTTACGCTAAGTTTAGTAAGTGTGATTTTTATAGAGATAAAATTCAGTATTTGGGTGATATAATTTCTAAAGATGGTATTTCTGTTGATCCAGATAAGATAAAAGCAATTAATGAATGGCCTGTCCCTAAAGACGTAACTGATGTGCGGTCATTCATGGGAATAACAGGTTATTATAGAAAGTTTATTGAAGGGTTCTCTAGAATTGCTAACCCCATCACTTCTTTGCAGAAGAAGGGGAAGAAATTCGTATATGATCAAAAGTGTCAAGAAAGTTTTAATAAGTTAAAAGAGTTATTAACTACAACACCCATTTTAAAAAATTTAGATCTTAATAAGAATTTCATCATATGCACGGATGCATGCAACGATGGACTTGGAGGGGCTTAAGTCAGGAAGGTCATGCAATTGCTTTTGAGTCAAGGAAGTTAAAAATACATGAAAAGAATTATGCTACTTATGATCTTGAGTTGGAAGCCGTAATACATGCATTAAAAATGTGGCGCCATCACTTGATCGGAAGAAAATTCATTTTAATGACTGATAATAAAGGCTTAAAGTATTTATTGGATCAAACAAATCTTAACACAAGGCAAGCTAGGTGGTTAGCTTTCCTTAGCGAGTACGATTTTGAGATTCATCACATTAATGGAAAGGAGAATAAGGTTTTTGATGCTTTGAGCAAAAATGCTAGATTGACTTTTGTGGCACCAATCAGTACTTTTAAGACTGATTTGGAAAATCAGATCGAAGAAGGAATTAAGCAAGACAAAAATTACCAAAAATTACATGATAAAGTGGCTGAAAATTCATCTGAAAATTTAATAACAGATTACTGTATTAATGAAAAAGGCTTCTTAACATATAAAAACAGAATTTATGTACCTAATTTTTCAAAGGTTAAGTTGTCGATTTTAGATGAAGTTCAGAAGAGTTCTTATTCAGGACATCCTAGTTATTAGAAAATGATAACTATATTAAGAAAGGAGTATTTTTGGCACAACATGAAGAGTGAAGTTGCTGAATATATAGCTAGATGTTTTGAATGTCAGACTATGAAAGCTGAACACCAACATCCAACTGGACTATTGTAGCCTTTACCAATTCCAGAATGGAAATGGGAAATTATAAGCATTGATTTTATTACAGGTTTGCCTAAAAATCAGAAGTAGAATGACTCAATCATGGTTGTTGTTGATAAACTTAGTAAAGCTACTCATGTTATGCCTGTTAAAACTACTTTCAAGGCTTCTAACATTGCAGATGTTTTTATGAAGCAAATTTTTTGTTTACAAGGAATTCCAAAGGTAATTATTTCAGACCGGGACTCTCAGTTCACAAGTAATTTTTGGACAGCACTGTTTAAAGGTTTAAATACTAAATTAAATTTAAGCACTTCTTTCCACCCACAAACTAATGGTCAAACAGAAATGGTAAATCAGATTTTAGAAAACATGTTAATATTGTATGTTAAAGATCATCCATCTAAGTGGGAAGATTACTTACATTTAGCAGTATTTGCATACAACAATCATTATCAAGCATCTGCTATGTTAAGTCCATTTGAAATTTTGTATGGAAGAAAATGTTGTACTCCAATTTCTTGGGATAATCCTATAGACAGATTAATGTTACTACCATATTTATTGAAAGAAATGGAGCTAACCGTGAAACAAGTTCAAAGTAACTTAAAGGTTGCCCAAGATTGGCAGAAAAGCTATGCTGATTTGAAACACACTAAAAGAGAATTTCAGGTAGGAGACCATGTTTTTATAAAGGTAAATCCCAAGAAAAGTTCTTTGGAGCTTGGGATTTGTGCTAAACTAGCACCAAGGTATTGTGGACCATTTGAAATCCTATCAAGGATTGGCGTTGTTGCATATCAATTGGCATTGCCATATAATTTAAAAATCCATAATGTTTTTCATGTTTCTATTTTAAAGAAGTATGTGCACGATGTTACTCATGTGCTGAATTGGAATGACATACAGGTGGAACCCGAAGGATATTTTCAGGTGGAATCGGACTATATTCTAGACCGGAGGGAAATTATGCTTCGGAATCGCACCATAGGGCAGGTAAAGGTGCAATGGAAGCACCTTAACCCTGATGAAGTTACTTGGGAACTGGAAAGTAATATGCGGGCAGCATATCCAGTTCTGTTCCATGAGGAACTTGATGATGAATAAGCAACATCGAGGATGATGTTGAGCTTAAGTGGGGGTGTTTGTAATATACCCTTTTTGTTGGAAAACATTTTGTGTTAGCAAACATTATGATAACTTTTATTGTAAAGTTTTATGTTGGACAGGTGTCCAAGGATGACTGTAATTTGCACAATATATTATTATTAAATAAATAAAATAGGAGACAAACACCTAAGAGGACTATTGAAAGAGTGGTTACTGATCCACTAGGTGGAATGGAATTTGGGGTAGAAGGCAATGGACAAGTGGCAGCATCATGATGAAACTAACTAGCTCTTGGTATGGGACAACTCCCTTGAAATGTGGTCATAGTGCCCTGAAAGATGGGACTGGAGCTTGAGGCTCGTTTATTCCAAACTGACCACTAAAAGACCTAAGTAGTCTCTATAATAGCCATCAAATTATGAACTGAGGTTCATCACTTTTCCTGATGAGGAAATTTACATTGGGTTTTGTTGTGGTTGCACCCAAGAGATTTGATGAGGGGATATGCTATGTTGTTGATCATGTTGTGAGTCTTCCAAACTCTTATTGAGTTCAAGAGGTTGATGCTGAGTGCTGAAGCCATGTTATTACAGGAGGTTGATGCTGAGTGCTGAAGGCATTTTGAGTGCCTTGCTTCTACACAGATTCCACCCATTTAGTGGTTTATTAATCAGGCTCGGGGGTTCACAAGAAGCCAACAGTTGAGCTGCTTCCTCTGGAATAGGTTGGGAGGAACATGCCTCCTTGGGTGTTTTACAGCCCTGTCTACATTTACAGGTTCTATTCGTTTATCTTTTATTAAGTATTTAAATCTTTTTATTTCAAGTATTTAATTTTAAATTACAGAATGTGTTCTGGTTTAGATACCCTTACTTTTAGTATCCGAAACAAATTAAAACTATGAATAGAAATGATGAATAAAATTAATAATCTCTGCATTTTCCCCCATGCTATAGGAACTGCATCATACTCCAGTACAGAGAAAAATTAAGTTGAATAGATAAATGATAGGCAGGGTATCCATGTGAATGAGAAGATGAAAACGATGTATTTTCCTAAGTTACTGTTTACTGTTAATTTCCTATATCAGTATTTTTCATTATTATTTCTGCATAGATAATTATTTCCAAAATTTATAGTAATGTTTCCTACATTTTATAAATATCAATTTTTTAGAAATAAATAATTTTCTTTTCTGAAAAACATATGAATTATTATCTATGTTATGATATTCAAAAACATACATAAGTTTATATCGTATAGTTGCATAATCTAGATCACAACTTACAGTATATTGTTACGTGTTTCCTATTTAAAAATAGTGGTTAGTAATAAACACAAATTCTTCATGTACAGAATCATCTACATTTATGTTATTTATAAATTCAATATGGCAAGCTATTCTCCTCATCATAGAACATAAGCCTCATGTTACAATTCTAGGGTTTACATATTGTATATTTCATTACGAGTAAAACAAAGAACACAAGTTTTCTTTCACTCTGTCAAATTGAACTAAAACAACATTTATGTGTTTTATTTCTAAATTTATTTGATTACATCAACAGTAGAACAAGCAAACGGAAGTAACAAGAAGGGCAAGTTGGATGCCATTATCTTATCAATGAACAGATTCAAAACCAAACATTTACACTATAAACATTCCTGTAGGTCGAATAGTTAGGTTTATGGAATCATTTTCAAGATACAATCATTATAACGTCTGTAGGAAAGTTTTAAATAAAAATAGAAAACACCAGTTTGATACCGAGATCTTTTTGAAGAACAACATCAAAACTTTACATTCCAAAACAAAGACAAACCCTAACCCTGGAATCTTCATCAGAGTGAAACGCAGTAACATTCTATAAAAATGATGAACTATGTACAAGCTGAAAACATTCCATAGTTTTCCAAACATCTGTCATAATCCATTGAAACATAATTGATTACATTATCACAAGTTTGTGAGAGAGAGAACAACTCCATACGACAATTACAACAGATCAGGCTCATGCCTTTTGGGTCAAGGAACTATCCTCCCCAATCCCTTACATTTTACAAACCCTAATTCGATGAAATACAAAACTCTCAGAGATCAACACGAAGACACAGAAAAAAAACATGTTCGCCAACACTTCCCACATAACCAGAGTTACAAGGAACCTCCGAGGCTTACCGGTTGGTGTAGCCGTAGCCAACATCCAACGCTCAGACTGGAGAAGCCACTGAACATTGCACCTGCAAATACAACAAAGATGTGGTTAAAACAGTATCCCTTAAAAGAATGATTACAGTATTGAATGCAAACAACCATTACTGTTTAAATGCTCATGAAAGGAAGCTACAGGAAGGTGATTTGAAGTGCATTACCTTTCTATATTGGTACAAAACCGAAGACACCAGACAAAAGGAAACCCCACACCGAGCTATCAACTTTAAAAGAGTGAAACAGTGCCGAGAACTGTATCAACCATGGCGAGGACCTGGCCATTCATCATGAACCCTGTTTTAAAAGATAAAATCCTCAACGGGTCTGAGAGTCGAACCATGTCAAGAGATCAGACTCAAGTTGCAAACCATAACAATTATCCACTGTACAAAGAACTGGAGAGTTCGGCTCTAAAGTATCCAGAGGTCATGGGTTCAAAGCGCAGGCATTATGCCTCTAGAATGCAAAACGATAACCCTACAAACCCTCAGTTTGTCGGCCAGACGCAGAGCCACCACTATCAAATGCAAAGATCACAATAAACACATTCATTGTAACGGAGGTAGGGTTTAACCCTCGTCCATCAAACCCTGCCAGATCAATGGTGCTGATCACTGGTTAGATTCACGAAACTCCAAGCCATCTAGCTTATTAAATGAACCATCATTGCAATTGCCACGAATGAGCCACGAAGGAGCCAGCTCATTAACTAGTGAACCAATATGTCTACACATCATCACAAGAATGGTTATAACCGCGGTAATGGCACGCCATCGAGCACTCTATACCATCCACGATGGAACTCCACTATCCACGATAGTTGTATGCATTCAATGCATAGGTAGCAATCATATCCGCCAACCTGTGATATGTATTAACGTTCACATCATAACATTAATACAATGGATATTGTATATAGTAAAGTCGTATTGCGCCACTTTGTCACCACACATTAAAGGTTGGTTAGATATTCGCTAGGTTTACATAGTGTCACATGTTGCATAGTAACCCATGTTTGCATGGTATCATATAAGGATCACACTATCGCACACAACACACAACATATAGTGTGTTATTTATTTTGTAAAATATTGATAATGTTCCAAAATACATTGCAAATAGATCTATAGCAATAATCTAAGGAAATTGCATACACACTAATGTATAGTGAAATAAAAGTCATGTTAACAAATCGAATTATCACCATGATAATATCCTCGTAAAACATAGTTTCCTAGTCGAGATATTAAGTCAAAGTATCATCATTGTAGGGTATAGTCCCTAGTAAGATATCAAACCACTTATACATAGAATTTCTACGAATTTGCTATGGAAGGAAAAGATAGACATTTAGGTACGGCACAACAAGAAACTTTAATGAAAACCATATATAATTATGAGTATAAAGCTGAGACACAATCGATAAAGAATTTAAGATGCACTATTTGCATCAGCAATCATAGTAAGAAATCTCTAACTTGAATGTTCTAGTCTCGAACCAAGTTTCTTACCCGGTAGAATGCCCAAAGTTTTATCTCTTCAAATTTTCACAAAGGAGATTACTGAAAACTGTTTGGTCACTTGTCGCAACTTTAAATCCTTACTTGTAAACTACCACAAGTACAATTTCACATGCTTTAGCATGAATGCTAAGTAAGCCTTGGGGCGTCCGTAGGACCCCTTCATCAATCAACAAAAGCACATTAGTCAAAGATAGTTGATTCATCAATCATAACAATAACAAAATAAATTTGCAATAGTACAGCCGAGCATAAATAACATCAAGACATAAGCTTAAATCTTTTAATAAGAAATTCTTATACTAGAAACCAACATGGCATTTATTACTGCAAGATAATCTTTTACGCATTGTTTTATTTCCGCACACATTAAATAAGCATTAATTGTCATGTCAAAAAATTTTAAATTTTTGTGATTTTTTTTGGGATGTTACAGAGTGTTGAGTTAAATGGCTCGAAAGAGCACTCGGGGTTACGGAGTTTCAAAGTGTTGAGTCAGAAAGACTCTGAAGAGCACTTTTATCACATTTATTTAATTGACTAAATGATTCATCTTTTTATCCATCATCACCTACTGCGGGAGCTACCATGTTAAACGAGGGAATCCAACATCCAAAGAGAGAGAGACTAGAGGTACCTAACCAAGCTGACCACGACCGTCCAAAAGAAGTGGACTGTGTCCCTAAAAGTTAAAGAGAAAAGAGTGTCATGTGATGACACATAACTAATGAAAAGATAATTATCAGTAGTCTTTTATGACTAACCTGATTAAAGGCCTCCAAGTTATTATTATTATTTATTATTAAGAGCCTTAAATAATAATAGGTGTTATTATTTAATTATGGGATATAATTAGTATATCTGATTTATGCATTATTTAATATTTTAAATGATGTATTAATAAGTTAAGTGAAATATATTTAATATAGGAATAATTATTAGTATAATTATTGTTATTAAGAAGAGCATAAATAAAAAATGACTTATAGTCAAACAGTTGGAAAAGTCCTAGTTCAAGAGGACAAAGTTATTTAATTAAATAATATCTTTTAAATTATTAAATATTGAATTTAAAGAAACTAATTACTCTAACAGCCCTAATACAAGATTTACCTATTTAAAGAGGGCATATCCCAAGTTTTGGGGATCACCTATCATTCTTGGTTATTATCATTCTCTTATGGTAGTCCAAGAAAATTATTCTGCTCCAAGAAGCTGAAGCAACCTTACCTAAAAATTCTCAAAACTGAACCAGAAATGGATCTAGGACCTCTACCTCTCATTGCATGTTAGAACCAAGCTCGGGGGGATCTAGATAGAACCGGAAACGGTTCAGGGATAAAGGTTTGGAGGAACAAGGTAGCCCCAAAGTCATCCAACCCAAGGCAAACATTCTAACAGGTCAGCAAGATACAATAGGCTCTACTTTAACTATTGATTTAGTGTGCAGGTTGCTATAGGGAAGATTTAAAGTGCCAAGTGGTTAGACTTCTACAGGAAGGGACCAAGTGCTCAAGTAGCCAGGTATGGAGCAGTTAATATTTCTTTAAAAAATTAGTTATTACAGCATTGTTGTCATTACCAAATTGTCTTCATTATCAGAAGTCGATGTTCTAGCCAGAACTCAGTGGAGAGTCTAGCAGGGCTAGCCAAGCTAGCCTTTGAGAGACAACGAATATTATCTTCTAGGTTAGGGTAATTATAATTTGTTGCTTATAGGTAGATATCTGCTATCAAAATCGTACTTCTTATTCACAGTATAGGGTCCCATTTAAGCATGCTATTTTCCTTACTTTATTAGTATTTCTATTTCGAAACCATTATCAAATAGAAATAAAACAAACAGACATCGACACTCTCAGTAGCACTACCCTTTGAAACTATCAAACATCGAATTGCAATACCAAGAAGAAGAAACAAGTTATAGCATGAACCAAATCTTTCATTACCAACAAATTATTCAACCACTACCACAATAGCACACAGTCAACACATTACCAAGATTTTAAACACATCAAGTATTTTTCTAGGTCTCACGTTTTACAAACTTAGTCTCTGACATTTCATTCCTACAACCCAAACTTTTGATTAAAATCCCAGTACGTTTCATTTCAGAAATCAAACAGTCCACGGCATTCAATTTCTTTAAACATAACATTTCACAGGTTAGGAGATCGAACCCCACAAACTCTACGATATTTTATACAGAACCGATTGGTACAGGGATTGATTCCCATCCCCATCTCACTCTAGCAAACTATACATGATGCTACAGAGAAATCGACAAATGATCGATACAGGGATCGATCCCCACTACACTCATTAAAGATCCTTTTGTCTTTCTCTCAAATAAAGAGAAAACGCAGAAGTAAGAACCCAGGACTCTTCAGACTTACGGATAAAACAATATAGGGTTACATATTCCCTCCATTCCATCATTCTTTTCCAACAAACAACACTATACTCTTTTACATTTAAACACACGAATCCATCAAATCGAGCAAATCACAGAGTGGAGCAACAGTACTTAAAAACAAGTTCATAGGGTTAAATACAAGTTCATTTCAAAATAGAAAATGCAGATAGTGTAAGACTGTACAAGAACCCATATCCATATTAAAAACGCAGAGAATTGGATAGGGTATCAAACCCTCATAAACATTACACAGCAAGGCATCTTAGGACCCATACAAATACATTTTGAACACATAAAACTATAAATATAAACCCCAGTTCATCCTTGGGCATTATTGCCAACTAACGAGAGTTCAACCAATTTTAAACATAGAGACATATAGCCAAACCCCACATCAATATCCTCTAGGGTCTACAAAGAGACAAATAGATACATTCACACCACAGTCCAACCAAAAAGGCGACGTCCAGGGATTCGAAACTTGTCACATTGAACTCAAATAAGTTCACCAGTTCCCAGTAAAAACATACATCAACAGTAATCCCCACAGAGGCAAAAGGAGGAGCTAAGAGTTGGAAAATTTTGGACTTACCATTGTCCATTATCACCACTGTTGTGAGCTGATCACGCAAAAGAGAAAACGCCAGTCAACACCAATATTCCAATCACAACATACAAGTCAGGACTCTGATTTTTATATCACAAAATATCTAACATGCAAGAGCTGGAATGAAGAACTTAAAACAGAGAGGAATTACCTTCAACCATTTGCAGTCGCCATCGCTGTTTTCCCAATGGAGTGCTGACCATGAGCCACAGGTCAGGTCAGCAGAGAAACCCTCATTGCACCCATAGCAGACAAGAGAAGCGAACCACGAAAATGTCCTTAGTTGGTGTAGAACCCTAGGGTATGACTCCATCACAGCTGCCAGCGTGGCCATGTGAATTCCCAGAGTTACATTCAATGCTTCTACCAACCACCATTAATTCGAGAGTGACCCAATACTCTATAGTATTAGGACCATTCGATTTCGCAACATTATATTTCACAATTAAACATTACAATGACTCCAAATTATTCATTGTGCCATTAGTTAATTACAAATTCAAACAAGTATTGATGTTACACAAGTATCGCAAACCCCGTTGAGACTAGAATAAAAGTGTCAACTTCAAAGCTATCTCACTTGCAACTTAAAATAGTGGCTAGAAGGGTGGAATAGGCATTCTCGATAGATGCCTCATAAGTACACCTGCAAACCCAAAATAAGTAGATGCGTTAGCAATAATGCTAAGTATGTCCGGACACTCCAAATCTTACCCCTACCTCTCGGCAACCCCGTCAGGGTACCTTGTCATTTCAAAAGACCAAGTATCTCACCATGAGCATCAATCGCCCCCAATAAAGGATCCATCTCACCTGAATTACCAATGAAACTTTAATACATATGCATTCAAACCTTTACATCCATAAGAAGGAGATTCATGTTATAAACATTCACAAATTGGTACACATGCGATGGTTTATACATCTAAACCATTTTAGAAATACTTCCGCAAAGTTGTAGAACCTTATGATCAGCAAACCATGATACTTGAAGCTAAGACAGTTCAAAGAGTAACATTTAAATATCGGTACAGTAATTACTTGTCAGTACTGAAGATTAGTATTCATCATATCTCTTTATCAGTTTAATCTAGTATCGAAAAATTTGAAATTTTTGCTATTTTTAAGGGACATTACATTTATGATCCTGATACAGAAACAGAGGTTGAAGAAGTTAATGAGGAGCTTCAAGGAAGAAATTTTGATATTTCAACACAATAATGTCAATAGAATTATTGTAAGAGATCTGTTGAGCTTGTAGAGGAGGATCATACCTCTTTAAGGTATTATATGCCATTATCAAAGCAAAAGCAGGTTGAATTTGATGTGAACCTAAAGATATGCAAGAAGGAACCTAAAACATACCAGAATAATCCTGCACATTGGTAGAAAGATTGATAATTATTGTTCTGACCGTATGTACATTTCGTTATTGTGATGTCATGCCATATACTGTATAGGCATACTATGACTTATTTTTGCTTCACTCTATTCCAGTTTGTTGATGTATTCCAAACTGTCATGGCCCATTTTTCTGCTTATGGGCCTTCTATGTGATATGGGCAGTGTGATGACCATGAGATGATGTGTAATACCCCAATTTTGACCCTTATGAAATATTGGTTCTTAATGTGAATATTGTGTACATGCGATGTATGTTTTCCTAGCGTGGAGCTCAAGGCCAAAGCCCCGCTAGTATATGTTCATATTTTATTTTAAATGGACAAGCATTTGACATTTTGTTACCCATGTGCTATTAAGCCATGGGATATTGCATATTGATGTAAATATTTAATATTGCAATAAAATACCAAAAAATGGCTATGGGAGCAAAAAATGAGAAGGGGCCATGTGTATCCACTAGGGAGTGGTGAAGGGGCTGTGGGAATGAACCATATACTGTCAAATATCATTGTGAGAACCCATTTGACTTTTTTTTATGACATTTATTTATGTTGTAAGGAAGTAGTTGAAGATTTCAGTCCATGGCTTCAATGGAGCATGGGCAGCCCAGAAATTCGTATTTGCAGCTATGGGATCTGTTTTCTTGTATTACAAGTCACTCTACCTCATGGGATTTTATTCTTCCTCATTCCCATTCCAGTGTGGAAGACCCCATCATCATTTTCCATCCAAAAACGAATTCCCAACAGTGAGCAAAACCAGAAATCACAACTTTGCAAGAACCCACGTTTTGAAGAGCCAAAAATGCCCAGATTTGGTATTTGACAGTGAAATCCTATGGGGGATCCATAGATATAAACCTTGGGGTGAATTTGAGAGTATTAGATACCCCAAAATCCATTGGAAAACCCAGTTTGTATAGCCCAGAAAACCAGTGACGGGATTGAGTTATTTGATGAACATAATTGTGAGAAATCCAATTGTGAATGACTGAGCAGAGGTTGGGTTTGCTTGATAAACCCAGTGAAGGTTAGAATCTCAAGAATTAGTAGCTGGACCTTTCTATGCCCACCTTGAAGAGCACTAGAGGGAAGGGACGCATGAGGGACTATGCAGCAGAGAAGGGGACCTTCCTTGTGTTGGGTGTGGTAGGTAATGTGGGTGCCTTGACTGTTGAATTCATCTGAGATGCCTGGAGCTCTGTGGATGAACTCATTGGCTTAGCATAGCCCTCCTTTGTCTGTTGTATGCTTGATAAACCCAACTGTGAGTTGTCTTAGCATAGCTATTGAGTGAAACCATGGTTGTGAGCGAACCTGTTTAGTTCCTCGTTAGTGGATACACAACCCAACTCAGGGGTGATATCCCAGCTTGAAGAATACAAGCTGGACAGAGATCTATGGTTGGGTGGAACATTGCTCTCACATAGCCAATTGTTGGACAACTTCATCTTCCAGATAGGTGTTCTCTGTGATTTACATTATATGCATTATGTGTTTTGCAGTTTGTTAATTCTGAATGTTAATCGCCCATGTTAATGAAACGAAATGATTGTCTTAATGAAATCGACATGAATTCTGTGCATAGCATGAGTACAAGATTGAATTTTCTGCATAATGAACCATCATATGCCTTTGTTAGATATGATGATGCATTACTTTTTGTGTGTTTGCAAATATGTTTATTTCCGTTGTGTTTATATTGAGTATGAGTCTGCACACAAAAGATTTTAATTCTTATGAATTTATGAGTAATGTATGGTGCTGAGATTGCCAAATAAGCCCGGTATGTTAGTCATGTTTCCCTCCCATGCACCAGATTGATGGAAGGGGACGTGACATGATGTCATGTTTTTTCCTTATTCTACTACTATGCCATGTCAAATTGTGATGATGATATATTACTTGATGCTATACTATATTGTCTATTGTTAATACATGATACAATGTATTTGATTTTTTTTATGAGTAACTCAAAACAATTTTCCCCCAAGGAAAATTTTTCCAAGTATAAGTTTTACTTAATTGTTCTTGTGATTGCATTTTATGGGAAAGTAAACCCAAGGAAGATTGAATTGTATTTCTTTAATTGGTTTATGTATTTTTGTTTCTCTATTTCTCTATATGTGTTCAACTAAGAATCAATTGTATTTACTATTTAGTTTTCTTAAGAGTCATGGCATTTCAATATGGAGTAATTTATCCTTTTTTTTCTATGTAAAGTTTGAATAACTCCATGATTGTAAAGTTTTTTTTTTTTTTTTTTATTACTAGTTTCCTTAGTTAGTAGTATATTTGGTCATTGATTTAGTTACTAATTGTGACAATTAATGACTAAATCAATGACCAAATATACGACTAAATAAGGAAACTATTAATGACTAAAATAAATACGATCAAGTTAGTCTAGCTATAAGTTAGTCTAGCTATAAGATAGTGGAAATTAGCTATTATTAGTCGCCCACTAAAAAATAGTTGTTTATATTTGAATTTTAGTCACTAATTTCTCATTTTGTACTGGTGTGAAAAACCAATCAAATGAATCAGTGATCGCCATCTATACAGTAACTTATTTTAAATAGTGACCTATATTTCAAACAAAACCTATACTCTTAGGTTTATCATTTTCTTTTTGTCTGTAATTTCATTTCTCTCTGTGTTTTCATTTTCTCTGTGTGTCTTCTATTTTTGCAGGTGCTGCAAATTGTTCCCTATGGCAGGTGAACAATGGTTTGTCTTGCACAACCATATGATGCCTACTACTTGATCTGATATTGAAGAAGTTAAAATCTCGCTTCCTCTTCTTTCATTGAATTATGAAATAATGATTGATTTTCATTTTTTTGTTCTGTAATTTCATTTTCTTGTTCTCAATGAGATGTGAATAGTGTTTTGGCCATCATATTTCATTTTCCCAATTGGATTTCAAATTTCATTTTCTTGCTCTGTAATTTCGTTTTCTCTGTGTGTCTTTTATTTTGAAGGTTTCCCTATGGCATCTTAAGAGCGGTTTGGCTTGCACAATGATGCCCGCTACTTGTTATGATATCAAAGAAGGTCAAAAATCACTCCTCTTCTATCATTGAAATAATGATTGATCCAGTCGTACTACCAATTTGAAAAGCGACAACCATCTCGTTGCAAAAATTGTTGTGGAAACCCTAATGCCATCCCCAACTGAATTGAAAATCTTGTGTTCAATACTTGCTGGAAGCAAGTGCACAATGTTTTTTTGTTATCTGGAAATGTGGTGATATAAAATAATTTCATAAACTCAGGTTTTTCATTATCTGCAACTGTCTTCCATATAAAATATGGAATTGTATGCCATACAAAGTAAAAAACTGTGAACTCTTACTATATAAAATCATTATGTGTAACTATTACAATATTTAAGTCCATGGTGTGAACTGTTATGAGCAATACTTAAATTTAAGAATCATTCACGTCTTTCTGTTCAACTACGGGTGGGAATCCAATGCCTCACAGATTGCCCATCTCTACTAACTAATATGCTATTTAAGAGCAATATTTAAAATTTTAGAATCATTGATTTATGCAGCCTTAGTGCATTGATCGGGACAAGAAGTTAATGGACTTTTTTTATTTAAAAAAGAATTATAATAAATTTAATGGGTTGGCTCTACTGTCAGGCGGCTCTACTTGGCTAAATTATTGATAGTTTTGAATTATGCTTTGAAAAATGATAGTTTTGAATTTTGACTTTTATCATAAAATGCTGAGAAACTTTGTATTCAATAATTATTTAAAAATGTATCAAGTATTCCTATATTCCAGATGGCATCCACTACTCTTCACTATAATTCTTGACTGCTCCAACATCCATGTACAATCCCAACGCTTCACTGTATAGTTGTACCATCCCAATGCTTCATCTTAAGTCACTTATATCATAATGGATAATTTATTGGCAAATCGTGTATCATGAGATAGCACATTGTGAGACAAATAGAGAATACCGATCGAAATTTGGTGGTCATTTCATATTCTAGCACTCCTCAGTCGTTTCTGATGGTAATGCTAGTATGTGCATTGGACTCACTCGTTTTAGATGGTAATGTTGAGCATGGGCGGTTACATTGAGCATGGGAGGTTACATTTCCAACATTGTGAAATTCATTGGCATCCTTCAATATCTTCATATGCGAATAAAGAAAGATCAAATTCATTGTAATGGCAAATGGGTAGTTAGCATTGTAAAATTCATATATTCCAATGACAATCTTCAGTATCTTCACATGCGAATAGATGAATTTATCTTTTATATGTTTTAGTTTTATTAATTAGATATAAGTTTTAAATCTCTATTAATATTTTAAAGGTAATTAGATTTTGTATCTGTTTTTCATTGTTGTTATTATTTGGTTTAAATTTTATAATTTATTGTGCTAGTATGAGGGAGATCTTGTAACATGTAATGTTTGTCCAAAATAATAAAATGTAAAAAGTAATAGTATGACGGAGATCTTGGTAAAAAGTAATAGTATGAGGGAGATCTTGTAACATGTAACGGATATAACATGTAACGTTTGTCGAAAATGTAAAAAGTAATAGCATGAGGGAGATCTTGTAACATGTAACATTTGTTAGTTCGAAAATAATAAAATGTAAAAAGTAATATATGGGGGAGATGTTCTAAAGTTTGTGATGTAAAAAAATAATTAAAAAAATTCATGTTGGTTCATAAAATAAAATATTATGAAAAGTAATTAAAAAATAGATGTTCTTTTATAAAATAAAAACTTAAAACTTTGGATCCCTCTAGATGCTTGATAGATACGGACTTAAGATGGATCTATACTGGTATAATTACAATTGATAAATAATAATAGAAAAACAATACTAACAATATTATTATTAATTTTAATTTTAATATTTTACATAAATGGATTAATTTCAATTGATAAATAATAATGGAAAAACAATAGTAACAATATTATTATTAATTTTAATTTTATTATTTTACATAACTCTATTATATGTTATATTGTAACATTTACAATTACATTGGTTACATTCACTTAAACTTATTATAGCCTTATAAAAAAACAATCACATGAAAATATGATTGGAATTTTATGAATAAAATGCTTTTTATGGACAATCTTGTTCTTCAAATACATTGAAATTTTAAAGTATTTGTTACCCTTAATCACCAATAATCCATAGCTTTCCTTACTCTTAATATGAGCCTCTCTTACTCTTAATATGGGCATAGAAATTCTATATTTTATTGACTTTGAATTGGTAAACTTAATATTTGAATAAATATAGTCAATTTGAATAAGTATAGTAAATTTTATATTTGATTGAACTTAGTAAAATTTGAATTTCTAAACATAAAATTTTGTTATATAATTACACATCCATGGTGTAAATTCTATAACATATATATTAATGTTTTTTCAAAAATAAATATATATTTTGGTGTTACTTAAATTAATTAAGATAACATTAATTTGAATGATAAGACAATATAATTTTAATTGATAAGAAAATGTAAAAATTTTCAATCTGTATTTATATTTTTTTTATAATAATGAAAAAATATAAAAAAAAGGTATTTTTACTCATGAAATATCATTAAAATATAGTTTAATTAAATATAGTTTGGACAATGTTAAAAAATTGTTATTATTTTAATCTATAGTTAAATTTTTTTAAAGAAACTTTAATAATTAAAAACTGTGGTTTTATCAAAAAATTGATAATTAGATTGCCTTGACAATGTTATTTTTGTTATTAAATACATTCACACACTTAAATACATTCACAATTTTTCAATATTCATAATTAAAGATGAATTTGTTTTCAATTTTCAACTTTATCTTTAAGTAATATTATTTTATAAAAAGATATCAAAGTCAATCAAGCATCATTTATTTAATATAATGATAATTATATATATGTATAATTTTTTTTATTTTATCATTAAAAAATAAAAAATTAATAAAAATTCCCTCCAAATTTTTAGAATAGATCATATCCATATCCCTGCATCAAACAAATATAAAACTTAAGAATTGATAAAATTTATATCCTAAAAAAAATATTAAAATTAATAAAAAAACATTAAAAACAATTGCATACCTATCCTTTATCCAACTTAAACATAAAGCATCATATAGCATTCTCACACAATTAAATAAAAAAATAGGTTATATATATGTTTTGATATACAAAAACCATAGATCCATCTTAAATGGGATCTACCAAGTGTGAAAGGGATCAAATCTCTCCAAGTGCAAACCCCTTTTTAGAGTGTAAATGTTGAGGATGATTTGTGTACTTATATATATATACAGTAGTAAATGTTCTAAATAGCCAACATATTATTTTTATATTTTTTTAAATGGATACATGTCAACTCTAAAATGAGCACGAAAGGAGATACACATCCCCCCTATGCACCTCTTCACCACAATAAAAGTGTAAACTAAAAAATATAAATGTTAACTCATAAATAAAAAATAAATAGGTTATATATAATTTTAAGATATAATAAAAGTATAAACTAAAAAATATAAATATTATATCATTTAATATAATAACAAGTTTATAATGAAACACATATATATTATTTTTTATTTTAACATAACAAAATTTATATAAATTTCCTCTAAATATATGGAATGGATCATATCTATTTTCCTTTATCAAATATAAATAAAACTTAAAAATGGATAAAATCCATATCCTAAAATAAATAAAGATTATTTTTCTTTATAAATATTTTTTTTATCTTTTAAAATATTAAATATTATGATTATTTTATTACAATATTATTTCTAAAAATATATATATAAACTTGATTATTATTTCATATACATTTTATTACAAATAAAGTATTATAATTCTTTTTAAAATAATACTTAAATGAGAAGGAGGATATAATATCACTTCATTATCATTTTTTATATATTTTATTATAAGTATTTTTTTATAAAAATGAGTAAAAATTATATTTAATAATATGTACTTCATTATCATTTTATATATATTTTATTATAAGTATTTTTTATAAATATGACTAAAAAATATATTTTTAAAAATTAAAATAATTATTTATAATGCTATATTAAAAGAATTGTGGAAAATAAATTTAATTTTAAAAAATTTCATTTAATTAAAATAAATTGGATAAGATGAAAGGTTCAGAGCTTCAGTTCGTACGAGCTCAGCTAGTCAAAAAGGTTTGAGGTCCTACCAGACCTGGTAACTACGTCAGAGAGACAAGCCAGGGCCAGAGACAGACTAAGGAATGTTGAATCCCATGTTATCTTAATTTTGTGTCTATATCGAAATAATTGAAGGGTGTTAGTAGCTGATAAAAAGGTAGATCCATAAAGCAGGTTAGAGAAACGAGTAGAGGATGAAGGAGGAAGGTTTTAAGGTGTTGCAAGGATAGACTGTCAGATTCAGAAGCATTAATCAGGTTTGGATCTAGTTCGGATCACCTGCAGCTGCAGGGTAACTAGAATGGAGGTGCAAGGGGAGGGGGAGGCTTAGGCCCCTGACCTCGGAGTGGTTAACAATAAAGGAAAATGGGTGATGGAAGCTCTGAAAACTCTGGAAGGTCAAGATAAGGCCGGCCATAGTGGATTAATTAAAGAAACTAATCAAGCTTTTGGACTGCGAAAACTAGGGCAATGCATGCCAAAATCAAGAAAGATACCAAGACTTCAGATCAAGTCAGATCGAATCGGAGAGGATATACAGCACATGAGAGAGAATGCTCTCATTGGAAAATTCGTTGGAATCTGGCCATCTGATAAATCCCTGTTATGGTGGATAAATACCACATGGATACCCCAAGGTCACTTCGATCTCCAGCTCGGAGCGAAAGGGTTTTTCAAGGTGGTATTTTTAATGAAGCTGATCGAACCAGAATTTTTGATAATGGCCCATACTTCTTTCAATTAGCAGGCCTATATTTAAGGCCTTGGAAAGAACGATTTAACCCGGACAAGGAGAATCTCACCATTGAGCCGGTATGGATACGTCTGTACTCCCTTCCAATGGAATACTGGAAAGAGGAGATCCTCAGAGAGATTGGAAACATGTTGGGAGTATTTGTTAAAGTGTCTGAACAAACAAAACAAATGAGATACACCTCGTATGCTAGAATATGTCTGTGTATGGACATTTACCGGGATCTTCCAGAAGGAATTGAGATATCATGGCATGATGAGGATTGGTTCCATGCCATTGATTATGAGAAAATACCTTTTAGATGTAGACGGTGTCATGAACATGACCATCTCTTCTAGGATTGCCCCCTAAATAAAAACCCAGGAAGGGTCAGTAACCAGGAGAAGAAACAGGAGGATGGGTTTACCAAAGTCACTAACAAGAAAAGATCAGCCAAGAGGACAGCAGGACCAGAGGTGAACAAGAAAGCTCAAACCCACAACAGATATGCAGTCCTGCAGGTTGAAAAGGGAGATGAAACCTCTCAAGGCAATCAGACTCAAGAAAATCCAGGAGCCAAGGTAAATCCCATATCAGATAAAGTTCGGGAAGAAGTAATGGAAGAAGTGGAAAATCGGGATGAAGAAGGAGAGGAAATGACTTTCGAAGGGCTAGATCTGGAAATCCTAGAGGTGGTGGTCTCGGAAAAGACTCCAAATCCTCTTTCGCAAAGTCAAATCTCCCTGTTAGAGAAAGCCATACTCAAAACTAAGCAACCCAAAGGATTGGGAATAACGTCATATCACATGAAAGAATCTGAGGGGGGGGGGGGAATAAAGGAAGGAAGGATAAATGAGGAAGACATGGCAATGTGCAGAGGATTCAGCTTCTTGGCTCACAGCTGGTTAATTTAGGTCAGTACCCTACTATCGTCGCAGTTCTTGCGACCATCCCCAAATAGTTTAATAATGCGGATTACAACCTGGAATATAAGAGGCTGTAAAAGCCCTCTTAAAATCCAGCTTCTAAAAAGGAAAATTGAAGTGGAGAAACCTATGGTAATGTTTCTTCAAGAAACGAAATGTACAATGGAAGACATTAAATATATCGGTAGAAAGGTGTGGCATAACTGCGAATTTATGGCAACATGAGCAAGAGGAATGGCAGGGGGCATGGGTATTCTGTGGAACCAAAGGAAAGTGGATATGTCAGGCTTCTTTTCCTCCCAGTTCTATCTCACAGCTGTGTTTCATGTTTTGGGAATGAGAACCTGTGGATTCCTTTCAAATGTGTATGGTCCCGCAACGCTTAATTTGAAACTATCCTTCTTGAATTCATTGCAGTCCCTCAAAGATCAGGTGGGACCTTCTCCCTGGATCTTGGGAGGAGACTTCAAACTAATTCGCCATCTTGATGAAAAAAAAGGTGGTATATGTCAGCTGAGTCCCATCAATGAACACTTTAACAATTCTATTGAAGCTGTGGGCCTGGTGGATATCAGAGCAACTAATGGTATGTTTACCTGGAATATTAAAAGGGCAGGGGACAGAAGTATTGCTTGTCGGTTAGACTGGTTTCTGGTTAGAGAATATATCATGTTGGCGGGGGGGACCTTACAGTGGCTATTCTCCCTTCAGTGGGTTCTGATCACTGGCCTGTCAATTTAGAATGGTCGTGGATCAGGGAAAATCTCCGTAGACCCTTCATATTTGAACAATTTTGGTTGCTCAACAAGGAGTTCCCCGAGAAACTCAAACAGTGGTGGATGGATACTCTGACTTTTGAGGGTACATTGATGTACAAATTCAAACAAAAGCTTAAAGCCTTAAAAAGTAACATTAAGCATTGGAACTTGGAATCGTTTGGGCACATCTTCCTAGAAAAAATGCGGCTAGATATAAAAATGAAAGAAGTTCAGATGAAAGGTATTTCCCTGGGCTTCTCGGAGGAATTAAAGCAGGAAGAACAAACACTGCTACAGGAATTTAATGAGCGGGAAAGAGAGGAGGAACTCCTATGGAAACAAAAATCTAGGAACCGGTGGTTGAAGGAAGGCGAACGAAACACCAAATTCTTTCATAGAGCTGCCATCCAGCATCGCCATGCGAATCGCATAGTGCATCTCAAAAGAAGGAATGGCACTTTTGCTGAAACACAGGTAGATCTGGAAGATACTCTAAATGAATTCTTTAAAGATCTACTGGAAGAACCAGAGGTATTCATGGGTGAGGCGCAATCCCAAATACTGCAGGTCATTCCTAGGGTGATTAATGACGACCACAACCTGATGCTGATGAAACCTATAGAGATGGAAGAGTTGGAGGAAACAGTCAGATAGATGGCGGAGGAAAAAGTGCCAAGCCCAGATGGGCTCACCACTAATTTATTTCACGCTTGTTGGGATTGGATTAAGGATGAAGTGCTAGCGCTGGTGGAAAAATCTAGAAAGTCGGGAACTATTCTTAAATCCCTTAATGCTACCCACCTGTCACTCATACCAAAGGAGTCAAGGACTGAAGACCCAGGGAAGTTCAGACCGATTTCCCTCTGTAATGTGATCTACAAGATAATAACCAAAGTTATAGCGAATAGGTTATGCCCTATTCTCCCTCTTATCATTTCCCCTGAGCAAGCAGGTTTTGTGGAAGGGTGCCAAATAGCTGATGGGATCATTCTGATACATGAGATTATTCACTCCCTTAAAACTGATAAAACCCCTGGTATGTTACTAAAGCTTGATCTTTCCAAAGCTTATGATAGAGCTAATTGGCAATTCCTTGATAAAGTTCTGAGTAAATTTGGGTTCAATAGGGATTGGACTAATTGGGTGATGAGTTTGGTTTCTTCTGCATTTTTTTCCATCTTGGTGAACGACACTCCTTCCAAGCCTTTCCAGGATTCAAGAGGTATCAGGAAGGGGGATCCCCTTTCTCCTTTCTTGTTTATTATTGTGGCTGAAGGTCTGAGTCGTTTGCTTAAATCTTTGAAGGGAAGAAACAGAATTAGGGGATTGTCCCTGTGTGATGTGCTTGAACCTCAAACCCATCAGCAATTTGTGGATGATACTATGTTACTGGGCCCTTCCAGTGTGAAGGAAGCCAGAGGGATTAAGGAAGGACTGGACATGTTTTTATTAGCTAGCGGCTTGGAAGTTAACAAGGACAAGTCTCAAGTCTACTTCTTTAATATCCCAATAATTACCAGAAGAAATATAATATGTATTCTTGAATTTTCGGAAGGGTCCTTACCTTCCAAGTATCTGGGAGCTCCTTTGGCTGAATCCACTATTCGTCAGATTTCGTGGAAAGACCTTGTGGATAAAATGAAGGCTAAGTCGGAGAAATGGACCTTGTGGATAAAATGAAGGCTAAGACTATTCTCAAGAAAATTCGCAACATTCAGAGAAACTTCCTCTGGGGAGGCTCTGAGGGTCATAGAAAATGGACCTTGGTCCACTGGGAAACCCTGTGAAGACCAAAGATAAATTGAGGGTTAGGTGTTAAGTTTAAACCAAATAGACAAACAAGATCTCTGAAAGAAACACAATCACAAGATAGACACACAATATACCCTGGGAAACCCTCATGGGGTAGAAAACCCAGCAAAGCTTTCCTCAATAAGATGATCAACCAAAATACAAGATGTGCTCCTTCTCCTTGACTCCTTAGCAGATCTCCTCAACTAGTGCGCACTCTTCCACAAGTGAGTGAATGATCTAATGAGGAGTTCACCTCCTCTATTTATACTTGACTCCCAACTGACTAAAAGACTAATGGGGCCGACCTCACCTGGAGAAGTCTAATAACCCCTAAAATATAACTTCCGGGCCGACCCATACATGGTGGGTCTAATAACCCTAGTTAATACAAACCCCTGGAGGAATAAACATCTCCAGATACATGATAGGGTTACCTCGGAGGAATGAACCATCTCCGGAATAATAAAGTACAAATATAATATTCTTTGAAGTTACAATATTCAACATTAGGTCTTAGAGACCCGTTGAGGTCCAACAATATCATGGGCAGTCAAATATGGTGGAAGAGGATTAATTACATAAATGAACCTTGGGGTAGATTATGTCACATGAAATATGCCCCTCGCTGGTCGAAGCATAAGCTTATCCGTTTTAATACAGAATGTCTGGGGTCGAGCATATGGAAGGATGATTTGGAGAACAGGGACATTATCCATAAACACAGCTTCTAGGAAATTAGAGATGGGGCCTATTCCCGGTTTAGTGAGGATGCGTGGCAGCAGATGCCCTATCTCAGAAATTTGATCATGAACCCGACTCTCCGTTCATACCTTGGAAACAATCAACCAAAGATGATGCAGGAATTCTGGGAAGTGAATACGGAGGATTTCCACTTTAGAGTATGGAAAACCAAGGCATGGTGGCAGGCACTATCGCTGGGTGAGAACATTGAAGAATTCTATTCGGAACTGACTAAACGGAGAATCCCTATCCTGGAGGGGGCAGACAAGATCAGACGGGGTTATTCCTCTTCAGGGAATTTTAATATAAAAGAATCCTTGGGGCTTTCGAAGGGTACCCATTTACTGGAAGCAGAGGAACGATGGAAGAAAATATGGAAGGGTCAATGGTGGCCCAAAGTGGCATCTTTCTGTTGGCTCCTTCTCCACCGGCGAATTTTAACGTGGGATAATTTGACTAAGAGGGGTTTTGTTTGTCCGTCCATGTGCCCAATGTGCAGGAAGAACCCAGAAACTATTAATCACCTGCTGGACTCATGCCTGTTTGCCTCATTCCTTTGGGACAAAGGAGGTGAACGCTTCGGTAACACGACCAAGGTTAAAGATAGACCTAAACTTTTGGTAGCAAACTGGCCTCCTAAAGCCTTTAAAAATGACATCTTGAATAGGTTATGGGATATTTTCCCTAGTTTTGTGGTGTGGGTAACCTGGAAGGAGCGAAACTGATGAATCTTTGAAGGAAAACAAACTACCCCTTCAGGGGTGTGGAGTATTTTGGAAAATTATCTATAGGAATCCCTCACCCTGTGACAGTGGAACTAGGAGGTTATGAGCAATGATATTCAGGAAAGAATAATTTTAAATGCCTCGGGGATTGTTAACATACCTATAAGCATTTGCGGTCCGCATAATCTGAATCCTTGGCCTCTAAGTCCGAAGCATTGGAGTTGTCCGCCTGTAGTGGTGTTCAAGATTAACTTTGACGGTGTTGCGAAAGGCAACCCCGGAGATGCTGGTTATGGGGGGGTGGTTCGGGATACCTCTGGTAGTATTCTTGAGGTCTTTTGGGGTGAACTGGGGGAAAATATGAACAATGTGGTAGAGTTGGAAGGCATGGTCAGTGGTTGCAGGTGGGCTATTCAAAAGGGGTGGATGCCGCTAGAAGTCGAAGGAGATTCTTTGATCATAATAGCTATGGCAAGAAGGGTGCAGTGCGGATCTGCCATAGATAAAGTTGTGAATAACTGGAGATGGGAAAGTTGACTCAGGAGATTGCAAACACTGGTGCATGGATCCTCGGCTTTCCAGTTTCTGCATATATGAAGAAAAGGTAACAAGGTGGGAGACGCATTAGCCAATAAAGGTGTTAACGTTGGCAGCTCTTTTCACGGTGTAACCTTACCGAAAATAGAGGACGGGGACCTTAGAGAGAAGTGCAAGAAGTTGGTGGCAGAGGATAGAAGACACATGGAATGGCGCATGGAGGAAGGACATGTGAGTAGTACAAGCCATGTGGATCGAAGGACCCAGCTGGATCAGAATGAAACCTCGATCCCAGATCCATTAATGACGGTAGTCGGAACCTATGAAGGCTTACATCATAGTCAGCCGAAAATGCATCAGGATGGGAGGAATCTCGAGAGTAGCAGAGGTGAGGTGGTTAATAACGTGATAAACACGTGTGACCCCATCAGTCTGTTACAACCAGAAAACAATACCACATGGAATGAATTCTTATCGGAGACGGAAGTGTCGGCGTAGTGGGGTGGGCAGGCTTTTCAAAGGAGCTGCCATTGTAATGATTGTCCAAAGTTGGTATGAGTTCCCAATAGGTATAATCTTCCCCCGTACCCCAGATGGGAAGCTTAGCAACTCTTTGCATAAATGGAGGAATGGGATGATCAGATTTCTCCTGTGGGAAGTACTTACAGTGGAGATCTTGAATTAAGGAGCATGTACGATTTATTGAAAATACTTTCTATGGATGTCGCGGGAGTGACGGCTTGGTATCATTTCCCTGGGTGGATAGTAAATGAGCATCCATGGGTTCCGTGTATAAGAATGGTCCATGTAGCTGGTTTTAGCAGCATTCCCTGCCATTTAACCTGGCTGAGGAGCAATTGTAGTGGTTTTTTTGTTCTTCCGCCTCTGTTTGTGTTGTGGGAAGTTTGGTTTTGGTCTTTTATCTGTGATGATACCATGGCTATGTGGAAGAGAGCATGTAGTCGCAGAGGAGGAAGACGGGATGGGAATTCTGGTCGCCCGAGTGGTGAAGATTTGGAGGCTGGTCTGTCTTCGTCACATCATTATTCTAAAAGCTGGGACTCTTCTGATCCCCAGCCATTCAATTGGAGTGCTCTGTATCTGGAGGAAACTCCGTCCAGTGTTGCCTCCAGGATTGTTTATAAGAAAATCGGTTTGGTGAATGAAGTTGAGGCCCGGCTTGGTCGGAAGGTGGTGGAGAGTCCTTATTGGGCGGCGAGAATCCTGTTGGTGTGAGAAATTCAAGCTTGCAACTAGCTTATTTAGGGTATTCGCGAAGCTCTGAATATAATGAAAGGGGGCCAAAAGGCCAATTCCTCTGGGATCCATCTAATGAAGAAAGTGTTTAAGGAGGCGACGGAGACCCCACGCGATGATAAAAGAGAAGAGATGGATTTCCCTATTGAAGGAAATCTGGCTTCATAGGTTTGGTGGTCTTTTTCTCCCTCTCATCCCTTGTGTTTGGTGTTTTCGGTCTGATCGGTGTCTATTTAGCGGAAGGCGGAAGTTACTCCTACAAGTTCCCAGAAGGCTCTAGTTTTCATTTTGGCTCAGGGGGCGTTGGACACTGATGGCGTTAATCTATTTTTTAGCTATTTTGGTTGCTCGGGTATCTTCTGGTTATCCTGTGGTCCATTTTTTAGCTTTTCTAGTAGTCCTATGTTGACTCAGGAGTCTTTGGACCCTCGTTCTGTTAGTCTGATCTTATGTTGAAGCTGTTTCTTTTGTAATTTCTAGATATTCTATTGTCCATTTTTGCGCTGGGACTTAGAATGTGGTGTAGTATGCCCCTCCTTTGGTCCTTTCTGAGAAGTCATCCACGCCAAGTCTCTATGGGTGGCACGAGTCGGAGTAGCTCTTTTTTAATCTTTTGTATCATATTTTGCCATTAATAGAAGACCTCTCAAGCTTATTTACAAAAAAAAATAAAAAATTGGACAAAGTAATTGTCACAAACAATAAAAGATAGATCTCCATAAAATGATATACGATTTGTCCACCAACATATTGATTGCATAACATAGTGCAACACTAAACATTTATTATTCTAACTTGACTCTTGGGTTTAATTTATAAGCCAACATTTATATTATTTAGTTTACACTTGTATTATATCTCAAAACATACATATAACCCATTTTTTATTTAATTGTGTGATAATGCGATATGATGCTCTATGTCTAAGTTGGATAAAAGATAGATATGCAATTTTCTTTAATTTTTTCTATTTAAAAAAAATAGAACATTTGCTCATCAAATTCATAAATACTATAGATCAAATACAAATCCTTATACATTATAAAAAAACAATCTTATAAAAATAGTATTCATGAATTTCACTTTTTGACATAATATTGAAACATTATTTCCACATTATTACTTATCAAATGCTTTATTTATACATTATTGCTTCTTAATTGTGGCTATATGACATATGAATAACATTAATATTAACTCTAATGTTATGAAAATTAAAGTCAACGTTAATATTAACATTAATACTATCATTAATATTAATAATAACACTAATAACATTATTATTAACATTAATGTTAAGAACATTGAAGTAAAAAATGATGAAAGTCAACCGTAGTTAATCAAAGTAGACCAAAGTCGACCATGCTAAACAAAATTCAACCATGTTCAAACACGGCCAACCATAGTCAACCATGGATAATCATAGTCAACTATTCTCAACCATAGTAAACCAATGGCTGACCTTGTAACACACCTACTATCCTTGTCATAATGTTGAGGAAATGGGTTGTAATTTTTTTTTCTTTGCTCGTAAAACATCGAATGTGTTAGTCTAACAACATAAATAAAAATTTGCATCTTCTCAAACAATTGCTTTAGTATTACCTTTAAAACTAGGCATACACAATGCTAGAATGAAACTTCCTCTTTCGTTAACCAAATCTTACCAATAACAAGAGACAAATGATGGTTTTTTTGCACATCAATCTCTAGGGAAGATTATAACAACATCTACATAGGATCATTGTTCACATAAGGAACTATCAGGGATTTCTTAATAACTTGTTAAAATCCTTAAGGTAACCTTCTTTTCTTACCACACATAGTTAGTTATATAATAGTAATACATAACACCTTGTTCACATAATCAAATTCTTCATACAATGTACCATGACAAGTGCGATCACTTAACTTCTGATCATAGTTCCACCAATGCAAGTACTATTCCTCTTTAGCTATACACCTTTTGATTGTAAATACTAACATCATGTAAGTAACATCAATTAGCTAGATATATATACATGCATACCTTTTATAAGAACAACCACACCTTGTCATGTCCCATCAATAGAGAACATTGGATGAAGATCCTAATCCAACCAATACCTTGGGTTGAGGAGACAACTTCAGTATCATGGGGTTAAATTTTGTATTCCAGGAAATTAATTAATTAGGTGTGTGCATTTAATTTTATCCATAGTTTGTTATCTACTTGGAATAATTAATTATGATGCATTTAGTATTTTTATGTTGAATAAATGGAGATAATGCTCCACTAAGGCGCATTAGTGGATAAGGTTGGTGGAGAGGATACTTGAGGAAGAAGTCAAAGAGAAAGCACTTGAATCTAGAAAAACAGGAAAAATAAAGGAAAGAAGAAGAAATCAAGAAAAGCAGCAAAAGCTCAGCAAAGGAAAAAAGCAGGAAAAATTAGAAAAGAAGGAAAAGTTCAAGAAAGCAGGAAAGATCAGAAAAGTAGGAAAGTCCAAAAAATCTAGGAAAAGCAGGAAAAACAAAAGCAGAAAGTGGAAAAGAAGGGAAAAGAAAGCAGAAAAGAAGGAAAGCAAAGCAAAAAAGAAAAAAGAAGGAAAGCTAGATTTCATCATCCACTCAAGGAGGGCGCATTAGTTTAGGTAAATTGCTCCTCAAGTCACCCACAGTCTATGAATGACCCAGTGTGCACTACATTAGTTCTTATTGACAATTTATGAATTGATGTGAGAGCAATTTGTCCTAAAAGACTTGGGAGATGTGCCCCTGGTCAAGTTGGGAGATGTGCCCCAGCTTTCTGTGAGAGGATTATGTCATTTATCCATTTTCATTGATTTCATTTGCAAGTCATGTAGCTCGTCAAGTCGAATCTCCAATCTTCCTATGGAGTTTTGGAGCTAGTTTCTTGTGTAGAAGAAGAGAGATTCTTCCATAATGTTTTGGGAGGTGTATTGGTCAATTTATGATGTAATGACAGTGATTTTAATCCTATGATATCATTCATATCAATAAAAATTATAGAAATCAATATTATCCTTCTATTTCTCCACTCCTAGATTTAGCTAGAATTTGACTAGTTTAGAGTGTGCAATTAATAAATGAATGAGTATGAATCCAAATGAAGTCATTATTGTTTATGTATTTGAATATTATGTCATATGTCATGTTCCAAGTCTCAGTTCATAAATTTGTGAGCCTTTGAGTACTGTTTGGGAGCCCAGAATTCGCACTAGTTGAGTAATCCTATATGGCAATTTTTCCTATATCTTTGTGATATTTTCTCAGAACCTTATACAAAATTTTGGAAAGAAATTTTATTTTTTAATGACTATAATTTGATGATATATAACCTCTTCAATTCATAAAACACCCATCCCCAGCCTCTAGTCAAGTTCCTTCCATACTAGTTTGCAAACACTATTTTAATTCATCTTGTGCAATCTAGAGTTTTTGTATCACAACCTAAGTTGGTAAATTCCACACATATTATCATTATTTCAAGGACATTAATCAACCGAAATATAAACGTACATCCTTTGTACAATAAATCACCTTCATTATCATTATGCTAATCTTCATAAATCATTTGAATGCACATGTGCTCCCCTTTATACACATTATTATTTCAACAATCAACCTAACATGTACACTTGCATATGAAACAACTTACAAGACAACATGACAATCAATCTAACATTTACAAATGTAAAATAAACCAATATATAAGACAACATGACAATTTATTAGCACATGCCAATTCTTTTAGTCGTTTATCCATCTATGTGATAATTTTTCTATAATGTGCATGAATCTTCCTTTTTTTGGTCATATGATGTAATCCGATAGAAATTGGATCATTCTTATGCCATAAAACATATCCTTTGTTACCACCTTAACTTCTACCTAACTTTAGCATATCCAAGGTACTAATCCTTTCTAATAAAATGTGTATTTATTATTTTGCATGTCATATAAGCTGACTAGATACATATATATACTTCCATTATTACAGTACATCATTACAACCATAAAATTTACACATATGAATGAACCCAACACAAAAAAACGCCCCTTGTTGACATCTTTTAGTAACAACATAATAGTGTTGAGTATTAGTATTATATACCCACACCTTGAATGCTATCTTATTTATATCATTACTCAACAATTCTTATGTGACAATATAATGACATATAGTTATTTATACCCACTCAAAGCAATATTAAAAATATTACTATCCTACAAGATGTAAATCCTTTATTCATTTAATCCACAACACTGTTAGCACACTACATCAAGAAAAAATATAACATTTGTACCATACATTTTCCAACCTAACAAGAATATGCATTTTTATAGAACTTAACATCTTTAAGCAACAATGGTACATAAATAAAGCATACTTATCTGAATGATGCACACTTATGTGAATCTAGGACTTTCGTGGGACTGCAGAATTGACTACAACTTTCAACCCAACCATTGGTTCTCTATCTGTCGTATGTTTTCCCTTCGAAAGACCACCCCTAAGCTGGGAAAGAATCCACTAAACTTGAGTATTACTCCGAGAATCCTCCTACTCTCTTATAAGTAAAACACTTCACCCTTGTATACCTTACTTTTGTGTTTTATAAGTTTATTTATAATAATACAGAAAAGGTCGGGGTTATGTATACTCCACGAAACACATTAATATTAAGGGGCTTGAATCTAAAGGTCACACCCCGCTCTATCTTCTTACCAACAAATAAAAAGAATATATGTATATCAAAATCAATTCTAAAGTGGAGTCGAGGGTCGCACCTTAACTACAACTAAATTTTGTATATATATATATCAAATTCGGGAGTTGAATTTTATATATATATATATATATATATATATATATATATCAAATTCAACTCCCAACTGGTCGATGTATATATATATATATATATCAAATTCAACTCCCAACTGGTGGATGTACTAACGATGTACTAAGACAAGATTACGTCTTTCTATGATCACGAGAAACATGCAATTTTAAAGGATCCCAATAGTCTTGGAGTGTGCCATTCTGCAAACAGATGTACCAAGTAATCGCTAGATAATTTCGTCAATCTATATAGATAAATATCACATTATACCAAGATTAATATAATTAACACCTCTGTTAATCTTAATCCAAGGATCCCATTATGCAGCGATATCTTAAATATGTCAATTAGTCTAAGGGCTCATATTATGCAAAGATCGTTATTTATAATGAAATAATGATCTGTTATTGAAGTATGCAAGAATCCCTCTCATAAAAGAGCCTCTCCGCATACATATTATAAGCTTTATATATATAGATAGATATATGTCGATTTCCTATCATACAGGCTTGGATCACTATTACGGAGCCGTTCTTTAATGTAAGTATATGTATTACAACCTAGTTTGATTGGAGATCGCTCGAATAGATATTATAAGATCAGATGGATATATATATATATATATATAGGATCATGAAGGCGATGACCTTCTCCCATTTTCCAGGAAACACATACATAGACGAGGGAGTAATTGGGATGCAATGATGCAGCGATCATAGGCAAAGGATAGAACCTCAAACAAGTAAGAAGTACGGAGTTTTAGCTTCAAATAAATAATCAATACAGAGATCGAACCTCGAATGAGTAAACAATACAGAAATCACATCCCTGTGATGCGATGCGAAAAATACAACTCTATTAAACAACTTGTGCAGAGATCTCTTACCTATTCTGATTGCAGAGGTTGCTTATTATTTTCGTAGAGGTCAATAATGTCAAAAAGAGCAATTCTTATCACACCAATTCGCTGGCCTTTCCTATCGCAGAGACTAGCTCTTTGATCTAGAGCAAGAGCAGGTTTCGCCCACCAAAACGTACCTGGCTTATGATCACTATCACCTAAATAAAAATTGTAATAAAGGATTAATGGGATCGGAACTCTCCCTCGCTCGAGAGAGACCTCCCCCTACTTTTCTTTCTCCCCCTTCAATCCAGATCCAAATAACAAATATATGGATACCTGTGAGAGCTCGATTCTCCTATAGAGGAGACAAATGGCAACCACAAAATTCCAGCGCTCATTTAAAAAGGACAAGTGGCTGCTTGAAAAAGGTTTGGCGCTCCCTTAGACAAACTCACCTCGACCTATCACCTAATATTTAAGTGACTTGATTCGTTCTTCTATTTCCAAGTGGAAGTTTCGTAGTCAACTTGAGGAGCATTTTCCCCTACCCCCTTGGAGCTCACGCCTAAAGTAAAAAGGAAAGGTTTCCTTGTTGGAATTGTATCTTTTGAGTTGTGATAATGGAATTATATTAGAGCATTTTATTTTTTTACTAATAAACAAAGAAACCCTCATTAATAATAACGCTCTTAAGAGGGGCTTTATGTGGCATTCCACAAATATAATATTAGAATATGAGTAGAAATTGCGTTTAGGATAATAGGCGAATGATTCATGGTGCTTTTTTTCCATGTTCCGACATGAATAATAATCTCATAGTCTTGAATTTTAAGCTGAGGAGAAATTTATTTTAAGCCATTATACCTTTATGCACCCATGGATACCATGATGACACCTAGTCATTATTAATCGAATTCTTAAAGTTTCTCTTCCATCTTTTTCTCCTAGTGGATTCTTTTCCCCATCGTTAAGTTGTGTCATGCCCACAGTCTCCTAGGTCTTAAATTACCAATTACAACTTAGGAAATAAATGATTGTTCTTTCAAAGTTCACTATGAGGGCCTTGTCCTTGAGCTCCTCGCTAGGAACTGATACATAGTTACAATTTCAATTATAAGAGAATAAGGAAGAAGCAGGATGTTACATTCTTCTCCCCTTAAAATTAATACCGTCCTCGATGTTGCTGACCTTTTTATTTTCTTTATCTTTGACTTTTAATCACCTTCGAACTTCCATACTTCCTACATGTCGTTATTTTTTCCCTCTTCCTTCATAACCTGCAATTTACACAACCCATACAAGGTATTCCAAAATTTTCAATATAACATATATACATATATATATATATATATATTTTTTATTCCAAACGTTTTTTCAATATTGATGAAAACGAATGCATAGCTAAGGTTAAAATTTACTTATCTTTTCGGGGATATCCTTCAATTCTAACTCCCAGACTCTTCACTTGCAGTACACATTCCCTTCATTCACAAGTTCGCAGCATTGTATCATGTAAATAAACTTCAAACACAATATTCATCTTCGTCCTTGGACGAGTTTCATATTACCTATAGTATTATTTGTAAAACATTAGGGAAGATATTAGCCCATTTATTTGGCAGCTCTTACCCTATGTTCCATTGTTATATCACAGGGATTGGAAGAATTCAACAACACTTTGTTGAACACAAAACTCTCCCTTGAATTTTGGGACTTCAGCAACACTTTGATGAACACAAAATTCTCCGTTGAGATCTGTCACCAATTTATGCGTGGTCTTACGGGCTTTAAGCTTTTGATATTACTCCTTTTTTAATTGCCATTAAAAAAGTTTGCTTCTCAAAGAAAATAAAAAAACGTCTTGTCTTCCAGATGTTATATTCATTTTGTGCGCCTAGGTATTTCCATTGATGATCACAAGATCTTTCTCTCTTCCACTCAAGCTCCCTTGCTTGAGTCTAGGAATTTTTCACTCAAGCTCTCTTGATTGAGTCCAAAAAATTATTTTATCTTCCACTCAAGTTCTCTTGCTTGAGTCTAAGAAATTATTTTAGCATAGTAGAGTTGAATCATCAATTTTGCCACTTGGTTTTTTTCCTTTTTTATATTATATTTCTCCGTTCTACATGACTCATTTAGTAATGATCATATTATTTTTGGTTCGCATCTGCTATCATTCACAACATTCGATTACTTGCAACACATAAAATTGGCTCTTATTGTGGCTTCATTTCCATCGCTAATTACTATGAATCTGTTACAAATTCACAGATAGAATAGTTAGTTGCAACATTACATCATCCATTCATCAATAATAAGTTCACCCACTTATCGATCAATTATTACTCATAAACATTTCATATGATTTACTGATTTAACTATTACTATACATTAGTATTTAAGTTTGATCTTTATTCAAACCCTTGGAATAAAATCACCATACATTATGCACTATCTTTTATAATGTTGTTGTTTTCAACAAGTCCCACAAATACCGATCATCTTCCACAATGACTTGTTAGTGCAATTTTTTTTCACGGTCAAAATTTTAAAAATCCTTTTCGTCACATTGGTTTTAGTTTCCATACAAAACATATGTAATAATACGTTAGAACTTATCACTCACTCTTGAGTGATTTAAATCTGTTTTCCATACAAGATGGATTATAATCAACATTCCATCTGGATTATTATTTTCATTAAACATAATCCTACAATGTTAGTACATAAACTCTTATGGTTCTCCTATGTTTTCTCATGGATTATAGTAATTTATCCACCTGATAGTTTTACACTCTTTTCAATAGTGTTAAGTTACAGTGGCCATTCTATTCACCAACTCAAATGTTTTAACTTGCGTATTCATAATAAGAATCACAAGTCTAGGGTCTTATCGACTAGACACTCTTATCTATTAAAAGAGTTCTAGATTAAAATTTTATACTTCTTTCTAAGTATATTATAACCCAAAATCCATTATTGAGTATATAACAATAATGCTTAAAAAAGTAAAGAAAAAAGAAAGTACTACTTGTAAACTCACCGTTTTCAATCCAATCGATTGTTCTGAGAAATGAAATAAACCACTTTGTCATAACATTCAATCTATCTCATTGGTTAACTCTTGGAGAACTTGAAGATTTAGTTCACCTAATCCATTCCTTCGTCCATTCCTCTAATGTGCATAAAAAAAGATCAATTTGTTAGTTCAACAAACTTCATACTTTATTACTTCATGTTGAGCCCATATAGGCCCTAGTGTTGTAATTTTACCTCTAATACCACTTTGTAACACACCCACTATCCTCATCATAATGTTGAAGAAATTGGGTGTAATGGGGTGTTGCTTTTGTCTTACCCTTACTAGGCATACACTATGCCAAAATGAAACTTCCTCTTTTGTTAACCAAAGCTTACCAATAACAAGAGACAAATGATAGTTATTTTGCACATCAATCTCTAGGGAAGCTTATAACAACATCTACATAGGATCATTGTTCACATAAGGAACTATGAGGGATTTATTAATAACTTGTTAAAATCCTTAAGGTAACCTTCTTTTCTTACCACACATAGTTAGTTAAATAATAGTAATACGTAACACCTTGTTCACGTAATCAAATTCTTCATACGATGTTCCATGACAAGTGCGATCACTTAAATTTTGATCATAGTTCCACCAATGCAAGTACTATTCCTCTTTAGCTATACACCTTTTGATTGTAAACACTAACATCATGTAAGTAAAATCAATTATTTAGATATATATATATATATATACATGCATCACGGGGGGTTCACTAAGTGAACTTGTTACATAGCACGATCGTTCACATGATATTAAAGAATATCACTAATTTCACTAAATATTAGAAAATTCCTTCTAAAACTGTATTGTTGTACCCCCCTCCGCATATGTCTTTCCAATTAAGAAAACCCCTAGTTTCACCAGATATTGTAGGTATCAATTTTTATCAACTTATTTTTAATACACGCTTTATATCATCTTATCAAGTTGTAACAAACAAGAACCCTAACACATCTTAGTATAAAAAAACAAGATGCTAAATAAAATAATAGTACAATGCTAATAATGATCCCATAAGGATTGCAGGGACGACTGATCAATTTGTAGCGTTGGATAATGGAAGACCCAATGAAATAGTACTAGGGGAGGAAAAAATTGTAAAAGGAAACCCAATCAAGAGATCAACATAACAAATAATGTAAAACATTCATAGTCCACTAGTTAGTGCCATGCTTAGAAAACTTGAGAATCACAAATGTTTCACACCACAAACTGCCAATCTACCAAATTTATATCATGTAAATACAAGTATAGCCATAGGGAGATCATGTTTTCTATAAGATTAATAAATTAAACTCCATAAAAATGCAAAATTGAAACCGTTTCATGGATGGAATCCCCTACCTTCCTATCAAAACAAACATCTTGGTTCCAGTGAGCCAAGAAATATTGATCTCACTTTTCTTGGTTGTCGTGGAACAAGGTTTGATTGAATATCAATACCCACCTAAACCCCAGCCTAAAAAATGAAGAGTTATACATTTTACTTGAATGCCTACAAAACATATAATACAATTGTTCAACTCTAGAACCCCCGATTAGCTACATAACTTAACTTAAATATGAAAACAACATCAATTCAAACCAAGCCTAAATAAGCCATTAAATGAGGATTTCTCAAGGATAGTAATCCAAAGAGACTTCCATCGATACTATCATTGGTACACTATTATCATATTTATGCAAAAATTAGGATCATAAGCAATATCAAATCAAAATGGAGGATTCATAAGTTTTAGGTAGGTATGAATTGAGCCCATAGTTTGGAGGTATGAATAAATCCCACGATTTGGAGGCTATTTCTCATCCCACCCAAATAAAATAACCCCCAATATTTATATTACTATTCCTCATCCCACCCAAATAAAATAACCCCCAATATTTATATTGCTATGTCAAATTCAAAAACCCCCTTGACCCCTTAACACAAAAAATCACCCTTGGTTGACATCTTTTAGTAACAACATAATAGTGTTGATTATTAGTATTATATACCCACACCTTGAATGTTATCTTATTTATATAGTTACTCAACAATTCTTATCTAACAATATAATGACATATAGTTATTTATACTCACTCAAAGCAACATTAAAAATATTACTATCCTACAAGATGTAACTCCTTTATTCATTTAATCCACAATAATGTTAGCACATTACATCAAGAAAACATATAAAATTTGTACCATACACTTTTCCAACCTAACAAGAATATGCATTTTTATAGAACTTAACATCTTTAAGCAACAATGGTACATAAATGAAGCAGGCTTATCTGAATGATGCACACTTATCTGAATCTACGACTTTCGTGCAACTGCGGACTTGATTACAACTTTACATCCAAACATTGGTTCTCTGTCCGGCATATGTTTTCCTACTGAGAGACCACCCCCGAGCTAAGAAAGAATCCACTAGAGTTGAGGATTACTTCGAGAATCCTCCCACTCTCTTATAAGTAAAACACTTCAACCTTGTATACCTTACTTTTGTGTTTTATAAGTTTATTTACAATAATACATAAAAGGTTGGGGTTATGTCTACTCCACGAAACACCTTAATATTAAGGGGATTGAAGCTAAAGGTTACACCCCGTTCTATCTTCTTACCAAACATTAAAAAGAATATATGTATATAGAAATCAATTCTAAAGTGGAATCGAGAGTCGCACCTTAACTATCCACTATATAGAGAGAGAGATATGTCAATTTCAATTCCCAACTGGTAGATGTACTACCACGAGATTACATCTTTATATGATAACCAGAGACATACAATTTTAAAGGATCTCGATAGTCTTGGAGTGCGCCACTCTACAGCAGATGTACCAAGTAATCGCTAGATAATTTCGTCAATCTATGTAAATAAATATCGCATTATACCAATATTAATATAACTAATACCTCTGTTAATCTTAATCCAATGATCCCATTATGCAGCAATATCATAAATTTGTCAATTGGTTTGAAGGGATTATATAATGCAGAGATCGTTATTTATAATGAAATAATGATCCGTTATTGAAGCATGAAATAATCTCTCTCATAACAGAGCCTCTCTGCATACATATTATAAGCTTCATATATATATAGATATATAAAGGTAGATTTCCTATCATACGGGCTTGGATCATTGTTATAGAGCCGTTCTTTAATGTACCTATATGTATTACAACCTAGTTTTATTGGAGATCACTCGCATAGAGATTATAACATCATTTGAACATATATGTATGTGTGTGAAAGATCATGAAGGCGATGCACTTCTCCCATTTTCCAGGAAACACATACATATACGAGGGAGTAATTGGGACGCAATGATGCAGCGATCATAGGAAAATGATAGAACATCAAATAAGTAAGCAGTACGGATTTTTAGTTTCAAATAAATAATCAATACAAAGATCAAACCTCGAATAAGTAAACAATACAGTGATCACATCCATGTGATGCGATGAGCATAATACAACTCTATTAAACAACTTGTGCAGAGATCTCTTACCTAATCCGCTCGTAGGGGTTGATTAAATTCTTTTTGTAAAGGTCACTAATGTCAAAAAGAGTAATTCTTATCACACCAATTTGCTTTCCTTTCATATCACATAGACTACCTCTTTCATCCAGATCAGGAGCGTGTTTCCCTCACCAAAACATACATGTCTCATGATCACTATGACCTAAATAAAAAATGTAGTCAAGGATTAATGGGATTGGCACTCTCCCTCACTCGAGAGAGACCGCCCCCTACTTTTATTTCTCCCCCCTCACTCGAGATTCAAATAAACAATATATGAATACTTGTGAGAGCTTGATTCTCCTATCGAGGAGACAAATGGAAACCAAAAAATTCCAATGCTCTCTTTAAAGGGACAAGTGGTGGCTTGAAAAAGGTTTGGCGCTCCATTATTGAGACAAACTCACCTCGACCTCTCACCTAATGTTTAATTGTCTTGAGTCGTTATTCTATTTCCGAGTGGAAGTTTCATAGTCAACTTTACCACGAGCGTTTTCCCCTACCTCCCTTGGAGCTCACGCCCAAAGTAAAAGGGAAAGGTTTCCCCTTGTTGGAATTTTATCTTTTGAGTTGTTTACAAGGTATCTTAAATTACCTCCTCGAACACTTTCTTCTCCCATACATATCCTAGATTATATTTCTACTTGTTTTTATATTACTTCATACTTAGGAAAAAGTGATATTGGAATTATAATAGAGCATTTTATTCTTTTACTAATAAACAAGAAAAACCCTCAATAATAATAGCGTTCTTAAGAGGGGGTTTATGTGGCATTCCACAAATATAATATTAGATTATTAGTAGAAGTTGCGTTTAGGATAATAGGAGAATGATTCATGGTGTTATTTTTCCATGTTCCAAGATGAATAATAATCTCATAGTCTTGAATTTTAAGCTAAGGAGCAATTTATTTTAGGCCATTATACTTTTATGCACTCACGGATACTATGGTGACACTTAGTCATCATTAATCAAAATCCCAATGTTTCTCTTCCACCTTTTTCCTCTAGTGGATTATTCCCCCATCGTTAAGTTGTGTCATGTTCGTTGTTTCTTAGGTCTTAAATTACCAATTACAACTTAGGAAATAAATTATTTTTCATACAAAGTTCATTGGCGAGGCATTGGCCTTGAGCTTCTTGCCAGGAATTGATACATAGTTACAATTTCAATTATAAAAGAATAAGGCAGAAGTGGGATGTTACACCATGATCAACCAAAAATCAACCATGCTCAACAAAAGTCAACTATAGTCAACCATGGTCAACCATACTCAACCAAAGTCAACCATGGTCACCATAGTTAAACATGGTAAACCATAGACAACCATAGTCACAACCAAAGCCAACCAAAAGTCAACCATGGTTAACCAAAGTCAACCATGGTTAACCAAAGTCAACCATAATCAACCATAGTCAACCATACCCAACCATAGTTAAACAAAGTCAACCATGGTCAACATAGTTAACCATGGTCAACATAGTTAACCATGGTCAACCAAAGAAGATTGAAAGTCCACCATAGTTAGACATGGAAAACCATAGTCGACCAAAGGTCAACTAAAGCAAACAACGGTAAACCAAAGTCAACTATGGTCAATCAAAATTCAACCAAAGTCAACCATAATGAATTTAAAGTTAACAAAAGTCAACCATAATCAACCAAAGTCAACCATGGTCAACCATAATCAACCAAAGTCAACCATGGTCAACTATGGTCAAGCATAGGCAACCATGGACAACCATATCCAACCATAGTCAACCATGTTAACCCATCTTCAACCATAGTGCAACATTAAACATTTCTTATTCAAACTTGACTCTTGGGTTTAATTTATAAGCTAACATTTATATTATTTAGTTTACACTTCTATTACATCTCAAAACATACATACAACCCATTTCTAATTTAATTGTGTTATAATGCTATATGATGCTCTATGTCTAAGTTGGATAAAAGATAGATATGCAATATACTTTAATGTTTTTCTATTAAAAAAAAATAGAACATTTGTTTAAATTCATAAAGGTTGTATATCAAATCCAAATCCTTATACATTATAAAATAAAAATCTTATTCATGAATTTCACTTTTTGACATAATATTGAAACATTATTTCTACATTATTACTTATCAAATGTTTTATTTCTACATTATTGCTTCTTAATTGTGGTTATATGACATATGAATAACATTAATATTATCTAATGTTATGAACATTAAATTCAACATTAATATTAACATTAATAATATCATTAATATTAATAATAACAGTAATAACATTATTATTAACATTAATGTTAAGAACATTGAAGTAAAAACTGGTCAACCATGATCAATAAAAGTCAACCATAATAAATGAAAGTCAACCATGGTAAACAAAAGTCAACCATGGCAAACTATGTTCATCCATATTCAACCATCAATAACCATAGTCAACTATTATCTACCATAGTAAACCAATGGTTATTTATGGTCAACCAAATCCAACCAAAAATCAGCCATGCTCAACTAAAGTCTACCATAGTCAACCATGGTTAACCATACGCAACCATAGTCAACAAAAGTCACCCATGGTCACCATAGTCAACTATTATCTACCATAGTAAACCAATGGTTATTTATGGTAAACCAAATCCAACCAAAAATCAGCCATGCTCAACTAAAGTCTACGATAGTCAACCATGGTTAACCATGGTAAACCATAGAGAACCATAGTCACAACCAAATCCAATGGAAAGTCAACCATGGTAAATGGAAGTCAACCATACCCAACCATAGTTAACCAAAGTTAACCATGGTCACAATAGTTAACTATGATAAACCATAGTCAACCAAAGAAGACCAAAAGTCAACCATGGTCGACCAAAGTCAACCAAAGTGAGCCATCGACAACCATAGTTAGCCAAAGGTCAACTAAAGCAAACAACGGTAAACCAATGTCAACCATCTTCAAGCAAAATTCAACCAAACTCAAACATGGTCAATCTAAAGTCAATCAAAGTCAACCATGTTCAATTTAAAGTTAACCAAAGTCAATCATAATGAACCAAAGTCAACTATGGTGAACCATGGTCAAGCATAGTCAACCATGGAGAACTATATCCAACCCACGGGGGATTCATTAGCAAGGCAATATCATATCACGTCCATTCATATTGGGGGTTTGAATACTCTTAAAAACCTCAAAAAATATATTGCTATGTATTAAGGGGTCAAGGGGGTTTTCTAATTTGACATAGTAATATAAATATTGGGGGTTATTTTATTTGGCTGGGATGAGGAATAGCCTCCAAATCGTGGGATAGATTCATACCTCCAAACCATGGGCTCAATTCATACCTACCTAAAACTTATGAACCCTCCATTTTTATTTGATATTTCTTATGATCCTAAGTTTTGCATAAATATGATAATAATGTACCAATGATAGTATTGATGGAAGTCTCTTTGGATTACTATCCTTGAGAAATCCTCGCTTAATAGCTTATTTAGGCCTGGTTTGAATTGATATTGTTTTCATATTTAAGTTGATATGTAGCTAATCGGGAGTTCCAGAGTTGAATAATTGTATTGTATGTTTTGTAGGCATTCAAGTAAAATGTATAACTCTTCATTTTTTAGGTTGGGGTTTAGGTGGGTATTGATATTCAATCAAACCTTGCTCCACGACAACCAAGAAAAGTGAAATCAATATTTCTTGGCTCACTGTAACCAAGATGTTTGTTTTGACTCAGGAAGGTAGCAGAGTCCATCCATGAAACGGTTTCAATTTTGCATTTTTATGGAGTTTAATTTATTAATCTTTTAGAAAACATGATCTCTCTATATCTATACTTGTATTTACATGATATAAATTTGGTAGATTGACAGTCTTTGGTGTGAAACATTTGTGATTCTCATCTTTTCTAAGCATTCCACTAACTACTGGACTATGACTGTTTTACATTATTTGTCATGTTGATCTCTTTATTGGGTTTTCTTTTACAAATTTTTTCTCCCCTAGTACTATTTCATTGGGTCTTCCATTATCCAATGCTACAAATTGATCAGTCGTCCTTGCAATCCTTGTAGGATCAATATAAGCATTATGCTATTATTTTATTTAGCATCTTGTTTTCTTATACTAAGAATTGTTAGGGTTCTTGTTTGTTACAACTTGATAAGATGATATAAAGGGGGTATTAAAAATGGGTTGATAAAAATTGATATCTACAATATATGGTGAAACTAGGGATTTTCTTAATTGGAAAGACATATTCGGAGGGGGGTACAACAATACAATTTTAGGAGGGATTTTCCAATATTTAGTGAAATTAGTAATATTCTTTAATATCACGTGAACGATCGTGCTATGGAACAAGTTCACTTAGTGAACCCCCTATAAGCCAACCATAGTCAACCATGTTAACCCATCTTCAACAATAGTCAACATAAGTCAACAAAAATTCAACCATAGTGAAACATTAAACATTTATATTCAAACTTCACTCTTGGGTTTAATTTATAAGCTAACATTTATATTCTTTAGTTTACACTTCTATTATATCTCAAAACATACATACAACCCATTTCTGATTTAATTGTGTGATAGTGCTATATGTTGCTTTATGTCTAAGAACCACTTATACTATGAAACGAGAACTATATAATATGAACGAGAACTATAACCATAAAAAATCACTTTTTAACATAAAAAACATGAAAAAACAACCCCAAAACGAAAAGTGATGATACTGGTATCAACCTTTTTTGTTTCGAAGTTAAAATTACAACTTTTTGGTAACCCAAGTGGTGTGGTTGCAATGGAAACCCTAAAATTATAGATTTTATGACATTATGGCATAAACAACTAGCATCATTGCAATGAAAATACCAAAATCAAGCCCCAAATCCAAAAGAGGTGCTAGCAATGTCACCTATTTTTCCTCTTCGATTGTAATTACACCGTTTCAAAACCATTTCTTAAAAATAAAATAAATAATAAATAAACCTCTAATAAAATCTAGAAAAAACATATTTGGAAAAAAAAAATGAATATTTAGAAGAAAAAAACAATTAAAAAAAAATACAAGGAAATACACAATAAAACATAATTAAAAAAGTAGGAAAAAAAAACACCTTTAGAAAAATAAGATGTCGGGAATCGAGCTTGATGCTGGAGCTCAAGTAGCTTGATGCTGGGCATCGAGCTTGATGTCGAGCATCAGCTTGATGCCAAGCATCGAGCTCAAGAAGCTTGATGACGGGCATCAAGCTGATGCTCGACATCAAGCTCGATGCCCAGCATCAAGCTTCTTGAGCTCGATGCCGGGCATCGAGCTTGATGTCGGGCATCAGCTCGATGCCAGGCATCGAGCTCAAGAAGCTTGATGATGGTCATCGAGCTCAAGCAGCTCGATGCTGGGCATCGAGCTCAAGCTTGATGCCTGGCAAGCTGATGCCCGGCATCAAGCTCGCTGCCTGGCATCAAGCTCAAGATCGATGCCCGACATCTTGATGTTGGGCATCGATCTTGAGCTTGATGTCGGGCATTGAGCTTGAGCTTGATGCTGCGCATCGAGCTCAAGATCGATGCTCGGCATCAAGCTGATGCCCAACATCAAGCTCGATGCCCCGGATCAAGCTCAAACTTGATGCTGAGCATCGAGCTTGATGTCGGGCATCAGCTTGATGCCTGGCATCGAGCTTGAGCTGGATGTCGGGCATCGAGCTTGGCTCAATGCCTGGTATCAAGATGATGTCGGGCATCGATCTTGAGCTTGATGTCGGGCATTGAGCTTGAGCTTGATGACGCGCATCGAGCTCAAGATCGATGCTCGGCATCAAGCTGATGCCCAACATCAAGCTCGATGCCCCGGATCAAGCTCAAACTTGATGCTGAGCATCGAGCTTGATGTCGGGCATCAGCTTGATGCCTGGCATCGAGCTTGAGCTGGATGTCGGGCATCGAGCTTGGCTCAATGCCTGGTATCAAGATGATGCCCGACATCGAGCTTGGTTCAATGTCGAGTATCAAGATGATGCCCGGCATCGAGCTTGATGCTGGGCATCAGCTTGATGCCTGGCATCGAGCTTGAGCTTGATGCTAGGCATCAAGCATGGCTCGATGCTAGGTATCAAGATGATGCCCGGCATCAAGCAGGCATCGAGATTGATGTCAGACATCAGCTTGATGCTGGGCATCGAGCTTGAGCTTGATGTTGGGCATCGAGCTCGATGCCCGACATCAAGCTCGATACTCGTTATCGAGTTTGATGCTGGGCATCGAGCTTGATGTCGGTCATCAGCTTGATGCCGTGCATCGAGCTTGATGCTGGACATCGAGCTTGATGTCGGGCATTGAGCTTGAGCTTGATGCCGGGCATCAACTTGATGTCGGGCATTGCCCAACAACCCACCCCATGACCATTAAAAGGGTTTTTTTTTGTTTTTTTTTCGTGTTTTGGTTTGTTTTCTGATTTTTTTTTGTGTTTTTTTTTAGTTTTTTTAGTTTTTTTTGTTATTTTAATTTTTTTTTGCTTTTTATTATTATTTTTTGTAAAGTGGCTTGTTATTTTTGTTATTTTTAATAGTTTTTGTTTTTTAAGTTTCTAATTTTTTTTTTCATTTTTTTTTAGATTTTTCACATTTTAATTTATTTTATCTTTTGTGTTTTGGTTTCTTGAAATTTTTTAAACATTTTGTTATGTTTTTATTTTGTGTTTTTTAAAAACAAATCACAATTTGTATGGTTTTTTCTTTTTTTTTTTAATTTAAAAGAAAAATTAAAAACCCATTTGTAACCCGACAAAGGAAAGAAGTGCTACTAGAAGCACTAATTTTCGATTTAGAGGTTAATTTTGGTTTTCCTTACAAGGGAAGTGGGTGGGCTTTCAAAATAGTTGTAAATTTAGCCCCGAAAAAAGAATGAATGATACCGATAGCACCACTTTTCAACTCTAGCCTTAAAAAATGCCTCACAATGAAAATGTGCGATACTGGTATCAACCTTTTTTTAAACGAAAGTAAAAATAGCTACTAAAATTAGGAGATAGAAAAATGAGAACTATGTCGAGTTCTCGTTTCATAGTATAAGTGGGATAAAAGACATATATGCAATTTTCTTTAATGTTTTTCTACTAAGAATTAAAAAAGAACATTTGCTCATCAAATTTATAAAGACTATAGATCAAATCCAAATCCTTATGCAATATATAAAAACAATCTTATAAAAATATTATTCATTATTTCTACATTATTGCTTCTTAATTGTGGTTATATGACATATGAATAACATTAATATTAACTCTAATTTTATAAACATTATAGTTAACGCTAATATTAACATTAATAATATCATTAATATTAGTAATAAGAGTAATAACATCATTGTTAAGATTAATGTTAAGAACATTGAATTAAAAAATGGTCAACCATGATCAACGAAAGTCAACCATAGTCAATCAAAGTAAAACAAAGTTTGACCAAAGTCAACCATGGCCATCCATAGTCAACCATGGATAACCATAGTCAACTATTCTCAACCATAGTAAAGCAATGGTTGACCATTGTCAACCAAAGCCAACCAATAGTCCACCATGCTCAACCAAAGTCAATCATAGTCAACCAACGTCAACCATGCTCACCATAGTCACAACCAAAGCCGACCGAAATTCAACCATGGTCAACCAAAGTCAACCATGGTAAACCATAGTTGACCAAAGTCAACCATGGTTACCATGGTAAACAATAGAAAACCATAGTCAACCAAAGTAGACAATGTGAAATCTCCATAAAATTTTTTTTTTTTTTTTTTTGTAACCTTCAGTTCACTTTACAGCACCTAAGAAGAAGACAGTTCTTATACTTATCTGTATTTAATTTGTTAATGCTATCATGACATTGAGCTTACCGGTGTCTTTCCCTTGTTCTTCCACTAGCTAGAAGGTTATTATCATGACATACCACTTACTTAGCTACGGCTAATACTCCCTTCTCTTTGACATGCAGGTTTCTATGTTTCCGGGGTTTCTATGATGTCGGAGCATCTCCATGATATCGTAACAAGGTATGGATATATTTTAACCACCCACGATTAAATGTTTTATACATATAGCTTAAAGTCGCATTTTCACATAGCATCCATTCAACAAGTTCTTAAAAGGAATAACAATGTGCTAGTGTAATTATATCACCATTAAGTCACTAGACTAGTAAGGTGTAAGTTTAAAACACCCATCTCATAAGTCTCCAAGGCTCATTGAAAACTATGGTTATTAACACTCTGAATTGATAAATGTTTGATCGTTCCATCATGTCTTAACACTAGGTGAGTTCAGAAATCTATGCAAAAATGTAATCCCTCCAATACGAAATTACCCTAACAATTTATTACAGGGTATGTTACATCTACCAACGAGTTAGCGTAGTAAATGCACCAACTGCACCATCAAAGTATTTACAGTTGGAAGACGCCACTTGTATTTCGACAGGGCACCCGTACTGGGGCAATCATCGTTTTCAGAAAGGCCATGTGACTACATGTACAGTGTTGAAAGTTGTGGTGCCACCTGCACCGGAAGGACAGGGTTATTTGGTCTCGGTGTTTGGGTTAAGTCACTTTTCAGCAGACAGTTGAAACTCTCGGGAACCATTCATTTTTGCAATTGAATTTTTGGGGTTCACTGTTATGTCCAACCCCAAACCCTGGAGATTCGAAAAAGACCTGGATCCTACATTATCTCTGTAATTTCTATTGTAATGAGGAGGAATGACTATTTTTGTTTGGGATTACTCCAGAGGGAGTTCTCCTTACCTTGAGGACGCAGCCAATTTGTCAACGCAATGTCTCGGAGGTAACCTACAGAATAGTAACTCGACATTGTCTGTTAGTTGATTATTTACAGTGTATTTCTATCGCCAATTTACTAATGTGCTGTTTGTTAATAATGGCAGGCGTTCTAAGCTCGAGTCAAAGCAGATTGCAGCGGGGACCTACCTTAACGGTAAGTGGTATTGCTACTCTGCCTTCGTGAGAAGACAGGAAAACTAGGGAAAGACTCCTTCCACGGCAACAGCAAATTTTTAGTTTGAAAAGTCATGGTTCTTTCAATTTCTTTTTTTTAAACTTTAGGGATTCGTGATGGCCTGGGTCTTGCAGCCACGAACCCGATGTAATGTTATTTTTTTAGTATAGATATTTCTGTGGTACTCGTCTCTAGAGATTGTATAATGAAATGTCTGGGTTTAAAAAAAAAATCAGGGTTTTTCTGTTGCTTACTTTACGAAGGGTTCTATTACATCATTGGAGGTTCGAGATCTGTCAAAATACGAAACAAATTCTGATATGCTATGAATGAAACAAGGAAGGGTCTACGACCTCAGGGTTTAGTACTGGAAAGCGATCTTGATTTTGACGTGTTAATAATCTGTCTCATTATTTTTCTGATTTCAACCCCTTTGTATGCCTGCGTAGTAAATAATTGTCTGACAAAATTTGTGGGAATGGGAAAAAAGTCATGATAGTATAATCTTTAATTCGTCAGTCGTGAGTCAAAAACTTTTAAAAGGATTCTGTGTCTGAAGCTTTCGTCTGTCTCTATTGCTTACAGGATGAAATGAATGGTAATAGAAACTCGTTCCAATTTAGAATTTATCACCCAACCGGTGTGGATATATCGTATTTTCTTGTTTAGGCCTGAATAAATATTCTCGTCGAAGTCTGGGAGCTACATTATTTCCTATATATCTGTAAGGCATTGCCTGGAACATTTCATAGCAGGACAGATCTGCGAAATGATAACGATAGGAGTTCTGTGATATATATATATATATATTTGTTTTCTTCAAAAATCATACTGTCGACAATTTACTTTCTATATAACACAACAGCATAGATCTTCGTAATGATAGGGATACGATCTGATAGGAATTCTGATATATATATAAATATTTTTGTTTCTGCTAAAATCATACTGTCGATATGTATATATATATCGTGTCACGGAAACCCTACCTGTCAGTGTATCTACTACTGTTTTATGACTTGCCCTTTCCAGATATATTTTGTTTTCTGCTAAAAATCATACTGTCGATACAATAAACAATAAGAATATACAGTAACCAAGTAATTTCTTTATTGGGGCTTTATAGATCGACTTGTAACCACAGATAGAAGTAAACAGTAAAATATACAGAGATCCTACAATTCTTTACTGAGAGCTTATAAATCAATGGTGAACCCTGATAAAAACGATAACTCTGCGAATACATTATTCATTCCATTTGACTGCTAGTTTATCATTTATTACTACATAACGATATTACAGATCCAGCAATATTCGAATGACAGGATTTACTTGGACATCATAAGTACTATATTTTAACAAAAAAAAAGGAGTCAGATAAATAACAGGAATTATTTCAAGTCTGAGATAACAAAACCTGGAACTTGAAACCAAATGCAGTAGGAACAGCCACGTTCCTCCCAACCGTAGATTAGGTACAAACACCAAGTTTGTCCGCAATCACCCCCGAGCCAGACACATGCATGGAGAAATGTGAACAGCTAGCCTCAAACTCAGTCTTGTTTCCTGAATTCCTTGCCTAACACAGAGTGCTCACACAGCAAGTTATTTTTCTCGGCATACTCAGCAGCCTCCTGCCTCCTCACATATGCCCTCCTTTTATAGTTTTGCCTAGGTCTTACCATTAGCAGCCAATTCCTCATGGAATTTTCGCAGCTAATCAAATCCCTGATTTTCAGGGTGTGTCTAGTGTCTTAAATACACTCCTGACACTTGTTCTGGTTTCCCAGAGGCTAATTCTAACTTGTCCCCCACTTCTCCATGCATGGTCTCCTCATTTAACTTGGATGTTCCTACTCATTCTTTTATTAATATAATAAAATTGTTTGTTTACAACAGTCCTCCTAGGACTTAAATCAGCCGATTTCTCATCTGGCTTCCTCATTGCATAATCTCAAAATTAATAAAAAATAATTTTAAAATAAATTAAACATAATGTTTTTTTCATCATTGGAGAGGGATGTCACATCCTTGCCCCCTTATTGTCAACATTGTCCTCAGTGTTCTAGTCTTCATCCATCGGTTCTGGGAATAGATTCGGGTACCTTTTCAGTATTTCGCTTTCCAATTCCCAGGTTGCCTCCTCCGGACTAAAGTGCTTCCATTGTACCTTTACCTGAGCGATGGCTCGGTTCCGAAGTACTGTTTCTTTCCTGTCCAGAATGCGTAAAGGTTCCACTTGAAATTCGCCTTCTGGAGCCTCCTGTATCAAATTCCAATCAATAATATGAGTGGGGTCATGAATATATTTTTTCAGTAGTGAAATGTGAAAAATATTATGAATTCTTAAGTGTGCGGGTAATGCCAGTTTATAGGCTACGGGTCCAATCCTTTCAAGTACTTGAAAAGGCCCGCAGAACCGTGGTGCCAGTTTATTGCAGCTCCCCAGCCGGAGTGAGCTTTTCTTTGGTTTAACCCGCAAGTATACATGGTCTCCAACTGAGAACTCCTTATCCCGTCTTTTCAGATCAGCATAGCTCTTTTGGCGGTCCTGGGCCACCTTTAAATTCTTCTGTACCCTTTGGACTGTTTGTTCCATGTCTTTCAGCAATTCTGGTCCTACCAATAAGCGATCGACCGGACTATCCCAGCTAACTGGGGTAGTGCACCTTCTCCCATAAAGAATTTCGAATGGACTCATTCTTGAGGATGCTTGGTACCCATTGTTGTAAGCGAACTCTACCAGATGTAAGTAGTCTTCCCATTTGTTGGGTCTCTCCATGACGTACATTCTCAGCATGTCTTCAATGATCTGATTTGTACGCTCAGTCTGTCCATCTGTTTCAGGGTGATAACTCGTGCTAAAATTAATTCTTGTTTCCAAACCTGCAAATAAAGATTTCCAGAACTTGGAAGTAAATTTTACATCCCTATCTGAAATTACCGTCTTTGGTACTCCATGTAATCTGAATATTTCCTTTAGAAATATTCCTGCAATATCTGCTGCCTTGTAGGTGGTTTTTACCGGAATAAAATGCGCCGATTTGCTAAATTTGTCAACCACCACCATTATGGAATCATGTTGTCGTTGGGTTCTCGGCAAACCTGTGATAAAATCTAGTGAAATCACTTCCCATTTCCATTCAGGAATTGGTAATTGTTGTAATAACCCAGCAGGATGTCTATGATCTGCCTTCACCTGTTGACATTCCAAGCATTTAGATAAATAATCAGCTAGTTCAGTTTTTAATTTAGGCCAAAAGAACTGTTTTCTGAGGGCTGTTATCATCTTTTTATAACCGGGGTGGCCTGCAAAAGGGGGTTTGTGCATTTCATTTAGAATAAACAATTTAAATTCTGCAACATTAGGCATGTACAGCCTATCCTTGAACCAAATCAGACCTCTCTGATCCATTTTGAAATCTGTCCCGTTCATGTTTATCTCGTTTTGCTGAATTTTACTTTGCAGATTTATGTATTTTGTGTCCTGTTTGCTTTCCATTATTACTTTGTCCATGAGATTACTTTCTGGTTGACTCATTATTATCTCGTACACCTCGTGGGTCCTTCGACTAAGTGCATCTGCCACCGTATTTTCCTTACCCTTTATGTGTTTTACATCAAAGTCGAATTCACTTAAGAAAGCCATGCACCTTGCCTGTCTGGCATTGAGTCCTGGTTGATTAAATAGGTTCTTGACGCAAGTGTTATCGGTTAATAACAAGAATTTCTTTCCCAGCAGGTAGTGACGCCACATTTTCAGTGCGTGTACTACTGCTGTTTATTCCAAGTCATGAACCACGTAGTTGCGTTCATGCTCCTTTAATTTTCGTGATTCATAACATACTACATGTCCGTCTTGGGACAGTACTCCTCCTACTCCCTCTTTACTTGCATCTGTACAGACCATGTATTCTTTACATGGGTCTGCTACTTTTAGAATAGGTGCCTTGGTCAGCAACTCTTTGAGTCGTTCAAAACTTTCTTGACACTTGCAGGACCACACAAACTTTATTCCCTTTTTCTGTAGTGAGGTAATGGGATAGGAGATCTTCAAGAATCCCTCAATGAATCTCCGATAGTAACCTGTGAGTCCCATAAAAGATCTAATATCAGCTACATCTCTCGGTACTGGCCAATCCGCTATGGCTTTCATTTTCTGTGGGTCAGCTGAAATTCCTTCAGCAGAAATAATATGGCCTAGATACTGGATTTCTTTTTTAAAGAACTCACATTTCTCCAACTTTGCATACAACTGGTGGTCCCTCAAGGTTTGCAATACAATTCTTATATGCTGTTCATGTTCTTATTCCGATTTAGAGTATATTAGGATATCATCAATAAAAATCAACACAAACTGATCTAGATATTTGTTGAAGATACCATTCATTAAACACATGAATGTGGCAGGGGCGTTGGTTAACCCAAAAGGAATTACTACAAATTCATAGTGTCCGTATCGGGTACGGAAGGCGGTTTTACTTATGTCTTCATTTTGAATACGAATCTGATGGTACCCAGATCGAAGATCCAGTTTGGAAAAGATCCTAGCTCCCTCTACTTGGTCGAACAAATCATTGATTCGGGGTAAAGGGTATTTATTCTTAACAGTTACCTTATTCAGTTTCCTATAGTCAATACATAGTCTTAGAGTCCCATCTTTTTTCTTGACAAACAGAACCGGTGCACCCCAAGGCGAGACACTAGGTCTTATGTAACCTTTATCTAGTAATTCTTGAATTTGAATCTTTAGTTCCGTCAATTCTGGGATACTCATTCTATAAGGTACCTTTGACACTGGTGCTGATCCTGGTAAGAGTTCAATGGAGAAATCTATTTCTCGTTGAGGCGGTAACCCCGGTATTTCCTCTGGAAATACGTCTAGGAACTCACCTAAGACAGGATGCTCTGCTATGGAAGTCTGACTTTCATTGAGAAGTAAATTAGATACTCTTACAGCATAAATCTTGCATCCTTTCCTCATGCACTTCTTTAGCTGCATAGCAGAAATCTGCCTAACAGAAACAGGTTTCTGTTTTCCAATTACTGTTCTTAGAGTTTGGTCTTCCGCAATGTAGGTAAAGTTTTTGGTAAAGCAATTCAGTACTACTCTATATTTTTCAAGCCAGTCCATACCTATTATCATGTCGTAAGATCCTAAGGGCAACACATTTAAATTAACCTTCGTTTTGTGGTCCTGTATTTGAAGTTCACAGTCAGATATATATTCAGTTACCTTCCTCTTTGCTCCAGTGGCTAACTGAACTAACCAGGGCTTTGGGTGCTTTACCTTGGTGAGTTGACAATGCTCCATCATCTTGGGAGTGATGTAGCTTAAAGTTGCCCCCGGGTCAATTAAAATAGTACAAGTATGGTCAGAGATTGTACCTTCAATTTCCACAATTGCAGATTGGTGATCTGCCTGTCGGTCCTCCAAGGCTGCATTAATTCGGTGATAACTTTTCCCAATGTCTCCCACCGTGGATGCTTCTTGCATATTATGCAGTACCCTGTTTGTTTCATTGTATCGGGGACAATTCCTGCGTAAATGGGCTTCACCACATTCCCAGCATTTCAGGGGTTCCTTAGGAGTACCGATACTTCCTTTTATTCCCATGTTAGGGGCTTTGAAAGTTTTCTGCTATAACTGTTCATTTCTGGGAAATGAATTTCCCTGGAAGTTTTTGGGCATGTTCCTGAAGGGCGGGGGTTTGTAACCTTTCTTCCGCTGGTTAAACTTTTCCTGTTTCTTGTCCTTCCATGCTTGAGTAGTATCATTTCTTTGTTTGTATTGCTCATAACACAATCTGGCCTTTCTCAGTGCTTCTTCTAAAGTTCTGGGATTGTCGAACTCGATTCGATCTTTATAGGACTGTGGCAGGCAGCTTAAGAACCGCTGTACCTTCAGTTTTTCTTCCTTGATATATGGGACGAACCGTAATAAGTCTAGGAATTTATTGATAAGATCTTCCATCGTCATTTGACCCAGCTTTAATTCATAAAATTCCTTGGTTTTTCTTTCATAGTAACTTTCTGATAAGTACTGTTTCTTGAAATATTTCTTAAATTCCGACCATTCGAGGTTCTTTTCTTTCAGTCCCTGGGAAATCTTCAGGTCTTGCCACCATATGCTGGCCTTCCCCTTTAGGTTATACACAACCATTCTGACTTTCATATTATTGCAGTAATTGTAGATCTGAAAGTATTTCTTTATGTCTAACAGCCAGGCTTCTGCTTCTTCGCCAGTTTTTGATTCTCCATCGAAGCTAGTAGGTTTTATTTTTTTGAATTCACCCTCCAGATGGTCAACTTTTCTTTTACCCATAGTCTTGTCTTGATGCTCAGATTTCTGGGTCTCATTGGAGGAATCTCCCTTCTTTTCAGCGTTCTCGTCAGTCTCCTCTTTACCCTTAGTATCCTCCTTCTGTTTTTCTCCATTGTTCCTTTCATGAAGACTCTGCAGCAAAATTTCATTGATCTCTTGTTGTTTTTCCTGAGCCTTCTTTAGTTGCTCATTGTCTGCTTTGAAACTCTGTATCTCCACGATCAGACTTCTCATGGTCTCTAGTACCTGGCTTGCTTCCGAATGTTCTGCTATCCTTGCCTGTTCATTTTCTTCAGGTTCTTCTCCGTATTCTTCGTGCGAAGTCATCTGAAATAAAAAAAAAAACTGGAACATACGCATGCAACATTCAAATATACATATTAAGTTTATATTTCCTGCGCAACAAAAACTAAGTGTTTCCAAGGCAACAGGGTTGAACCCGGCTCTGATACCATATGTGAAATCTCCATAATTTTTTTTTTTTTTTTTTTTTTTGTAACCTTCAGTTCACTTTACAGCACCTAAGAAGAAGACAGTTCTTATACTTATCTGTATTTAATTTGTTAATGCTATCGTGACATTGAGCTTACCGGTGTCTTTCCCTTGTTCTTCCACTAGCTAGAAGGTTATTATCATGACATACCACTTACTTAGCTACGGCTAATACTCCCTTCTCTTTGACATGCAGGTTTCTATGTTTCCGGGGTTTTTCTATGATGTCGGAGCGTCTCCATGATATCGTAACAAGGTATGGATATATTTTAACCACCCACGATTAAATGTTTTATACATATAACTTAAAGTCGCATTTTCACATAGCATCCATTCAACAAGTTCTTAAAAGGAATAACAATGTGCTAGTGTAATTATATCACCATTAAGTCACTAGACTAGTAAGGTGTAAGTTTAAAACACCCATCTCATAAGTCTCCAAGGCTCATTGAAAACTATGGTTATTAACACTCCGAATTGATAAATGTTTGATCGTTCCATCATGTCTTAACACTAGGTGACTTCAGAAATCTATGCAAAAATGTAATCCCTCCAATACGAAATTACCCTAACAATTTATTACAGGGTATGTTACATCTACCAACGAGTTAGCGTAGTAAATGCACCAACTGCACCATCAAAGTATTTACAGTTGGAAGACGCCACTTGTATTTCGACAGGGCACCCGTACTGGGGCAATCATCGTTTTTAGAAAGGCCATGTCTGGGTTTAAAAAAAAAAATCAGGGTTTTTCTGTTGCTTACTTTACGAAGGGTTCTATTACATCATTGGAGGTTCGAGATCTGTCAAAATACGAAACAAATTCTGATATGCTATGAATGAAACGAGGAAGGGTCTACGACCTCAGGGTTTAGTACTGGAAATCGATCTTGATTTTGACGTGTTAATAATCCGTCTCATTATTTTTCTGATTTCAACCCCTTTGTATGCCTGCGTAGTAAATAATTGTCTAACAAAATTTGTGGGAATGGGAAAAAAGTCATGATAGTATAATCTTTAATTCGTCAGTCGTGAGTCAAAAACTTTTAAAAGGATTCTGTGTCTGAAGCTTTCGTCTGTCTCTATTGCTTACAGGATGAAATGAATGGTAATAGAAACTCGTTCCAATTTAGAATTTATCACCCAACCGGTGTGGATCTATCGTATTTTCTTGTTTAGGCCTGAATAAATATTCTCGTCGAAGTCTGGGAGCTACATTATTTCCTATATATCTGTAAGGCATTGCCTGGAACATTTCATAGCAGGACAGATCTGCGAAATGATAACGATAGGAGTTCTGTGATATATATATATATATATATATATATATATATATATTTGTTTTCTTCAAAAATCATACTGTCGACAATTTACTTTCTATATAACACAACAGCATAGATCTTCGTAATGATAGGGATACGATCTGATAGGAATTCTGATATATATATAAATATTTTTGTTTCTGCTAAAATCATACTGTCGATATGTATATATATATCGTGTCACGGAAACCCTACCTGTCAGTGTATCTACTACTGTTTTATGACTTGCCCTTTCCAGATATATTTTGTTTTCTGCTAAAAATCATACTGTCGATACAATAAACAATAAGAATATACAGTAACCAAGTAATTTCTTTATTGGGGCTTTATAGATCGACTTGTAACCACAGATAGAAGTAAACAGTAAAATATACAGAGATCCTACAATTCTTTACTGAGAGCTTATAAATCAATGGTGAACCCTGATAAAAACGATAACTCTGCGAATACATTATTCATTCCATTTGACTGCTAGTTTATCATTTATTACTACATAACGATATTACAGATCCAGCAATATTCGAATGACAGGATTTACTTGGACATCATAAGTACTATATTTTAACAAAAAAAAAGGAGTCAGATAAATAACATGAATTATTTCAAGTCTGAGATAACAAAACCTGGAACTTGAAACCAAATGCAGTAGGAACAGCCACGTTCCTCCCAACCGTAGATTAGGTACAAACACCAAGTTTGTCCGCAATCACCCCCGAGCCAGACACATGCATGGAGAAATGTGAACAGCTAGCCTCAAACTCAGTCTTGTTTCCTGAATTCCTTGCCTAACACAGAGTGCTCACACAGCAAGTTATTTTTCTCTGCATACTCAGCAGCCTCCTGCCTCCTCACATATGCCCTCCTTTTATAGTTTTGCCTAGGTCTTACCATTAGCAGCCAATTCCTCATGGAATTTTCGCAGCTAATCAAATCCCTGATTTTCAGGGTGTGTCTAGTGTCTTAAATACACTCCTGACACTTGTTCTGGTTTCCCAGAGGCTAATTCTAACTTGTCCCCCACTTCTCCATGCATGGTCTCCTCATTTAACTTGGCTGTTCCTACTCATTCTTTTATTAATATAATAAAATTGTTTGTTTACAACAGTCCTCCTAGGACTTAAATCAGCCGATTTCTCATCTGGCTTCCTCATTGCATAATCTCAAAATTAATAAAAAATAATTTTAAAATAAATTAAACATAATGTTTTTTTCATCATTGGAGAGGGATGTCATATACAAAAAGTCAACCATGGACAACCATAGTCAACCAATGGTCAATTAAAGCAAACAACGGTAAACCAAAGTCAACCACTATCAAGCAAAATCCAACCAAAGTCAACCATGGTCAATCTAAAGTCAACCATGGTCAATCTAAAGTCAACCATGGTCAATTTAAAGTTAACCAAAGTCTACCATGGTCAACCATAATCAACCAAAGTAAACCATGTTGAACCATGGTCAACCATAATCAACCAAAGTAAACCATGTTGAACCATGGTCAAGCATAGTCAACCACGGACAACCATAACTAACCATATTCAACCATGTTAACCCATCTTCAACCATAATGAACATAAGTCAACCAAAAGTCAACCATGGTCAACCAAAGTCAAACATAGATAACAGTTGTCAACCATAGGCAACATTATGAACCAAGGTCAACCAAAGTCAACCATTATCAGTCAAATTCAACCATGGTCTCCAAAGTCAACAAAGGTCAACAAAATGTCAACCAATGTTAATCGTGGTCAACAAAAGTTAACCATGGTCACCTAAATAAAATCATGGTCAACCAAAGTCAACCATGGCCAACCATAGTCAACCAAATCAATCCAAAAGTCAACCATAGTCAACCCAAGCTAGCCATCATAAAGAAAATTCATCCCTGGTTAAACCAAAAGTCAACCAAAGTAAACCATGGTTAACCAAAGTCACCGATGGTTATCCATGGTTAACCAAATCCAACCATAGTCAACAATAGTTAACGATGATAAACCATAAATAACCATAGTAAACCAAAGCAGACCAATAGTTAACCATGGTCAATTAAAGTCAACCATAGTTGACCAAGGTCAGCCATAGTCAATTAAAGTCAACCATAATCAACAAAAGAAGACTAAAAGTCAACCATGGTGAACTAAAGTCAACCATAATCAACGAAAGAAGACTAAAAGTCAACCATGGTAAACTAAAGTCAACTATGGTCAACCAAAGTCAATCAAAGACAATCATTATAAACCAATGTCAACCATGGTCAACTAAAGTCAACCATTCTTGACCGAAGTGAGACATGGTCAATCTAAAATCAACCATGGTCAACCAAATTCAACCAATGTCAATCATGGTCCACCATGGTTAACCATAGTAAACAATTATTAACCAAAGTTAACCATGGTGAGTCATGGTCAAGCATAGTCAACCATCGATAACCATAGTCAACCATGCTCAACTCTAGTAAACTATAATTAAGCAAACTCAACCAAAAGTCAACCATGGTTAATCATGGTTTACCAAAGTCAACCATAGACAACCATCATCAACCATAGCCAAACATAGTCAAGAATGATCAACCAAAGTCAACAATGGTCATCCAAAGCCATCCATGGTCAACCAAAGTCAACAATTGTCAACAAAAAGACAACCAATGTTAAACCATGCTTAACCAAACTCAACCATGGTAAACAAGAGTCAACCATTATTAACCAATTTGAACCATGGTGAACCAAAGTTAGCCAAAGTCAACCATGGTCAACCAAAGTCTACCATAGACAACCATAATCACCCATAGTCAACCAAAGCTAACCAAAAGTCAACCATGGTTAATCAAAGTCAACCATAGTCAACAATAATAAGCCAAAATCAACCATGGTAAAGCAAAGTGAACCATGGTCAACCATAGTCAACAATAATAAGCCAAAATCAACCATGGTAAAGCAAAGTGAACCATGGTCAACTATGGTCAACAATATTAGACCATAGTTAACCATGGTCAACTAGATTCAACCATAGTCAAACAAAGGTTAACTAAAGTCAACAAAAGTTAACCATAGTCAACCAAAGTAGACCAAAAATCAACTATGATCAACCAAAGTCATTTATAGTCATCCATGATCAACCATAGTCAACCAAAGTAGACCAAAAATCAACTATGGTCAACGAAAAGTAATTTATAGTCATCCATGCTCAACCATATTCAACCAAGGTTAACCAAATTCAATCAAAGTTAATCATGGTCAACCAAAGTTAACCGTGGTCAACCAAAGTCAACCATGGTCAATCTAAATTCAACCATGGTTAACCAAAGTCAGCCAATGTCAACCATAGTCAACTAAAGTAAACCATGGTTAAGCATAGTCAATAATAACCAACCACTCTCAACCCTAGTCAACCATGGTTAATCACGGTCAACCAAAGTCAACCATAGACAACCATAGTAAACCATATCCAACAATAATCAACCATGATTAACCAAATTCAACCATTGTCAACTGAAGGAATCAATGTTTAACCAAACTAAATTATGGTGAATGAAAAGTCAACCAAAGTTAACAGTGGTTGACCAAACTAAATCATGGTCAACCAAAGTGAACCATGGTAAACTAAAATCAACCATGGTCAACCAAAGTCAAACAATGTCAACCATGAAAAACCATCGTCTGCCATTGTCAATTATAATAAACCAAAATCAATCAAATCCAACCAAAATTCAACCATAGTTAACCAAAGTCAACCATAGTAAACCATAATAAACCAAAGTCAACCATGGTAAAGAAAATTCAAGCATGGTCAACCAAAATTCAACCATGGTTAACCTTAATCAACAATAATCAACCATAGTCAACCATGGTTAGCCAGAGTCAGCCATGGTCAACCATAGTTAACCATGTTCAACCATAGTTAACCATGTCCAACCATAATTAACCAAAGTCAAGCAAAAGTCAACCATAGTTAACCATGCCCAACCATAATTAACCAAAGTCAAGCAAAAGTCAACCATGGTCAACCAAAGTCAACCATGGATGACCTAGGTCAACAACACTCAACCATGTTCAACCATAATCAGCCAAAGTCAACCTTAGTTAGCCATGGTCAACCAAAATTCAACCAAAGTCAACCACATCATATCCAAAGTCAATCATGGTTGACCAAATGTCAACAAAATTCAACCATACTCAACTGAATACAAACAAAGGCAACCATCATCACCCAAAGTCAACCATCTTCAACCAAAGTCAATTAAGGTCAACTAGGAAGTCAATTTGTCCACCAAATTCAACCATAGTCAAAAAATTCAACTATACTCAATCATAGTCAACCGTAGTGAAAATTCAAACAAGGCTAACAAATAGTTAATTATGTTGAAAGAAGGTCAAACATAGTCAACTGAGGTCAACCAAAGTCATCCAAAATCAGTCGTAGTGAACGAAAGTTGACCCTAGTCAACCATGGTCATCCAGATTCAACCCAAGTAACCCAAAGTCAACCATGGTCTATTATTGGCAACTAAACTCAGCCATGGTAATCCATAGTCAACCATCATCCACTAATAGTCAAACATAGTCAACCATTTTCAACCAATGTCAACCATAGTCAACCATTGTCAACCAAACTTAACCATAGTCCACCATATTCAACCAATAGTCCGCCATAGTAAATCAATAGTCAACTAATGGTCAACCATAGAAAACCATAGTCAACCATAGTCAACTATGCTCCACCAATAGTTAAACATGGTTAATCAATAATCAACTCTGGTTAGCCAATAATCAGCTAATTGTAAAGCAATGTCAACCATAGTCAACCATTGTCAACCATGGTAAACCATTGTCAACTATGGTCCACCAATAGTTAAACATGGTTAATCAATAATCAACCATGGTCAACCAATGATCAACCAATGGTAAAGCAATGTTAACCATAGTCAACCACGGTAAACCATAGTCAACAAATGGTTAACCATTAGTTGACATTGGTTGACCATGGTTGACCAATGGTCAACTAATGCTTAACCATTTGTTGGCATTGCTTGACCAATGGTCAACCGATGGTTGACATTGGTTGGATATGGTTGATCATTGGTTGACTATGGTTGACAATTGATTTACAATTGATTGACTATTGGTTGACCAAATGGTCAACCATTGGTCAAACAATAGGTGGCCAATGGTAAACTAATGGACCATTTCTTGACGATTGGTTGACCAATTGGTTGGCCAATGGTCAACGAATGTCAACCAATTAGTTGACCAACGTGTTCACCAATGGTTGACCATTGGTTGTTATTATTAATTAATATGGATTTCTAATTATTATATTAAGAAAAACTCAATCATCCTTATTATTATTTTATTTTTATAATAACAATTATTATAACAATAAAAACTCATCAATCCTTCCCCATACCAAGACTGTGAACTATCAAGCCATATTAATAACTAATAATATGATCAAATTATTAATTACGTCGATAGTTACGTTGATAGGCGTTAATATCTTAGATTTTTTTGGGGGAAATGGACTGAGATCTATGGATTCTCTACATTCAAGGTAACCCGGGACAAGTGTGCGATTGGGATAGCTTCAACGGTCGTCTTTTTTAGTTAAGGGTAATTAAGAGTTAAGGGTTGGCTAAACAATAAACGCGGTGGGTAGCCTACACGGTTTTTTAACCGTTCACCACTAAACCGGCCGCCATTCACCACTAAACCAGTCGCGTAATCCACTCGCCATTGATCCAGGCGCGGATGGTGGTGTTCGCCTGTTGTGATAACCGCTTCCATGACCGTTCACCACATGGCAGGATGAATGATTATCACCTTCACCATGCGGCAACGGATCCAGGAACAATGAGGACGGATTGCAATCTGAGTAATGGCAGTTAACCTCAAGAAGTCGCACATAAGATCATAGGCAGGGATGACATGTTGAGGTTAATTGCAAAGATTAGAGTGCTTGAGAGGAGACCAGGTATTGCTGTGTTTTGTATTGTTTTCCCTGCATTCGAGAGGCATTCTATATGCAGCATTATCACATTACATTTCTTTTGCAGATACAGAGATAAGCGATAGATACAGGCAGACAATCACGGAGCTAAGGATAACACAACCGGCATCGCTCGGATAGCGAAAGATACAGGCGAGGCGCACAATCCAGTTCAGAGGTAGTCACAAAACTGCTCTTATGAATGTGGTCCAGTAATTTCCTGTTTAAAATACTTGAATATCACCGCCTGCGACTGGAAAAATAACCTTCACATCGTCATATATGTGTATACATCTTCCTTTCTTTTTTCTTCTATTATTACATTTTCTTTATTTTGTCTTGAATTTTGGTCGTCTCTGGATATTGGCACCGAGAGAATGCATAGATCTCTGCACTATCATTTCTTTTATTTCTTTTTTAATTTTGATTACAGTACATAGTAGATCTGGTTTTTTTTTTTTTATCCCGTTGACCTTCGACAGAAGAGATGGCATGTGGAAACCGAGAATTGTTAGATCCCTTTTTTTTTTTATCCCTCTGTTTTTACCTTGATTGTGGTAATCGAGAATTACCTATGTGCTTAGCGAATCTTTGAAAGTTCATAACACCCAGATCAAAGCTTTTTCTCTATATGGACAAAGAAATGCTAGATCTTTTCTTTTTACAGCCCGCATTTGCTCGTCTAACAATATATCGGTTGTGTTGACCAACTCTATGCCATTGTTGACTGTCTATGCTTACCTCTACATCTTGTTTCTTTTCTGCGACTGTGCCAAGATAGTTTGTGCACAGCATTTTCCAATAAGCTGGATGATCGGGTTTTGGTTTAGTAGTTGAGTCTAATGTTTACCCAACAGTCGAATTGCGTGTCATGTAGTTTCTAACGCCGAGCAAAAGGGATAAATAGTGACAGCTTTTGTATTTTCATTTTAATTATATAATGGTTATAAAATCCTTCACTACGCATTTCTTTTGATGTTCGGAGTTAAGTTAGATTGTTTAAGTATATGTCAAAGTTAAGTTCCGTTGTTCTAATATATGTCAAGGTTAAGTTCCGTCGTTTAAATGTATGTCAAAGTTAAGTTCCTTTGTTTAAATATATGTCACATTATATTTTTATAATTGATGTCACATTATATTTGTATAATGATTATAAAATCCTCACTGCGTATTTATTTTGATGTTCAGAGTTAAAGTTCTTTGTTTAAAGATATGTCACATTATATTTGTATAATGGTTATAAAATCCTCACTTCTTATTTCTTTTGATGTTCAAAGTTAAAGTTCTTTTGATGTTCAAAGTTAAAGTTCTTTGTTTAAATATATGTCACATTATATTTGTATAATGGTTATAAATTCCTTCACTACGTATTTCTTTTGATGTTAGGAGTTAAATTCCTTGTTTAAAATTATGTCACATTATAGCTTCCATGACCGTTCACCACACGGTAGGATGAATGACTATCACCTTCACGACGTGGCAACGGATCCAGGAATAATGAGGATGGATGGCAATCTGAGTAATGGCAGTTAACCTCAAGAGGCGCGCATAAGATCAGAGGAAGGGACGACATGTTGAGGTTAATTGCAAAGATCATAGCGCTTGAGAGGAGACCAGGTATTGCTGTGTTTTGTATTGTTTTCCCTTCATTCGAAAGGCATTCTATATGCAACATTATCACATTACATTTCTTTTGCAGATACAGATATAAGCGATAGATACAGGCACACAATCACAAAGCTAAGCATAACACAACCGGCATTGCTTGGATAGCAAAAGATACAGGAATGACGCACAATCTAGTTCAGAGGTAGCCATGAAACCGCTCTTATGAATGTGGTCCAGTAATTTCTTGTTTAAAATACTTGAATATCACCGACTGTGACTCGAAAAATAACCTTCACATCTTCATATATGTGTATACGTCTTCCTTTCTTTTTTATTCTATTATTACATTTTCTTTATTTTGTCTTCAATCTCGGTCTGCTCTCGATATTGGCACCGACAGAATGCATAGACCTCTGCACTATCATTTCTTTTATTTCTTTTTAAATTTTGATTACAGTACAAAGTCGATCTGGTTTTTTTTTTTTTATCCCATCGACCTTCGACAGAACAGATGGCATGTGGGAATCAAGAATTGTTAGATCCCTTATTTTTTTTATCTATCTGTTTTTACCTTGATCGTGGTAATCGGGAATTACCTCTGTGCTTAGCGAATCTTTGAAAGTTCATAACACGCAGATCGAAGCTTTTTCTCTATATGGACAGAGAAATGCTAGATATTTTCTTTTTATAGCCCACATTTGCTCATGTAACCATATCTTGGTTGTGTTGACCATCTCTACGCCATTGTTGACTGTCTATGCTTACCTCTACACCGTGTTTCTGTTCAGTGACTGCGCCAAGATAGTTTGTTCTCGAAGTTTTCCAGTAAGTTGCATGATCAGGTTTTGGTTTAGTAGTTGAGTCTGATGTTTACCTAGTAGTCGGACACTGTGTCATGTAGTTTCTAATGCCAAGCAAAAGGGATAAATAGTGACAGCTTTCGTATTCGCATTTTAATTATATAATGGTTATAAAATCCTTCACTGTGCATTTCTTTTGATGTTTAGAGTTAAGTTCCGTTGTTTAAATATATGTCAAAGTTAAGTTCCAGTGTTCTAATATATGTCAAGGTTAAGTTCCATCGTTTAAATGTATGTCAAAGTTAAGTTCCTTTGTTTAAATATATGTCACATTATATTTGTATAATGGTTATAAAATCCTCACTGCGTGTTTCTTTTGATGTTGAGAGTTAAAGTTCTTTGTTTAAATATATGTCACATTATATTTGTATAATGGATGTCACATTATATTTGTATAATGGTTATAAAATCCTCACTGCCTACTTCTTTTGATGTCCAAAGTTAAAGTTCCTTGTTTAAATATATGTTATAATTGTTATAAATTCCTTCACTGCATATTTCTTTTGATGCTAGGAGTTAAGTTCCTTGTTTAAAATTATGTCACATTATATTGTTTCTTGTTGAAATACATGTTGCATAGTTTATAATAGTATCGATAGATTACATACAGAACCTTCACTATTATTATTGGTTAATTTATTAAGATTAGATTAATGGTTAATAAGAAAATTGTATTTATAAATTGCATACAAACTGTTCAATATATATATGTATATATTTCGGTTAATGTTAAATGCTAATATAAGTTAAATTCATAAATTGAATACTAACATCCAAATTTAAAGATACGGTAGGTGTGAGCATACTTAGATGATTGTGATAGTTTTAAGGTTGTCTTATTTTTAGTTTACAAACATTTTTTTTTAAAAAGAGATTTAGGTTGATGTTTATCATGTGAAGCTTTAGAGTAAGTTTCAAAGTTATTATTAATAATGGTTATTAATGTTTTGATGTTTATTTTTATTAATAAAATAACAAATAGATTTTTTAATAATTAATTTTATTGTTATTAATAAAATAGCAATAAAAGTAATTATTGTTATTTTATTAATAATATTATTATTTTTGTTTTTTTCTTAATATATTATTATAACTTCATAAAATATAGGTTTTTATAGTTAATTTTCTTTTTATTTTATTAATTTTCTTTTAAGAAAAAATATTATTTATATTTTAAATTAATTTTTTTTCTGTCAATTTACTAGAATATAATATTTAATTGAAAGATTGATGCTCAACTCATCTAACATTTAGAAACTTTAAGATGAATATACATGATTATATTTAAACCAAGATAATATTGATAATTATGTGTTTGTACATTTTTAATTAAAGTATGAAAATGAGTGATTTACAAATTGTGATATTATGTGTTGCATCGCATAATATTGATATTCATAATATGTATACACTTTTACCAATTCAACTATGTGTTGCGTCGCATAATATTGATATTCATAATATGTATCCACTTTTACGAATTCAATTATGTGTTGCAACGCATAATATTGATATTCATAATATGTTTATACACTTTTATATTTATACACTTTTACCAATTCAATTATGTGTTGTGTCGCATAATATTGATATTCATAATATATTTATACACATTTATATGTATACACTTTTACCAATTCAATTATGTGTTGCGTCGTATAATATTGATATTCATAATATGTATACATTTTTACCAATTCAATTATGTGTTGCGTCAAATAATATTGATATTTGTAATATGTTTATACATTTTTACAAATTCAATTATGTGTTGATAGGATTTTGGGTTTAATTTAACTTTTTATTAAATGTATTAAATGTAAGTCTTTTTTTTATTGTTATTTGTTTAATGTAACAATAATTATCTTATTAAATTATTATTTTTGCACTGAGTGAAACGAGGTGCTCTATAGCCCAGTATGGGAGAGATCCTCTAACGTGATATAACATTATAACGTTAGTAACAAAATAATTAAAAAAATTCATGTCGGCTCATAAAATAAAAAATTATGGAAAATATTTTAAAAAAAAATCCATGTTGGTTCATAAAATAAAATATTATGAAAAGTAATTTAAAAATAGATGTTCGTTTATAAAATAAAAACTTAAAACTTAAACCCAGATCTATCAATTAAGAAAGATCAAATTTCTCGAGTTTAAATTTAAAAAAAGAAATACACCTCAAGAAATTGGATCCCTCTCGGTGCTTGATAGATACGAGTTTAAGATGGATCTATGCTGGTTTAATAAGATCTTACCATATTTTTAATTGCATTTATTAAGACATTTGTTATTAATTATTGGATAATTGGTTTAGTATGGAAGGTGGCAAACAAAATAACAATATTCATAAACTTTCTCTATATTCTAGGTAGTGAATAGCCAATTTATATGATCAATTTCTGTATTTTTCTTTATGGTTGTGAATAATACATTTAAAAAATACTATCTATTATTTATTCAAACTACATTATCATTTAAAAAATACTATCTACTATTTATTCAAACTACATTATGAGATAAGTTATATATAGCTCTAACATATAACAATTAAATATTAATACTTAATAATTTAAAAATAATATTATAGGTATAACATACATGCATTTTTTAAATGTCAAACTAGTTATTATTATTTATATTGTTAATCTTTATTTATATTGGTATTATTTATTAAGTTAATTTTTATTTATTAGATAATTGGTTTAGTATGGAAGGTGACAAAGAAAATAACAATGTTCATAATCATTTTGTCTAAGGTGAGAAAGGCTTCTTTATAGATTTATCTTATTATATTGTTATTTTTTATAAGAACTTACTATATTTTTAGTTGCATTTATTGAGACATTTTCTAATTATTGGATAATTCGTTTAGTATGGAAAGTGACAAAGAAAATAACAATGTTGATTGCCACCCATTCGTGTCACGTCACACAATCTTGAAGTACATCGCAAAATATTCTTCGAAAGATGAATGAAGATCAGAAAGCTTTCAAGACATCTTAACAAGAATCTCCACTGATGTGGATGCTGAAGATCCCTCTATATGTGTATATAACAAGTTCATTGTTGAAACAATTGTGGATAGAGACATAGGAGCGCAAGAAACGTGCCACATGTTGATGTCCTCCATGCATGCTATGAAGCAAGACTACAGAATGCACAATTGTTTTAAATTATTGTTTACTTGACGATGATTACAAATTTTTGCTACATTCATCTCACATTACAATATTTCTATATTTTATATTTTGAATCCTAATTTATATGTTTCACAAGTTTGATTGAAATATTATCCATTTTCAAGATGCTTTTGTATATATCCGGATATTAAACCTCTCAAACAATGGGAAGTTATTAATTTTTGCAATGTCTTATTATGTATTCACGTTGACACACTATATAGAATGAATTAACCATTACAACATTGAAATCATATACCAATTACATTACAATTTGTATCAAGTAAAACTCCCAACAACTAAAATAGCATAGCCACAGTTTTATTTCTATAATTGAATGTGCATAGAACAAACAAGCAACCCTAATACCACAATACCACATTCCATCCTAATCTGTTCCACTTTTTTATGGTTGGAATCGTATTCAAAATAATAGATTCACAACCAAAATGTGAATTGCAAAGTTTTTTATGGTTTTGTCGCATTCTGATGTTCATCAAGTGCGATGCTCGATTGTGACATCCATCCATGGTTTTCATCTTTGTTATGTTCTTGAAATGTTTTATTGGCTTTGTCACATTGTGATGTTCATCATGTTTTATGCTGGTTATATGGAAACACAATGTTTTTTAACGATTTTTCCATTGTGGCGTTCACCAAGGGTTATGTCACATTGTGATGTTTATCAAGGGTTATGTTGCATTGTGGCATTCATCAAGGGTTAGATGCGACATATTCACAATGTGAAATTTGACGTTCATCAAGGTTTATGTTGCATTGTGATGTTTATCAAGGGTTATGTCGCATTGCAACAATGCTCAATATGTGACACATATGACGACACAACCCAAGATGTGACATATTCACAATGTGAAATTTGACGTTCATTAAGGTTTGTGTCGCATTGTGATGCTTATCAAGGCTTATGTTGCATTGTGGCGTTCATCAAGGGTTATGTCACATTGCAACGATGCCCAATATGTGAAATTTGATGTTCATAAAGGTTTATGTTGCATTATGATGCTTATCAAGGGTTATGTCACATTTTGATGTCTATCAAGGGTTATGTTGCATTGTGGCATTCATCAAGGGTTAGATGCAACATATTCACAATGTGAAATTTTACATTCATCAAGGTTTGTGTCGCATTGTGATGTTTATCAAGGGTTACCTTGCATTGTGGTGTTCATCAAGGATTATGTCGCATTGTGACAATGCTCAATATGTGACACATATGACGACACAACCAAAGATGCGACATATTCACAATGTGAAATTTGACATTCATTATATTAAGGTTTGTGTCGCATTGTGATGCTTATCAAGGCTTATGTTACATTGTGGTGTTCATCAAGGGTTATGTCGCATTGCGACGATGCCCAAGATGTGAAATTTGACATTCATCAAGGTTTATGTCGCACTGTGATGTTTATCAAGGGTTATGTTGATGGCGTTCATCAAGGGTTATGTCGCATTGCGACAATGCTCAATATGTGACACATATAACGACACAACCCAAGATGTGACATATTCACAATTTGAAATTTGACGTTCATTAAGGTTTGTGTCGCATTATGATGCTTATCAAGGCTTATGTTGCATTGTGGCGTTCATCAAGGGTTATATTGCATTGCAACAATGCCCAAGATGTGAAATTTGACATTCATAAAGGTTTATGTCGCATTGTGATGTTTATCAAGGGTTATGTCGCATTGTGATGTCTATCAAGGGTTATGTTGCATTGTGGAATTGATCAAGCATTAGATGTGACATATTCACAATGTGAAATTTGGCATTCATCAAGGTTTATGTCGCATTGTGATGTTTATTAAGGGTTACGTTGCATTGTGGCATTCATCAAGAGTTATGTCACATTGCGACAATGCCCAATATCTGACACATATGCTGACACAACCCAAGATGCGACATATTCACAATGTGAAATTTGACGTTCGTAAAGGTTTGTGTCACATTGTGATGTTTATCAAGGCTTACGTTGCATTGTGGCGTTCATCAAGGGTTGTGTTGCGTTGCGACAATGCCCAAGATGTGAAATTTGACATTCATCAAGGTTTATGTCGCATTGTGATGTTTATCAAGGGTTATGTTGCATTGTGGGATTCATCAAGGGTTAGATTTAACATATTCACAATGTGAAATTTGACGTTCATTAAGGTTTATGTCACATTGTGGTGTTTATCAAGGGTTATGTTGCATTGTGGCATTCATCAAGGGTTAGATGCAACTTATTCACAATGTGAAATTTGTCGTTCATCAAGGTTTAAGTCGCATTGTGAGCATGTCCAGCCAGCGAGTGAGGGGACGTCCAGATGAAGCTTCTTGAATGTGTCATTAACGACGAGAGGAGAAAGGCATGCACACAGGTTAATGCATGGTGCCACGTCGTGGGCTCCCATGTCGAGGAACCTCCAACATGTTCCGACCAATTGTCGTGGTGACACCCGCATCCGAGGATAATATATTATATCAAGTTATAATATTGCTCTGATTTATCATCAACATATATTAATTGTTTTAATTAAATTATAATATAATGTACTGTATTTTAATGAAATTATTTTTTAATTAATTATTATATTACAATTAATTTATATGATATTTAATTAAATTAAAATATATAAATAATATATCTATCATTTAATGAAATTATTTTTTAATTAATTATTATATTATAATTGATTTAAATATCATAATTAATTAAATTATAATCTATTTAATATCTCTATCCATTAAGTATGTATACTATAGTATAATTTTATTATAGTTAAATAATAATATTTGGAATTAAGCAATATTACTTTATTATTATTTTGATTATAATATTTTAATTAAATACTATCTTCTTATCATAGAAGATAGTATATAATTAAAACTATTATCATTATATTTAAAAATGATATTATTATTTAATTAATTGTTGAATTACAATTAATTAAGTAATTATTATGTTTTTTATGTTTTTATGTTTTCATCATTTATTAATTTTATTTACTAAAGTATAATTAAATAATAACTTTTATAATATATTATTAAATTATAAATAATTAAATTAGGTTATTTTATTAAAAAATATTATAAAAACATTATTAACATGTCAAATATATCATAATGTTAATAAGTATCTCCAAAATATATCGAATATTATACATATCTCCAATATTAATAAATTGATAATGTTAATTAATTATAATATAATAATTAATTATTTACATAACAAATAATTATTTATTTAATTAATTAATATTATTATTAACTAAATAAAAATAATTAATTCATTCACTAAATTATTTTATAATTATTTTGTCTAATTACTTATTATAAAATAATAGTAGTGTTTGATTAATAATATTGTTTAATTAAAGAATATTATTAAAATATGGATTTCATTAAATAATATTAATCTATTAATATTTTTAATTATATAATCATTAATTAACTAATTAACTAATATTATTATTAACTAAATAACTATAATATGATTTAAATTACTTTATAATTATTATGTTTAATTAGTTATTATAAAATAATAATATTTTTTAATTAAACAATGTTATTAATTAAACAATTAAATTATGTATTTCATTAAAATGATTAAACAATATTATTCTATTAATAATTATTAATATGTTCAAATATGTCAATAGATGTAAATTGAGCACATACTTTTTATATCAATGTTTTTTTATAATATGTGTAGGGGTATTAATGTGACTTTACTAGTTATTAATATGGCTTGCTAATTATAACCTGTTTCCCATAATAGTTTTTCACTTAACATATTTAGCAGCATAGTGGAATTTTGTCAATGATACAAGTTTGAATTCTTGAAATTACAATATGACATTATCAAAACTTCATTCAATTCTGCGATTATTCATTCTAGAATTTGATTGCCAATCACTTTTTTTCATTTTACCGGCTAGAAAAACACGCATAGAATTCTCCATTTCTGTGTTAAAATCATGTTTTGACAGTTTTTCATAGGTCGTTGTCGGTTTTGCAAGCAATCTCTCGTCTGCGTAATTACTTCGACTTCTCATTGAAGTTTATTAAAGTCTTTCGATTTGGTATCGGAGATTATATTAGTCTTTTGATTTGATTAATTATTATCTCCAATTGTACTGCTTTTCTCCTCTTTGCACAAGAAAGGACCATGGATTGGATTTAAATGTTACATATTAGATACTCTCAGATTTTCTGGAGCATGGGAAACCTATGCTTTGGAATTCTGACTTATCAAATTAGTTCCAACTCTTTAAATTTAACTTAAAAATAACATTGAAAAATAAAAATAATATGTGTTACCGTAATAAATATTGACATTTTATTGGTGTATATACTATTTTTTTTGCAAAGTTTATCTTAAAACATGGTTTACTAAATAAAACTATTAAAGAAAAGTTTAACTTAAAAGACATAATTTAATGAATAATAAGAAAATCAACTATATTCCTTGTTTATGCAAATCCAAAAACACTAATTGCAAGTGATAGGAGAGTACGATTGAAACTTAAAAACCATTATATTGCGTGATGGATAATAACAATGATGGAATGTTCTCAAAGTATATTCTCGATGTTAGATAACAAGTTAACAAGTTAAGGTTTAAGGTTTGAGTTATGTGTACAAAAAAAATTGTAAATTATATTTAAAGTTTTAAAGCTTTTTTAACAAATGGTTTTAAGTTATCTGTGAGATGTAGAACACTTGGCGGTGGGGTATGGTTAAGATGCTCTTTAAGCGGAAAGGTGGCCAGTTCTAATCCCGCTGATACCAAAAATTCCAACCATGTTAAGGGTTGGTGTGATCTAGATCATCGAGTGCGATCCCCAAGTGATTTTGACGGAAAGGAATGGTCTATTTATGCAACAGAAAATATGGCTCTGAAAATTACTTTCATGAAGTTATTCTCTATAAATAGAAAACAATGTTGATGATTAAAGAACTTGAAGGTACAATATTCAACACTTACAAACTGATAATCTTATTGAAATATATTCATTGTTTTTGTTTTACGAGTGTATGCATATTTTTACTTGATCGTAAATCTTATTTAAATACATTTGTTCTTTTAATTTTACTGGTGCATGCATATTTTTACTTGTTATCTCGTGCATTCATAAAATTATGCATTATTAAAATATTCATTGTTTTTATTTTATTTTTAATCCCATGCATATATATATATATATATTTTTCAGCGAAAAAACCAACTATTGATATTAAAAAATGAATCAAATAGTACAATGAAGGTCGTGATTCAACCATCGAATTAAGAAAGAGTGGTCTGTACAGCCAAAAAGATCATGATCTTCCCTACAGTCTCCAAAAATAACCATTATGGCCCGAAACAGTAGTTATCATCGATACATAATAGTACTACATAAAGGCAACATAAATAAAACATGAACCCAACAGCTCATAATAGTCCCTGAGAATACACATATAGAGTCAGTCAATAAAAATAGATGGACCATCAGTCTTGGAGGCAACTATCAAACCATTCCTCCCAAATCAACTGCCCTTCAATTCTGGATAATGCTTGTTTAGAGAGCTTGTCAGCAAGAGAGTTCTGTTCTGTGAAGATATGCTCAAAGGTGATATTCTGTTGCTTTGAAATTTCATATTGTGTCCGGAGAGCCCAATGTCGCAAATGCAAAATGTTGAGGTTGAATTCACCCGCTGCCCATTTAATGGTAACCCTGGAGTCACCATAAACCTTGATATTAACCAATCCAAATATATTGGCAACTTTAAGTACACACCAGAGGGCCATTAACTCCACTTTCATGTTAGAACCAGATCCACAGTTGAGTCTGAAGGAGAAAAAATGAGACTCATTCAGATAAATAACACCTCCTACTGCACATAAACCAAATTGAGAAGCACCATCGAAGAAGAGAATAGGCTGATCCACTTTAAGATTAAATAAGCTAATTCTATCAGTCTTTGTTATGTGCTCATCATCCTTACATAATGCAAACATATTTAATGCAGTCATGCTACATTGCAGAGCCTCAGGAGTTTTATGCTGAAAGATGGCGCAGTTTCTGAAGTACCAAATTGCCCAAAGTATACAGATAGCAATATAGAAATGTTGTTTACATTGTCTAAACCAATTTAACAAGCACTTGTTAAAATCTCCAACATCCCAGCATTGTGAAATGTTCAATGCAGAAGAAATCATATCCCAGATTTTATTAGTGAACTCACATTGGACAAAGAGATGCTGTTTAGTTTCAGCTTCTTTTTTACAAAGAATACATATACTAGGTCCACTCCAAGCACGTTTGCACATATTTTCTGAGGCCTTCAATTTATCTTGGATTAATAGCCAACAGAAGCATTTGAGTTTTAAAGGAATAGACCAACGCCAAAGCCTCTTATACCACCAATCTTGAGGGTATATGAATTTGTCTTGTACAATTCTGGCATAAGCAGTTCGTGCAGTAACATTCCCAGCAGCAGGATTTCCACCCCATACAAGATGGTCTGTATCTTGATTCAAACGGACACTGGCAGAATTTAAATTAATTATGTAAGCATCCCAAGAACGGGCTAAAAAGCGAGAAAGACCCAGATCTCTAGAAGTCATCCACTTAGTATTGTGTTCATTACCAAAACTGATGAGATGTATTTTATTCAAGGTAGTCAAACCTAAGATCTGCAGATATCGAGTGATGGAAGATGGTAGCATATAGCTATCTTCCATTCCAATGATGGGGTCAACCCCAACCCTTATCAATTCTCTAGATCCAACCTGCCACACAAGATCAGATTTGATCCAATGAAATATCTTCATAAATCCCCGCCACAAAGGAGAAAAGTTCCAACTTGTTAATTTTGGATTTCTAATCCAGCAGAAGACATCCATATTTATGTATTTGCAATGTATGAGATTGGTCCAAAGAGTATTTCCAAACAGACTTCTCCAGAGACTTTTTAGTCTAAGTGCAATGTTGAAAGTGCCCAAGTCCTTAATGCCCCATCCGCCAAATCTATAAGGTCTAGTTATAGCATCTGCAGCTACCATGGAGATTTTTTCACTATTTGCTGATCCAAACCATAAAAAATTGTAGCAATATCTATTAATGATCTTAAGTATGGAAGAAAGAACCTCCAGCAATGAGAACCAATATACAGGTATACTGCATAGTACTGACTTTAATAAAATGAGCTTACCCCCTCTGGACAAATACCTGTAAGACCAATGTGCAATTCTAGCCTCAAATTTTTTCAGCAACCAATACCAATCCTTGACTTGGTAATTGTTCGGTTTAAGATAAAATCCCAGATACTTAAAGCCTTGATCCAAGTGACAGCATTTATATGGCAGAATCGAAAATATATCACTAAGATGCCCGTCATCTGTAGTTAAATGATAAAAATTGGATTTGTCTGAGCTGACTTTCATACCTGATGCCCTGCAGAAAGTCTGGATGATATCTTTGTAAACAGACCACTCCTCAATAGTGTCCACACCAGCAACTAAAACATCATCAACAAATAAAATGTGTGTAATCACACAATCTTTTGTTATCTTAATACCTTTTATCTGTCCACCCAATATTGCTTGATTGATCATTCTGCTGAAACCGTCCATGACCAAAGTAAATAGGAGAGGAGAAAGGGGACACCCTTGTCTAATTCCCCTGGAGCAACTGAAAAATTCAGACGAACTACCATTAATAAGTACAGAGATGTTCATGGAGGTAATGCAAGCCATTATCCACTTAATGATCAAAGAGGGCACACCAACTTTAATGAGGATCAGTCTAAGAAAAGACCAATTAACCCTGTCATAGGCTTTCTCCAAATCCATTTTGAGTAACAGAGCTTTCTTCTTATATATCTTAATACTATGCAGCAGCTCCTGTGAGATACCTATAGCATCATGTATCTGTCTACCAGCCAGAAATCCAAATTGTTCAATGGAGATATGTTGAGAAAGAATTGGCTTTAATCGATCAGCAATAATTTTTGAAATAAGTTTATAAAGCAAGTTACAGAGAGCAATAGGGCGGTAGTCCCCAAAATATTTTGGCTTATCTTTTTTGGGGATGAGGGTAACAAAGGTAGAATTTAAACCTCCAGAGATAAAACCATTGAGTCTGGAAAAGTTCACCAAATCTTTAAGTTCTCTCCCCATTAGATCAAAAAAGTGTAGATACAGCTCCACCGGCCACCCATCAGGCCCGGGGCTTTTCTCTTTAGCGAAGATTTTCAGAGTCTGTTCTAATTCTTCCAGGGAGACCTCATCTTGTATACTGTCAGCTTCTTGCTCATTGAAGAAACGAGGATATAGGGAGGCAATTTTAATCTGCTCTACTAAACAACAATCACCAGGATCACTATAAATGTGACAAAAAATAGCAGCAGCTTCAGATTTAATATTTTCAAGCCCAGAATGTTGAATTCCTCTGTCATCCTCAATTTTCCAAATAAATTTCGAGTTCCTTCTGGCTGAAGCAAATGAGTGAAAGAATTTTGTATTCTTATCACCATGAGATATCCAAATGGCTTGACTTTTCAGTCACCATTCTTTTTCAGCTTGGATAAGCAATTCTTCTTTTTTCTTCTCAATCTGTCTCATAATTTCGAAATCATCAAATGATAAGGAACTATAAATATTTGCAGAGATAGAATCCTGTAGCTTCTGTTCAAGAAGAGCAAACTCCCTTTTATCTGCCTTCTTTTTATCTTTGATCCATTTGGTCACAGTCTCTTTTAAGCCTTTTAATTTATGACAGAAATTCAGAATCGGATTAGTGCTAGAATCATCACAGTTTATCCAAAAATTTCTAACCATGCTGCAAAAGGAGTCATCTTCCAGCCAATTGGAATTGAACTTAAAGGGCGAAGCCAATTTCTGTCCCAAATCATCAAGTTGAAGGATAATGGGCCAATGATCCGAAAACTTGTGCTCAAAAACCCAGGATCTATGTTTCTGAAATGTACTCAACAGCTTAGAACTGACAAGGAATCGATCCAGTCGCTTATGAACACCATCCATACCATGCCTACCATTGGTCCAGGTAGGAACCAATTTATGCAGTTGAACATCTACCAAGTCTGAAATCACAATAAGCTGAGAAAAGAAATCTGCTAAATCATCCAACCTAGCAGAAGCTCCCCAAATTTCAGAAACATGACAAGTAAAATTTAGATCACCTGCAATAATCAAGTCATCCAATTTCATAAGGCCAGAACCTTGTAGAGATGTCCAATAACTTTGTCTCTCCCTATAGGGAGCATAACAATTGAGAATGGAAAGTGTGTGCTTATGTCCACAGAAAGATCATTTTAAAAGTATTCCCGAGGGTGTTGGAAAGGCCTTGAAATCAAAGACATTTGGATCCCAAGCCACAGCTAAACCCCCATATAAGCCACAGGAACTAACAACAGAATATATTTCAATAATACATTATTTTATTTAAGTAAAAGTAAGTATATATATATATATATATATATATATATATATACTTTTACTTAAATAAAATCATGTATTATTGAAATGTATTATTGAAATATATTTATTGATTTCATTCAAATATTCATGATTTTCATTTTATTTTTATTAAGGTGTATATATATTCTACGTTTTCTTACTTTGACAAAATCGTGCATTATTAAAATTTATTTATTGTTTTCATTTTATTTTTATCTTATGCATTCTTTTACTTAAAATATATTCATGATTATTTTTTACTTTTTTATTTCATTTATGCATACTTTTACTTTTGATTTCCTCCATGCATAAAATCATCTATTATTGAAATATATTTATTGTTTCATTTTAGTTTATATTTAAGCATGCATATACATGAATTAAAATTATGTTTAAGTACAATATAACAAGTGCATAATATATTTACTATATCATTAACCAAATAACATTGAATTTGATTTTACAAAGTATCTCAAAATTAATTTTCTTAGTGAAATATATTTATCGTTTTCATATTATTTTGTATCTAATAAAAATAGTAAATTTAAAATAAAATTTCTATTTTCTAAAAGGATTATTTATAATGAAAATATGTGTGAAATTCAAATTCCTTGAACATTATGATCTAGAGCACACACAATATTTATGCTAGAAATACTCAAACAACAATAAACTCTAAAATATTAACTATTCTAGTAAATGATATCTATATTATGACATGCTTGTGTCAATCTAAATGCACAAAATGTTTTTGTTCAAAATGCTATACTAATTTTTATATTATGAACTATTTAAGGAACTCAAAGGAACTCATTTTCTTTAAGTTCTGTAACCATCCTATGCCATCAATATCCTTTACCATTTACAATTTGGGGAGAAAGAGTCTTGCTAATCTTTTCAGTATTCAATTTTCGAGACAAGGAACTCATGTTACCACCCATGGGAATCTTAAGCCCTTCCATCTTGCTCCAAACTTTGGCCAACGATTTAAACTCCTTCAACATCTCCATCACATTCTTAACAGAACCATGAAACCCACAAGCCACCATCCTTATTCTCAACTCATTTATGAGATTTCGATCCACACTATAAAGCTCTTTATCTGTCACAAAATCCATTATGACCATGAACCTTTTCATACGAACTTGGCTTTCCTTTTCCTTGTCTTTGGGCATCAATTGGTCACTTAATCCAGGAATCATCTCACTAATAGGTCCCATTTTGAGGATTATTTTGAAACATCTCATATATGATTTAGAATGTGAATTTTCCTTCAAACAGTTTCTGTAAAAGATCAGAGTGCCAATCCACAAGTACAATTTCCTGAATTTGATCCATGATACCAGGCCAATCCCCATGCCTAGAATCCTCTTCACAAATAGCTTCACATCAAAATCCTCAAAGTCATCCATGTGTTCCCTAATATCAATAAATATAATAAGACTCTTCATTTGTGCAATAGCACTAAGTGCACCTCCACCCTTTGCATGCCCATTCATTTTAGTAAGAATCACAGCTCCTACATAAATGGTATTCTTGAATGAATGTGCATCATCACATGCGAATTTCCCAATACTGCTATCCATAACAAATATCACAAAGTCTCGATTAGTTTTTTGGAACATTTGCCTTGTTTCCACAAATAATGCAACCTCCTACTTGTGTCTCCCACTAGTATCCACAATTACGAGATCCTTATTTTCCTTCTTGAATCTCTCGACCCCTTCTCTTTGTGAAATTCAGTTCACATCCAAGATATTTTCAATAAATTACACTCTCTCATGAGAAAATCTCACACAACTAGTCAAAGACACAACAATTAGGCATAATAATAGAATTTTGTATTAACTTCTCATGAATAAAATACATCAGCCATACTTATGAAAGTGATAGGATGTTGTTATATAATGTTACAACAGAGATTCGAATGGCTAAGGAGGCCAAAGAATCTATCTCATCATCAGACTTACTAAAAATATGCTCATCCCCCCTAGGTGGCAAGTATGCTTTCCAAATCTCTCCAAAGGTTCACGAATTGTTAAATGAGTGACCTGAAGGTGATGTATGATGAAAAAAATGCCAAATACGAAATTTGGAAGGAAGAAACATTAAGTAATGTTGTAAAAAACAAGTTTCCTAGTTTGACTAGCTTTTCCCCATAGGGTAAAAGCAGTAAAAAGCAACAAATCTTAGCAAAGCACCTTTCTCACCAAATCTTTTCCAGAATTAGTTAGAAATGCGCCCAAGTGGTCCTGGTAGCTTGTCCTTCACACCCTGGAGTTTGTGATCCCCCCCATAGATGGCTTGTGGTCCTCACAATGCCTCAATTAGCAATAATCTAGTCTAATACATAGGAAATTAATCATAAATGATTAATTTGATCTACCAATGTATTAAATGACATCGAGGAGGATTTAATTATCCCAACACTCTTGCAATCTTTATAGGATCTATTTCTGTATAGCTTCCAAAGAAGGGTATCTTAGCCTTAATGGCATTCTATTTCAGCTCATCAAAGGCACCATCCCTAAATGTATCTGCACATACTAGAGTTGGCTTCCATCCCTTATTTAGATAGTACTAAGCATACTTTGTAGATGAAGTAGTCATGCTAGAGCCTTGTAACCCTACAAACATGGCAATGTTGGTTTGTTTTCTGTCTAGCATGGTTTTCCAGGGTCTAACATTCTGCACAATTTGTTGAAAATAGACTGCGATTTTTCTAGAGGTTAACTTTGAATCTAATTTATCAATTTTTTGGTGCATGCTCTAAGCTAATTGGGAGGGAATTAACTATTTCGTAGCTTTTGCTCTTGCTTGAATATATTTTCAATTTTTTTTTCAAATAGTTATAATATACATTTCAATAACTTTTACACATGATTTAAAATTAAGTAGTTCATTTATGGTTGATGACTGATGCTATGTGATTCATTTAGCTAGTATCATTCACACTTTTTCACTATCTATTATGAGCATGAGGGGATGCAATAAGTGCAAAATGGAATGAGCTAAAATCTAGACGATTTGCACCTTCAATACATGATTTGTGGTTGAAAGTGTGATTTCCATTGTTGAAATTGCAATTTTGATTGTATAAATGGATTCAAAGCCCTCAATTACCCATGAGACACGAGATTATGCAATTCCAACAATTGAAAAGTCATTTCAAAAATTTTAACACCATTTTGATCGAAAATTCGTCAAATAATAAAAGCAAATTGTTTAGACTCTAGCTTCCACATTACTAAATTAACTATTCAAAACCATAAATAAAATAGTCAAAATATACTTAAGGAAATATTCAAAACCATAAAAAAATAGTTAATAACCATATTCATGATAGATGGGTCATAAATTAATACTTACCAATCCCAAAAATCTTAATACTTACCAATCCCCAAAATCTTATATGATATTTTACCCATTGCTTTTAAAATTTATAATATTTTAATAAAAAAATTCAAGTTTTCAACCTTAAACAATAAAAAATAAAAATAAATCCATAACAACGATTCAAAATGAAATATTACGATTTGTTCTTCACCTTTGATCGCTGTACCAGACCAGCTTATTTCGACGAGGGTGAGCACTGAGCAACGCCGTGGGTGCACACTGTCGACATGTCGATGAGGGTGCAGTACATCATCGATACAGCTGCCCACTGCCCAGCCGCCCCCTCTTGGCAATTGGCAATTTGGCATATTCGACTGGAAACCTCGTATTCTCAAACAGAGAAAAAAGGACATAATCGAAATTCGAAACGAGTGGTCAGGTCAAGTCGGTACTTCTGTAAATAATTGCTGTTCGTTTCCGATATTAGATACGTAATTAGTAATTTTAATTGTAGAGATGGTGATGGCGTGGAATCCATGTATCGAGACTCTTCCCTACGTACACAAAAAAGTCGCTTGATTTGATTGATCTGTTCATCAGCCCACTGACCCTATCTGGGTTTGTAACTAGCCTTCAATGGACGGATCGATCGATACACATTTTGTATACGTGTGCGGGGATCACAGGTTCATGCTATACTTATTCAAGTTTATTTAGGGTTGCCTTTCCAGTTTAGGGTTGCAGCATTTGGGTTCTTCCGCGGAATCATTATTTAAGATCGGTAGGGATCTCAGCAGTAGCAGCAGCAGTAGATCAGGCAGCAGAGTTTTGATATACATTAGCAAAAGGCCTGATCGGAGAGAATACATGAAGCTTTCTGCCATGGATAACCCTCCCTCAGCAGACAGCAGCATGTGCGCAGTTCAAAACCGATGGAGTTCAGATTGCTGTTTCGTTCACGGCGATTCAGAGGTTTCTTGCAAGGAATTTACATTGATTACACGATGGGTCGAATCCAAAGAAATGGACGCCTCCAGCATGCCTCTAATGTATTGTCTTTGCATCTCTACTCTGTTCATTCATATTTAGGGAAGTTTGGTTTGGATTATTCACTGTTTCAAAGGCAAAACACAATATACAACTAGGTAGCAGGCATGCAGGGAAGGCCAGGCATTCTCTTCTTTATTCATATTTCATATTTTTCGTCACTATAGTAGTATTTCGAATGTATGGAAGTTTTGTACTTGAACTTAGAATCCGAAGCAGATATTCTCTTGAGATTATTCCGTCTTGCTAATTTACTTCTTTGTTTGTCTATTGATGACATTTTATTTTCACGTTACACCACTGAGTTATATTATGAAATATGAATTGTGTTATGTGTTTTTCTCTAAAATACAGACATGGGTATTATAGACCTTTCGAAACTTTTTGAAGAAATGAAATCACCTGTAATTTCTCTATTAGTTCACTGTCTTGTATATGATGTATATGTTTGACGGAAACAGACAGCAACAGTGAAACAATTACAGGGATGTCTATATCTGACGGAAACAGTGAAAAAATTATAGGGATGTCTATATCTGACGGAAACAGTCAGCAACAGTGAAAAATATAATAAAAGTAGACAAGGGATAGAAATACAAATACAATGCACATCTTAAGCTTTGTACAGAATCTTCATGACGAGTTTGTACTGATTGTCTATGAGTTCCTACGAGTTTGTACTGCTTCTCTATGAAATGCAAGCAGCTTGAGTTACTATGTAAATAACGGATTTGTGATTGTGCAGTCATAATTTTTTATGATGATAAGCTAATGAATTCTCATAACATGTCTGTTTGCTACAAGCGTGCAATCGTACAATACCAAACAGGCATAGAGTTTCGGATGATATCTTTCGTACAAGCGTGCATTCATATAAATTTATAATAGCAGTCAGGCTTGGAATTGGTACCATTATTGATGGTTATATATTTTGAGTACCTTTTATTTTATTATTATTTTTTAAACGTTATATAGCTTTTTTGGGGGTTGTAGTTAGATTTATTGATGGTCTCCTATATTTATCTTTGTGTACATTTCCCTATTCTATTTAACGTTGAAAAGAGAAACATATAAGTGATCTGCCTCCCTACTTGTAGATTATCAATACTGGTCTTAAATGAAATAATTCAGAATTACTTTTGTTTATGGTAATTGCTGCCCTGTGTGTTTTTGATGGCCTTAATTACTAAGAAAAGAATCTGTTTATGTTGGTAGTAATATTTTGCAAAATTAAAATACTAAAGTGAACTAAACAATCGCAACACTCACAATAAGTTTATTCTAAGCAACTTTGAAATGCAAAACAATTTATGTTCGGACCAGAAATTTAAGAGCCTAACTTAATTCTAAAGTGTTCTAAATTTACAAGATCAGGCTATAAAATCATATAAAACAAAACAAGAGCATATACAATAACGAAGCAGGTTATATCTGGAAATCCAATCCCCAGCCATAATAATATATACATTCTTCTAACCAATCTGGCCAAGGCATATCACCTATCACACACTTAGGTCTAAGTGAAGTTTACCTAACAGATCTTAATGACTTTAAGCAGTGTACATGGAGGATTAATTAACAAACCTAGAGTTCTAGGTAAAAATATCCAATCCAAAAGTTCACTGGAATAGGAAACGGGCCATTAAAAGATTCAAATCCAAATCCCTAACAAGACTACACCCTGTTAAGAGAAAGGAAATCGAGATTGAAAGTATTCATGGGTTTGAATTTGCAAAACAGATAATCCCCCAACCTTAATAAACATTCAGATTTTGCTTGCTTGATCTCAATACTCAGAAACAAATTTGCAAATGGAGTACACTACTGAATCTCCAACCATTTTTTATTTAATAAGAATATATATACCAAAACTGTTAAATGGGATTTCTTATAGGTATTTAGTTGTAGTGCAATGTACTATTATTGGGTTTACATCCTTAGTTGTCTGTTTGCTTTTCATCTTTTCACAAAAGCAAGCAAAGTCCAAGCATGGCAGCCTTGGCATGTTACCAATGAAATATGGGTGGCTTGTTGGCATGCCAGTGCTATGAAATATGGGTGGCTTAGACGACGGGGAGGAGAGGGTTGTGTAATGTTCTGAAAAAATGCTTCCTTATGTGGAACTTGAATTTATTAGGACTTCCCATACTCCATTTAAGAAAGAGTAGATCGCTCCATTTAAGGAAGAGTAGATCGCAAGTAAGAGAAATCACAATGAATTTTAAATTTCAGCGTAATATCTTAATCACTCGATGATGGAGAGAAAAATCTAAGTCATGATACAGCTATTAAGTATATTGAACGTCATTGTATTAATTTTAATTGCATTGCTATTGAAATTGAACTGATGTGTTCAATGCGTTTGAAAAACGAAAAAAATGTGCTGTACGACGTCAAATTAGCTATGCCGGCAGTAACCAGTCAAAAGAGATGTTCGTGCGTCCGAACATGTTTTAGGTTTTTAATATTTTTTAAACAGCTTGCCTTTTCCTTTCCTTTTAACTTTAGCGTGAAAGTCTTCGCTGAATTCACATGGCATAAATGTGTGCAATGGATTCGTGCCTTGTACAGACATGATTTATCTGCGTTTTGTGCAATGGACTCGTGCCTTCTACAGACATGATTTATGCCTTCTACAGACATGATTTATCTGTGTTTTGTGCAATGGATTTATGCTTTCCTTTGAAAGGTTTTTTTTTGTTTATTACTTTAAAAATTGAAATTGGATCAGTTATAATTTTATATAGTTATAAAAATCTTAATTACAAAATGGATATCTTTTTAAATACTTGAAATTTTTAAAATATTTAAATCCAAAAATGTATTTTTGTTAAAAAGTTAAATTTATTTATTTATTTTATTATATTATGTTTTTTTATGTAATTAAAATTATAAAAAAAAATGATTTAAACATGAAAATAGATTATAAAAATATCTAATTTGTCCTCTAAATTATATTGTTTATGATAAAGTTTTTAAAGTCCATTAAGACCAAATTTGGTCTTAATCATCCAATCTTAAGAGAAAATACAAGATATAAATTATGGATTTGAGATCTAGTGTAGGTGTAGGTACGACATTCTAATAGAAAGTGCTTATGGTGTTTTAGGGGTTGTCCAACTACGAGTTTGACTACTCCACATTCTCTCTTTGAATGGAGAAGTGATAATATTTTGAATATTATAAATATTTTGCAAAGTGGTAGTTTTGTTAATCTCCCAATCATTTAACCAAGCGATTGCATCTTTAAGCCACCCCTAAGTGCCCCCACCGCGGGTGCAGAAGGATGGGACAACCAGCCATGAGGCTATACACATGCCCGCCCACCCAAACCACGAGGCAAGGCACGCGCCTGCCCATCCCACCCATACGTCCCAGGCGGTATCATAACTCGTCATGGCACGTGCCCCGTCCAGTCTTCATCCTCCCGCGAGCTACTCGACATCTCCAGTGTGCGCCCAGTCCAGTCTTCACACTCCTATCAGGATCAGTGTAATGGATCTAATTACATCCACGAAAATAGATGAGTCGGGTTGTACCTTCGCTCTTATGGAAATCACAAGAAGCAATATAAATGGGGTTATTGGTTTCCAGAGCATCGCATTTCGACGCAAAACCTCCACTAGCGTTCGACTCTCATCCCGACCACGCATTTTCGACAACAAGCCACTCGTTCTCTGGTTTGGCAGCACATTTTCTAGTCGGTATGCAGGAGAGGTGGATATGCCACCCACCAAGAGAGCCTATACCCGTCGCGTGGTAAAGCAGAAAATCCCCTCCTCTGGTCAGTCGATGCGCTTCAGGCGTGGGTTCATTGGGAAAGCTCGCAGGTTCAAGGAGGCGATCCCACAGAAGGAACAGGAAGAAATCCAAGAAGCAGAAGATGATTCCCTGGTTTCCAGAGAGTGTCTCACCGACGCTGAAATTAGAAGTGAGTTCAAGGCCCTCGTACCGGACCCGGGGAGTACCAGGGGTCAGGCCACCCTGTACTAGAAAACTCTTGACTATTACTGGTCTCAGAAATCAGTGCTTGGAAAGGCCCTTGTAGACAGAAGCGGAGCCGAGGCTGAAATCCTTCTCCAGCAAGATGAAATGGTCGACTACCTGAAGCAAATTCTCTTCAATTAGTAGCAGTTAGCTCAACGTCTCGTTGTTGCTCTCGGTAAGGATCCTACTTCCCAGGTTGGTCAGATGGGTTTAAACGAGTAGTTATGTTTTGGTTAAGCTCTAGTATGTTGGTCCAGCTCTATCTTTACTATTATTGTTTATGTTTTCTATATGCAGTTATAGAACACTCTTGCTTATTAGTCTTAGAGTTAAACTCAAACTTTGAAAAGTCTTGTTTCCTCATGAGGAAGACTTCATTCAACTCTGTTTTGGGGTCTATTTTCTCGGTTAAGAGAGGGCTTTGTAATACTCTATCTATTTTGGCGATGGCAATATAAGGATTCACACTATCTTACAAAAAAAAAAGCCACCCCGTACATTAGGTATCTAATCATGGTAATGCCTTCTATGGGGAGAGCCCTGCTTCTAAGAGGAGAATATAATAAAGAGAATTGTATCATCACCAACAACAACACCATCAAATTTTTATTAAAAATCATTTATATAAATCATTTTATTAGTTCAAATATTTAGATAATCCTTTCAATGGGGAGAGCCCCACTTCTAAGAGTTGAATATAATAAAGAGTATTGTATCATCACCAACAACAACACCATCGATTTTTTATTAACAATTATTTATAAAAATCATTTTATTAGTTCAAATATTTAGATATTTTTATTATAAAATTTTAATTCTATAACAATAATAGCTAAATCTCTACTAGCTAATTTTCAACTCTAAAAAATTTAATTAAGAGCGTCACTTTTCATCCCATTCTCATCTAGAATATGTGCATTTTTTTAAAGAATATTTTTTAATTAGAATATACTATTTCTATCCAATTTCCCATTAGAAAATTATGACTTTTCAAGAAGAAAAAAACCATACTTTTTCTATTCTTTTGAATAAAAAAGAACATGAACCATCCAAGAAACTATCGAGTATTGTTTAGATATCCAAATTACATCCAAGTCTAATAATAACTCTCACTCAATTACAAAACCACCCCAATATTAAGTGCATAAAACAGACAGTGAGAACATAATCCACAAAAATCTAAAAGATGACCATCGCCTAAGGTTAATCAAAAAAGAAAATATGACCATCATGTTTGAGTTGATCATCTATATATTCTTCCCAATATAAAAAGCGCAACAAATCATTCTTTGAGAGGGAATCGCCAGTAGTATTTAGCTCCTTGAAAATATGTTGAATCTCCCAGTTATGAAACATGTCAAAAATTCCTTCAATCCTTTTGCACCACTATTGAAGAACAATGGATTGTAAATCACTTGAATCTTTTTCCCAATTCACTACTCACAAAAAGTCTCCAAAAATCTTAATTGTATCAATGCCCAAAATATTTGCAAATCTGACCAAACACCAAAGAGCTAGTAATTATGCCTTTGTGTTGATGCCAACAACACAATTGAGTTTCGATTTGAAAGAGTGTGCATTATTTAAGAAGAAATATGCACAAGTAACACATCTTCCATCCATAATGACACCATCAAAAAAACCCATGAGCCTCATTAATAAAAAAAAGATCTCAATAATTTTAGCTTTGAAAGCTTTTGCTTGTGTAGGAAGTAGCTCCCCAAAAGTAATTGTTGGAGATCTATCTTCAAAGACTGATGCATTCGTGATATTCCATATCACCAAAATATTATAACTTGAAGTTGCCAATAATCTTTATTAATATTATACTAGTCATACATATTCTCCTTACTCCAGAACCTAGGGATATCAAGTTTTGTGCAAACAAAAAGTCACAAATTTGTAGTAAAGAAGAAATAAAATAAAGACCAACTTTCTCCATACCCACGAGTATAATAGTTATAAATTTTTCATACTACCATCAAAATAAAACTAACTAAATCATATTACACTTTCCAACAAATATGATTTTTTTCAGCCTCAAAATACGAGTCATATACTCGTCCTATTACAGAAACTCAAAATATTTATGTCACCGTTACATGTGTGTAAAGACCCATATATGAGAAAGACCATTCAAAAAGCATACGGTCTCATTTGCTCTTTAAGGAGTTTTACTCTTGCATAAGGTAATTTGGGAGAAATGGATGGCGATAAGTATGGATGTTTTCACATTTAAATATTGTGTTAAAAGAAATTGGAACTTTATTGTGTCATAATTTAGAAATAAATCTTTAGTGTGGAGACTACTCACTATCGCGATCAAACTAATGTTTTTGAAAATAAAAGAGAAAATGGCTATATATATATATCAAAAATGAAATAACTATTAGAGTTTAAAAGGATAAAAAAAAAAAAATTGAATACATGAAATGAAATGCAATCTAAATGCGAAGAAGGAAATAGTGAGAAGAAGAGAGGAGATAAATATAAATGGAGGAAATGCATATAAGAGGGTAGATCATGTGGATATAGATAAGTAATAATATTTTAAAGTTATTTCATAATTTTGATAACTATAAGTAATAATATTTAAATATGAGCTAATATATGTGAGGGACATAGATAGGCATAAATATAGAATAATAAAAACTATTAAACCTAAAGAGGGTAGAAGAGGAGATGGAGAGGATAACATAAATTGAAAGAAGGAAAAGAGTTAATAGCTAAGGATTGGTGCAAGCTAATGCTTTCTTAGGAGGAATTTTACAGATACATGCACAATTTATTATAATATAGTGTAAAAATATGAAATTAAGGAAATTGAATAAGGTTCAAGAATATGTATTTCTATATTATTTTTCTTCTAGAATGTAATGCATATCTTCACATAACGGACATGGTTTAGTATCAAAATAATGGAATTTCTTGAAAAGAATTGTAGACTTATACATAAAATTAATTCTTGTGAGTTAATATTTTTACATATTTTTTAATGTTGGTTTTATATTTACTTAATAAATTCCATGAAGCCTTGAAGTAATGAGGTCAACTGTTAAGGAAAATTTTAAAGGTATTAATTCAACCAATCCATTTTTTTTAGTGTGTAGTTCTCTATCTCTAATTTATTTTCCAAATGGTAAGGCATTAAAAGTTACACAAGAATTAAAAGAACTATGTATTTTATAATTATGATATATGTACAAATAAAAATCATTGAAAAAAGGAAATATTTTTTCCTAAAAAAATATATTTATGAAACTTGTAGACAAAGCTTTATATGTTTGTGTAGTTTCATAAGCAATGAATATATGTTTCATATTTAAAATCCTCGTTGAAAACGGTCTTAAGAATAGGCTGTTGCAAAAATGGGTTTGTCTTTGTTTATGTAGCTCAAACCAAAAGGTTTTTCATTTCAAAACTGAAATCAAAGGAGACAAGTCATCCAACAAGTAGATGAATAGAGGCAATCCCACAAATATTTTTTGAATTCAAAAGAACACATGTGTTAAAAATTCTCTAATAACACGATCGTGCTAATAACACACATGCACTAATAACACGCTTGCATTTTTTCTTGCATTTTACATCTTACATTTTACCATCCAAACTCTTGTTTGGTGGTCTTAATACATGTGTTATTGGTTCTTCAGCCTCCGGGGATCCTTAAGGATGTTGTATCTCTCCACGGACCTATGTCAAGGATGTTAGGATGTTATTTCCCTACCACGACTATGGTTAAGGCCTTGATACTCATCCATTATGAATTAAACATCTTAATGGAACCCATGTTTACTGGATAGGGAAAGGACCTTCTATTGAGTGTTCATGTTGTTGTGTCTAGTGTTTTTCATGGAACTTAAGCTCTAGAATGTTCAATTGGGGATTAAATTACTTGGTTACCCTGTTTCCCTTGCGGCATCGTCCAAACCTATTTCTAGTTGACAAAATGTACCCATAACACATGTATCCCACTTGAAGTCTTGCATAGAACCCGTGCAAGGGACTGATGTAATGGGGTGAAAACGCGAAGGTGGCAAACAATTCCATGACAATTTGTTTTTTTTTTTGTTCTAATTTCCGTTTTCTCGCCTGAGACAAAAGTCAAAAAAATTTCTCGGGCGAGAGTTTTACTGCTTCTCGAGTGAGACATTAACCATGGTTAGATTTCTCTCGTCTGTGAGTTTTTCATAGTTAGAGAATTTCTCATTCGAGATTTTTTAGTTTCTCGTTCGAGAGTATACTCATTTTGTTTTTTGTCAAACTCTCGGACAGATTTCTCAGTCTAGAGTTTTGATTCCTTTTAATGTCTCGACCGATACATGTTTAACTATATAAATGCAATAATATTTCCCCGCCACACGCATTGCGATTTTCAACGCTGTTGCTGTTGTTGTTTGTTTTTGCTCAAATCGACACTGTTTTGAAACAACGAAGGGAAGGAGGCCCATTGCAACTCTATTTGCTGAAACACCGAAGGGAAGGGAAGACCACCCACGGTAATGAAGTGAACGGCCACGAGTAGAGGACCGCCACTGCCAGTTTGATCCAGTCAACGAGACGACCATACCATCAGACGACCACACACGAGTATGTTTCTCTTTTTCCATAGGCATCTTTGTAAAACCCAACTGAATTCAATTTCAAATTTGGATACCATTCCTTGGAACTATTCTAATTTTGATCAATTCGCTTTTAGGGTTAGGGTTAGAGGCCGAATTCCTCTTGTGATTGGACCAATGGTATATTTGGACCCTCTTCTTTGGACCCTCTTCCAACTAGAAGCACATTGAGTGTATTCAATAGCCAAGATATCACCTACCAAGTCAATAGCCAAGACAAATTCGCTCACTGGGTCGGGGATTTCTACTTCATTGCGCAACCTTAAGTGCAAACAAAGAATCCATGTCAATGTGGCTCTAGTGCATTGGGAGATTTCACTGTTTTGAAACCATTTTTAGAATGATATAAGGCCTCTAACTTGATAAACCCGCATCCTGAGGCTCACCATTGTTGAATCCGACATCAATCGAGTGTGAAATTGCATTGCTGAATTCGAAATACTTCTTCATTTGCTGCTACATAATTCAATAAAGTTGCAGAATACTTCCTACCTACTCCAAAGTACTTCAGAGTGCTGCTACCAACCACATCTTACTAGTGTTCGACTTCTTTGCACTCCATCAACACTCTTCTTTAGTTAACTCAAGTTTTTCATTCACTTTCTCCTTGAATATTGACCACAATTCATCATTTTTAAGGTGTTTTTAGTTAGAAAACCCTGGCTATCATATCCTTTAATGCCTTGTTCATTCCGCTCTGTTGTATCAATTTGTACTACAATCCCCTACATTTTTTACAACCCCACTACCTGCAACCATATATCATTTTATCGAAGGTCGGCCAATATTTTTAGCTGGGGATAGAGTGATGTTCACATCAAAAGTGAGATAAGTATAATGGGTTAATGCAAATGGATTCATGTCGATGTGAATGATGACAATTTAATAAGGGAGCTAAACACATGATTCAGATGAGGGAAGATAATGCACAAGTTTATCATTCTTATTTTCCTTGCGCTATATAGGTATTTTATTTTGACCAGAATGGACTCTTAGCTCACCAAGTACTAGTCTCTTAAAATGTTAATTCTCTTGGATATCATATATCAATTTCATATCTTAAAATGACTCAGCACTGCTTTGTAGGATTTTATACAATAGGTATGGCATTGATAGTCAATGCTACATTTTCAACCCAAAATGTTGTCATAGTTGCTCCATTCCATAATTTATAGGAAGGTGTATAGAGAAGAATATTAGATGATACATGTAGTAGCACTCAGGTTACTATGATTCAACAAAATCTTCATAAATTATGAAGTTGTTTGGTAGTGAAATTGAAACTAATAGCCTGCACCAAGTGGAAGGTTCAATTAGAAAAAATAAGAGAATGTATCAAGCTCTTGATTGTCAATCATCAAAGAATGACATAGAATCAACTTCCAAAAGTATTTCCCATAGTGAAATATATTATGGCCATATTAGCTCACTCTCACATCAAACCATAGAAAAATATCATTCATACTGAAGGTTGGATTGAGGTGGAGAGAAACATAGATAGTACCATGTTTCTAATGGTCCAATAGAAATGAGTAAGCCTTAGAAAGCTTCAACATCAAAAGGACACAACTTCCCAAGCTACCCAAAACACCAAGAAATGAATGTCTCGTACATTCTTTGCAATGTAAGGGAAAGAGGAGGGAAATAATGTTAAGATATTCAATAGTCCAACCTAGAAATCATTTAGTCCAAATCAAGTTGAAAATAAGTTTCAAACCTAAAAAGAAAGCTCACATGTGTTTGCCAAAAATGAGTAATTTAACCTTTGATAAAATTTATTTATATTGAACTCTAAATTCTTTGTTTCTCTATTCGTTCCCATTCTTCAATATTTAATTATTCTTATTTTCCTTGCACTATATAGTTATTTTATTTTGACCAGAAAGGACTCTTAGCTCACCAAGTACTAATCTTTGAAAATGTTAATTCTCTTGGATATCATATATCAATTTCATATCTTAAAATGACTTAGCACTGCTTTGTAGGATTTTATACAATAGGTATGGCATCGATAGTCAATGCTACATTTTCAACCCGAATTGTTGTCATAGTTGCTCCATTCCATACTTTATAGGGAGGTGTATGGAGAAGAATATTAGATGATACATGTAGTAGCACTCAGGTTACCATGATTCAACAAAATCTTCATAAATTATGAAGTTGTTTGGTAGTGAAATTGAAACTAATAGCCTGCACCAAGTGGAAGGTTCAATTAGAAAAAATAAGAGAATGTATCAAGCTCTTGATTGTCAATCATCAAAGAATGACATAGAATCAACTTCCCAAAGTATTTCCCACAGTGAAATATATTATGGCCATATTAGCTCACTCTCATATCAAACCATAGAAAAATATCATTCATACTGAAGGTTGGATTGAGGTGGAGAGAAACATAGATAGTACCATGTTTCTAATGGTCCAATAGAAATGAGTAAGCCTTAGAAAGATTCAACATCAAAAGGAGACAACTTTCCAAGCTACCCAAAACACCAAGAAATGAATGTCTCGTACATTCTTTGCAATGTAAGGGAAAGAGGAGGGAAATAATGTTAAGATATTCAATAGTCCAACCTAGAAATCATTTAGTCCAAATCAAGTCGAAAATAAGTTTCAAACCTAAAAAGAAAGCTCACATGTGTTTGCCAAAAATGAGTAATTTAACCTTCATAAAATTTATTTATATTGAACTCTAAATTCTTTGTTTCTCTATTCGTTCCCATTCTTCAATATTTAATTATTCTTATTTTCCTTGCACTATATAGTTATTTTATTTTGACCAGAAAGGACTCTTAGCTCACCAAGTACTAATCTTTGAAAATGTTAATTCTCTTGGATATCATATATCAATTTCATATCTTAAAATGACTCAACACTGCTTTGTAGGATTTTATACAATAGGTATGGCATCGATAGTCAATGCTACATTTTCAACCCAAATTGTTGTCATAGTTGCTCCATTCCATACTTTATAGGGAGGTGTATGGAGAAGAATATTAGATGATACATGTAGTAGCACTCAGGTTACCATGATTCAACAAAATCTTCATAAATTATGAAGTTGTTTGGTAGTGAAATTGAAACTAATAGCCTGCACCAAGTGGAAGGTTCAATTAGAAAAAATAAGAGAATGTATCAAGCTCTTGATTGTCAATCATCAAAGAATGACATAGAATCAACTTCCCAAAGTATTTCCCACAGTGAAATATATTATGGCCATATTAGCTCACTCTCACATCAAACCATAGAAAAATATCATTCATACTGAAGGTTGGATTGAGGTGGAGAGAAACATAGATAGTACCATGTTTCTAATGGTCCAATAGAAATGAGTAAGCCTTAGAAAGCTTCAACATCAAAAGGACACAACTTCCCAAGCTACCCAAAACACCAAGAAATGAATGTCTCGTTCTTTGCAATGTAAGGGAAAGAGGAGGGAAAGAATGTTAAGATATTCAATAGTCCAACCTAGAAATCATTTAGTCCAAATCAAGTTGAAAATAAGTTTCAAACCTAAAAAGAAAGCTCACATGTGTTTGCCAAAAATGAGTAATTTAACCTTCATAAAATTTATTTATATTGAACTCTAAATTCTTTGTTTCTCTATTCGTTCCCATTCTTCAATATTAAATTATTTCTTTCCTTATAGGTCTCTATGATTTCTTCTCATCCAACTATTCACAATACTCCTTATTTTCAATCTATAAATTAAGCTTTTACCCTCAATCACTAAAATATGTGATCAAGATTATCCACCAGGATAATACAAACTCTAATTGATCAAATCACTTCGGAATTCTAAATCAAATTGTAATAATTAGGCTCCAAGGTTGTTAGGTTTCAAATATTTAACTAGGAATATCACCAAAGTCTAAATATCTCACTTGAATAACACCCAAAATGTGGGTCTTCGTGATTACAACCAAAGATATCTTGAACTAGTAATAATGATGACATAAATTGGATACCAATTAACCTAAACATATTTAAACATTTAATAGAAATGGCCATAAACCATAAAATATTTCACTTAGAAATGAACCACAATTGTATGAATACACACAAGCAATAGCAGTACCCCGTATTGGAATATATTTCCATTAAAGCCAATTCATTGCAATGTATTTTATAATGTTAAATTTGATCATTGAACACTGAATTTAGTTTAACTTTTTCAAAATCCATATTATACCTTTATTTTCCACCTTAGGTTCATTGGAGACCCCACTTCATTGCCTATATGCGACACTTACCGTTACACCTTTCTCTAGCCTCATTTTTCCCACTTTTTTTCCACCATCACCCTCTATGCGATTCTAGGGGGGCGATGGTCAGTCTACCATCCCTCCCTGTACACTTGCAAGGGAGTGACACCATCACTCCCTACATGCCTTGAGTGTTGATGTATATGGAACTTCGAAATGTATTTCATATATGTATATTGTACTCCTATAGAGATGGTATTATTCCTCTATACGGAAGTGTTTGTATTCCTATAGAGATGTTATTATTCCTCTATACAGAAGTATTCCTTGGGTTTGTAGAGTTGTATGAAATTCCTAGAGTTCTAGTTGTTTCGAAAACCTATGTAGTTGATTCTAGAAATTATACCATAAAATAGATCTCTTCCCATCTCTAATATTCTAGAAGCAGTGTTCTTGGATGATATTGCTATTTTTGGAAGAACTGTTCCAAATTATGGATCCTTTCCTTTCACCCTCCATTCATATGAGTTATGAGTCTTGTATTCTGAGGGGTACTTGATCTTCCAGAGCTTTCTACATCGTTCATTTTTGCTCACCTCTTTAGGTATACTTAGAAATTGACAATTGTTTTTTAGTATCTCTACCTCTTTCTTTGCACAAGAATACTTAGTCTTGATTGCTTCATTTCTAGTATTAGAATCTATTTCTTATAGGTTTAGACATTTGATCCTCTCGAGTCCATTGGCATTAGAACATCGTATTATATATATGCAATATAACACTTTTGATTATAGAAGATTTCTAAGAGATTAGTTGTTTGAAAGTCATTTCCAGATTTCCTTTTCTTGCATTTTGTAGTTTGCTTTAGTAGCTCAGTCAACCTCTACTAGAATAAGACATCAAAGATCAAGATCTAACATGGGAGATATGATCTTGTGGTCCAATTCTAATCTAATCTTGTGTTGTTAGTTTACCTCGTTGTTTGATTTGGTTTTATTACATTTTGAAGTGTGCTTGCTAGCATTAATTTAGGTTAGAATAGGTTATAATCTTGCATTTCATGTGCCTAAATCTCTAAGTTTATGATTAACCTGGTTGATTTCTCATTTTGTCTTAATAAGGACACATGGATCGTCCAGAGACATCTACCATCAGTGCTAGACAAAGACATGTGATGCAGTCAGGTATAAATTCGATTGTTAATCTGAAATATGTTTATCTTGTTTGACACGTTTTGACATGTTTATTAATCTGTGGAAAATTATTATCATGCACAGTTTCACAGCTTCAGGGTGAAGCAAACTTGAATTCTATGCAACAACACTCCATGAGGTCATCGTCAGGTAAATTCAATTGTTATTCAATTTATGCTCAAGTCTATATAATCATAAATATTTTTTACACAACTTTCTAGGATCTTGTTGTGCACAGGTGGTGTCTCTCACAATGACAGACGTTTGTCTGAAGGGTCTACAGGTGCTGGTGTACAATCTCAAAGGACACGCTTAGTGTCTTATACCCCATTGCTAGGTATAGATTGTTTACATACATTCTGACTAGAATTATTGTTTGACATGTTTTTTAATATGTGGAAAATTCTTATCATGCACATCTTCACAGCTTCAAGGTGAAGCAAACTTGACTTCTATGCAACAACACTCCGTGAGGTCATCGTCAGGTAAATTCAATTGTTATTCAATTTATGCTGAAGTCTATATAAACATAAATATTTTTGTACACATCTTTCTAAGATCTTGTTGTGCATAGGTGGTGTCTCTCGCAATGACAGATGTCTATCTGAGGGGTCTACAAGTGTCGGTGGACAAACTCAGAGGACACCCTTAGTGTCTTATACACCATCGTCAGGTAGAGATTGTTTACATACATTCTTACTAGAATTCTTCTTTGACATGTTTATTAATCTGTGGAAAATTCTTATCAGGCACAGGTTCACAGCTTCAGGGTGAAGCAATCTTGGCTAGTATGCAGCTTCACTCCCTGAGGTCATTGTCAGGTAAATTCAATTGTCATTCAATTCACTCTCAAGTATATATAAACATAAAACTTCTTTTACATAGATCTTTGTAAAATCTTGTTGTGCATAGGTGGTGGCTCTCAAAATGACAGACGTTTGTTTGAGGGTGGGTCTACAGGGGCCGTTGGACAACCACAGATGGAACCCTTAGTGTCTTATTCTTCAGATACGCCATCGCCAGGTAGATATTGTTTACATACATTTTGATTATTATTTTTGTTTGACATGACTGTTTTATTTGTGAAAAATTACATGATTTTTCCTGTAAACTTACATGTGATTGCCAATATTTGGTTTCCTACAGGGGCTTCTAGACATTCTAACAATAATGATGGTTCAGAAGACTTTATTTCTATTTCTCACAATGTTCATGATAATGCAGAGGTTCCATCATGTATTTAAAATGAACACATTTTATTTAAATGTTTATAATTTGATTGACAAATTCTATATATAGTTTTTAATACTTGCACATGCATTTTACTTCTTACAGGGTTTGCTGCTGCTGATCCTAATCCACCTCCCCAGACAAGGAGAGGTCATTGGGTGCATCAGTATGCTCGCAATGAAAGATATGATCCTCTTTACAATCATCCTAGAGATGTTCCCGAGGAGACTCCTTGGGAATACGACATTGCTATGTTGACTATGGAAGAGATGAAGGAGCATTCATCGAGATTGCAGGCAGAACTTGACACTTCAAATATCTCTTTTGGTTCTCAACAGTGTCTCCAGATTGTTTTGCACAATCTGAACAGTTTGCTCGAGACATATCTTGGGGTTGCACCATCAACCCATATTTTTCATGACATGATGTGTAGGAGGCGATTGTTAGTGATGGGTCACCACAAGTTTGAAGAAATAAAAAAAGTTGTCACAAAAGAAATGGTCTTTTCATGTTTTGACTTGCGGCTTGAAGACAAAAAACGTCTAAAGATTAGAAGATTCAATAATCCACTGATTGCACCGCATATTTATTCCAGGTTCGTATGTGCATATGGGAAGTTCCCTAAAAATGACGAGGTTCCTCAGTATTTTGGTAAGATGCTGATTGCAGAGTTCCGGTTTCACATGGACCCCGACTATACAGATATGAGATCCAGTTTCTATGGTGCTGGAAAAAGTCATACATATGAACGACCTGATGCACCACGAGATGTTTAGTATAGGCATCCGATGCCTCGGTTAGTACAGCCATATCCTAGAGTCGTTGTTTTTCCAGAGGAGTTGGAAATGACATCCCAAATAGCAAGAGGGGTGAGGGAAGAGATAAAAGAGCATGTTGGGGCTACATTGGAAGTGGTGGAAATCAGCATAAATAATTTGTCATCTTTAACCAGTATGGATGAAATCCCATTTGATGATTATTCTAATGATCACTTGAGTAGCATGACTCAATTAGAGCTTCAACACTATGCAATGTATTGTAGAGATAATTATAAGCAAGTCATCACTGGAAAAAATCAAAATAGAGGCATGGTACGTAAGTATGCAATAATATTTTTCAATTTATTATATGAAATCTAATTTTATTATTCTCCAAATCTAATGTTTATAAATTATATGGAATTTATGCAGTATACTAGATTCATGAATGATGACAACTTTGATGATACGGATTTTATTGACACATCAGAAACATAGGCTGGTGGCATGAATACGCATGTTGAGGAAATTGTAGTTTCTCAATTTCCACAAGGGACAGAGGTATGGATATTATTGTTTCATGTCTTCTAATCATTGGTCTTAGCTTTAGCTTAAAAGGTTTACCTCCTAGTTTTATGGGTATTCTATGTTATATACATAATACTGAATTTATATTCATGGTATTCTGGGTATTCTGTGCATTTGTTACTGTTAAAAATGGTTGTTCATGCCCAGATTGTGAGATTAGGGTTTTTTCATGCCTAGAAGACTAGCTAGAGGTTTATTACTGTTACAATCCATAAAACTATCCAAAAAAAGCTTAGAACTGCCCAAAATTAATGTAACTGCTTGTTTGATGGCTGGTATATGTCTGTAGGCATTTTCATCCATGCATAGATGTGTTATTTGAATGGTGTACACATTACCTAACTGCCAACAACACTAAATTTAAGATTGATATCATATACCTTGCCCAAAATGAGAAATTGTATTTTAGGGTATGAGCAAGGTACTATCACAAGAAAAAGGTGTCACAAATATGCCCTACATGCTTCCTGTAGCTGCTACCCAAAATACCCATGGATATATGTTTGTGCAAGGTGTTGAAGAAGAGATATTCCCTCATAGATTCACCAAGAATGATCCATACCTTTTCCTATCATAAATCCTTTAAATCGTAACAGATCTCATCACAATGTAGTGGATCATGCAAATCATGAATTGTAGCAACAATGGGAATAAATACTGGTGGACAACTTAACACTATGAGCTCATTAGTGAACCAATGTCCCTTTGGCCACTGGTTATGAACAATGAGTGTAATATCTCCTACTGTATCTATAATTAGAATACGGTGAACTCAATAAGATACGGAAAATTATCTTGTGGTGTCGATTCAAAAAACTTTGTGAGGAAATTCCATTCTTAAGCCTGTTCATTCATGTAGTATCACGACAAGTGACCTTTTTGGGAAGTATTGCTGATGTATGGAACATTACATGATTCATGCTCAAGATAATTAATATCAGATGTTATGCTTTAGTGTCTAAATACTTTCCCACAGGCATCCTTGCGATCCCCACTGTGACTCCTCCTAGATGTGAAGCTTAGTTAACTGAATGGACAGCTTTTGTCTTCACAACATAATGCATCTCATGGCATATGTTAATTGACTTGGTTTTAGGGAGTAACCCTAGTTGCAGGAAATGTGTTGTATAGGGTTGTACCATGCGTGTTTCTATACCAAAGTGTTGAAATGTGTGTGGTATGGCCCTAAAATGTGTTTCTGGGCTATACCAGCATTCATATGATGTGTTTCGAAAAAGGTTTAGCTGATTGTTTACTCTGTTTTTCATTGTGTTTGACAAAAATGCTGGCAATTAATGGTAATGTTTAAAAGTTGACATTTCCTTTATCGTTTTTATTTAACCTTCCAATGGAAATTTTAAAAATTTAAGTAAAAGGATAGAAAAATGAAAGATAGAGGAAATGCCAACTTTTTAACATTACCATTAATTGTTTCAAGATGTTTGATAGTAGTTCCAACCTCATGGGACTTCATATGGAGAAAGTAGAATTTCATATCCCATTCAAAACTCAACAGACTTAGCAGTTTTTATGATTTCAGGATTGGCAGGATTGCAGCATTTTCATTGGATTCTATCATGTATGAGCATATGGGATTGGCCTTTAATCAAGAGCACCAAGCCCTTTATGCCCCTCATTGTTGATGGTACTGATTGTTGAACTCTTTTTCCATTCCCTTAGCAAAAATATACCCTCCACTCAAGCTGAAGTCATTGATTAGCGATGTTGATCTTTTTCTACCATATTTCAAGGCTTAGATTTGGCAGTTTCATCAAAATTGGATGGTGTTGACTAAATTTAATTGCAGATTGCAATAAGATGGAGAATAAATAGTGAGGGATAGAGGTTATGGAACTGGTATGCTCATTCTCATTAAAAATTCATTTATTTACCTTTACAGACTTCTTGCCCAAGTGCCACTCTCAGACTTGGCTTTTGCAATGCTTACAGTGTTTGGTTTGCAACTGTAAATTTTCAAGCTTAATTCATGATACAATAAACTTTAAAATTTCTTTTTATATAAATGTGTAAATCTGAGAAATTTTATCAGCAATAATGCGGAAACTGAAAAACTGTAGAGCAGTAGTAGATAATGCACAAAATAGAGAGTCACACAAAGACACAGGAAATTACCCTGGGGAAACCCAAAGTGGGAGAAAACCCCAGAAAACAATCTTTCTTATTTGCAAAGATGATAGAGCTGGAAGTACAATATAAACCCAGCTACATTGGCTTACACTCAAAAGAGAAGATGTTGCTCAAGTCTAGCAGAATGCTAGCATACTTTCTGAGGAAGTGCCATGAACTGAAAATCTAATCATAAAATTATTTGCAGCAGCAAATGTAGCAGCAGTAATAGAGAGAGTGAACAGCAATAGATAATAGTCTTTCAATCAACAACTTAGAATGAGTGAAAATGATGTGAATAGAATAATAGCACTAAGTAGACTTTTCTTTTGGAGTTATCCTTGCATGACTTGGTTAACTCGAATTAGCTTCAAAGACAACTCACACTTGCAACTTGAATTAGTAACTTACACTTGCAACTTGAATTAGCTTTAATGATATCTCACACTTGTCTTTGAACTTATCTTAGTAACTCGATTTGACATTGATGATCACTCAAAAGGTCTTGTCCTTATTATCACATTTATGCTTAAAATTTTTCATGATAGGTCTTCAGTTTAGTCAAATTTAGGCCTCCAAATGATGTTATCGCTGCTATAGGATGGTGATAGCAATTGCATACTTGGATTATGCTTGTGTTCCTTCATTCATTATTACGTACAATCATGTGTCTTCTCTACTAGTGTAGATGTTTCCCTTGGACTACATATGAAGAACAACTAGTTGACTCTTCAAAGAACTTACCCATAACTATGAAACAAAGCTCCTTTAACTGTTGGTCAATGAATATATAGCTTGTATCTTCTTGTGTGCTACCATTTCACTTTTCATTGGAATGCTCTCACATCTAGGTGAATTTATGCTTGCTATTATGAGTTTGATGTTGATGTATATGTAACTTCGGAATGTATTTCACCCATGTATTTCATATATGTATTTTGTACTCCTATAGAGATGGTATTATTCCTCTATACGGAATTGTTTGTATTCCTATAGAGATGTTATTATTCCTCTATACGGAAGTGTCGTCATTTATATTATAAGTGTCATAACTTATACTTGATGGGTTATTAGACCACCTTGTTGGGGTCGACCCTATATAAGTCTTGTGGGTTAAAGGGTCATTAGACCACCCTATTGGGGGTCGGCCATGTGGGTTAAAGGGTTATTAGACCACCCTAGTGGGGGTCGGCCCAATCAGCATTATGTTAAGTGGTGAAGTTGAGGCCGATCTAGTTGAGTAAATGTCAAGTCAAGTTAGTGTATAAATAGAGAGTGTGTCTCTCTCATTTTACACATTCTATTCTATCACTCACACTTTGGAGAGTGGCGCACTTGTGGAGGAGGAGGCTCTGCTACTAGGAGAAGACTATCTCTTGTATTCTGGTTGTATCAGTTCTCTATCTATCTCTAAGGAAGTTATTGGGGTTTTTCACCTTTATGGTTTTCCCCAAGGAAACTTTGTGTCTCTTTTGTGCTTGCATTATTGTGTCCATGATTGATATGATGTAGATTTGCTGTACATGTTGTTCTCTCAGTTAATATCCTAGATCAGATTGAAGTAAATTCTGAAAATTTAACATGGTATCAGAGCTAGCCTAAAAGAAGGCATGATATGGCATGTATGACACTTGTTGCACTTACAATGCTAGGGCTTGATATAGCAAAAACCATTCATCGTAGCACTTTCGCTATAAATAGGTTTTGGCGTTGTTTTCCGCATCTAAAACTTTCACAGGTAGAATATCAGATCCCCATGTACCTTGTGTCCAAAGTACAACCTCTAATTCGTTTTACTTTGTGATTTATGATCTGTACACTATAGGGTTTCTGCCTCTTCCAGATCTGAGTCAAAATCAGGTGACCTTGGGAAAAAGGTCATAACTTGGGCTAGGAAACTCCAAATGAAATTTCATAAAAAGTGATAGGGAGTACATAGACTGTACTATTTTAGGAAAAATTTTCAGAGGCCGAAGTTGAACCAGTGACACGTGGAACACCGTACAATTTCGCTCTCGTGTATTATCCCATAAACAGGTCACGTTGCGACACTTGGCAGAAATATCTCTCAGAGAATCCAATTGAGGTCAGACCTATTGGGATGTAAAGATAATAGGTCTGGCTATCTCAAAAAAAAATTCAGAGGCCGAAGTTGAACCAGTGACACATGGCACGCCGTACAAGGTCGCTCTCCTGTATTATCCCATAAACAGGTCACATTGCGACACTTGGCATAACCCTCTCTCAGAGAATCCAATTGAGGTCAGACCTGTCGGGATGGAAAGATAACAGGTCGGGATATCTCAAGAAATATTTTCAAACCCTGTGGATTGAAAAGTTCAAAGTTACACCAGAAACAATCAGGTACATATTTCTGTCAAATCAGAATTATTTTTGAGCACCTTCATTCATGGCTTCCGGAATTTAGGGCTTCGGAGAAAGTTGGAATTTTTGTAATCGGAGACCACGGCTGAATGATACTCATCAAAATAGAAATTTAGAGACCAATATCAAAATTTTTGGTTGGGAAGAAGGCCGGGCTTGATAGACCCTAGTTCGGCGCTTTGATCAGAAAAGTGGAAAATTAGGGCTTCTACAAAAATGGGAATTTTTGAAATCTGTGACCACGGCTGGAAGCTCCTCATAAAAATAGAATCTTAGAGCTTTGGATCAAACCTTTTGATTGGAAAGAAAAGTGGGCTTCATCAAACCCTAGTTCGAGGTCATGTCCAGTGAATCCGAAAGTTTCAAAGGAAAAATTGAGGAGTGAAACTTTGCAGTTTTCAATTCTGAATATACCAGCTTGATCAGCTCATCAAGGCACATATTTCTATCCTTTCGGAAGTTTGAAATTCAAAGTTTTAATTTTTGGGGTTTCTCTGACAAACCCTATTATAGCTCCAAATCGAGTTCTTGCAAATCAAGTGGATTGGGTTAATCCTAGAAGAGGATGGATTGGTCACCTGCATAAGTGAAGAAGTTCCTGTCTCATAGGGAGATGAGGCTAAGGCCTTCCATAAGAAGATTGCAAGCAATCTTGATAGGTATGGCTTACAATTATGTTTCATGGTTAAGTTTATCATATGTTTATCATTACAGTACAATCTTGATTAATTACTAGACTTTTCGTATCACATTAATAGAAGATGTTCATTGATTAAGGTTTTGACAGTTATGAATGTACTAATGCATTGTGATGTTGTATGAGGTTTATGTTGTTCGCTAACATAAAAGGTACACCAAGAAAGACAAATCATGTTCTACTTCAAGAACATATGATCATGGTGACATGAAGAAAAACATTCATCCATTGTCATGGATCACATAGAAGATCTACTTACGAGGTATGTATAACTTGGTTCTACAATGGTTAACTTATGAGACATGCAGGTTACTAGCACAAGTCACTGAAGAGAACCAGAAGACATTATGCGGGTATGTTAGACATAACTAGCTAGCATGCTAATCCAGGTATGTTTGTCCTATATCAAGCTAGAATCCTACCTTGTGTTAGGATCTTATACTGTTTCGTTGTTGATAATGATTATTCATGAAGTCATAGGTTTGAATAGTCATGGTTGTATGCATATTATGTTTCTTACCGTAATTGATGATATGACTAACCAGAAGAATCATGAAGGTATAGGTTTGAGTAATCACGGGTTTTATGCATATTATATCTCTTATCTTGATTGATGATTTTACTAACCAGAAGAGTTCTATGATCAAATAAGAATATGCATGAGTAAAAGAAGACTTCCCTGAAACCTTGAATACTAATGCTTATTATTTCTGTTTGAAATGATCATGACTATACATGCTTAAGATTAATGTGTTTTGATAGTATTAAGATTATACTAATAAATATGTGATTATGTATGAGTCCTCAAGGATAGCACAATGATGATACTAACAAGCATGCATAGGAATCAAGAATGAATATAAGTTCAAGAATAGGTAATCCAGGAAGCAAAGATCAAGAGGGAGCACACTCCAATAGTTTCTGCAATGATGCAGATATTTAGAGGGAGTTGACCACTTCTCACTATCCACATCAGAATGGAGTTGCAGAAAAGGAAGCAAAGACTGAGAGGGAGTCAACCCAACAATCAAACAAAGATAAGTATTTTTATTATCATTTCTTGCATATTTGTTTGTTTAAATAAAATTGTTCAATGATGTATATGCTCATGTTCCTAGACTTAGGATATGTATTGTGCATATTAGAATGGTTGCATTAATGAATAGTATACTACTAATATGCATGTGATGGGTAAGTGGCCTATGGCAATGTACAACATTCCAGTGCTACTTATCTAGAATGAAACCTCTTTGCTGACATGTTGGGAGTAGTGCAAACTCTTAACAATGTTCTGGTAGAGACTGGAAGGCATCTAGAAAGTTGTGGAACATGGATGAATGCTGTATTGAAGCATTGGCTAAGATAATTGCATGACTGTATGACATATTTCTTTATGTGTAAGAATTTTTCTTAAAATTATGAGATCTTTATAATCATGCAATTTAACTTGTTTTGTAGGAAAGACTGTATACCTTCACCCACAAAAGAAGGACTGCAACATTTGTTCAAGCAACAAAATTATCTATTGAAGATATTGAAGTTCCCAGGATATGGGAAGAATGCCATGATCCATCGATCATGAAGAACGATGTTTGGGGTGCGGTCCCAAGAGCTGAAGGGAAGTCTGTTGTGACTTCCAAATGGAACTATCAGATCAAGCATGCTGCAGATGGCAGCATAGAGAAATATAAAAGTGATGAAATAGAAGATACACCAGATGGATTTCAAGACAGTTTTCTTGAATGGTGTAGTCATATATGTGTGCAGAACTTGGGGATGATGCACTATTTGTTTTTGGCATGAAGGTGTGGCAGAGTGCAGATGGAATCTTCCTTGGACAAGGGAAGTATGCAGTAGAGATCCTGAAGAGGTTTGGGATGATGGACTATAAGGCTATGGCCACACCTATGGAATCGAACCTGAAGCTTCTGTGTGATGCTCCATCTGATTCGGTTGATTATGGGCTCAATTACGATGTGAATCAAAAGTTTAACCTGTAGGGTTATGTTGATTCAGATTGGGCTGGCAGTGCTGCAGATAGGAAGAGCACATCTAGTTGCTGCTTCAATATGGGATCAGGTGTGATCTCTTGGTTTAGTAGGAAGCAGTCCTGCGTAGCACTGAGTACAGCTGAGGTAGAGTATGTTGCAGCCTGTTTAGCTAGTTGTGAGGCAGTATGTCTACGGAAGCTACTGTCTGAGTTATTTGATCTCCCATTGGATGCTACTAGTATAACCAGAGTTGTGTGAAGCTATCCGAGAACCCAGTGTTTCATGACAAGTCGAAACACATAGAGATCAAATATCACTATATCACGGATATGGTGTAGAGAGGAGCTGTGAAGCTCCTGTACATTGTGACTAATGAGTAGATTGTAGATGTGCTGATGAAACCACTAGCCAGAGTGAAGTTTGAGTGCTTCAGAGAGAGGTTTGGTGTTCTTCGGATTGATAACACTTCGAGGAAGAAGTGATGGACACATTTGCAGAGGCCATTCCAAGCATATTGGAAGGAGGATCCTTCACATGGCTGTGGATGTAAGAACTCGATGATGAGCATTAGGATGATGCTCCAGTTACTGCTCTATATATGCATCAGGATGATGCTGGATATGATCAGTTGGATCATTTATGTATGTACGCATCATGTTGGATGTTGGATATGATCGGTTGGATCATTTGTATGTATTTTATATATGCATCATGTTGGATGCTTGGACCATGCATCTGTATATGTATCAGGTGGATACATTGTATGATCAGGTAGATCATGTATGTTGATATGTATCATGTATGATCAAGTGGATCATGTATTTGTATTTGTATCAGGTGGATACATTGTATGATCAGGTGGATCATGTATGATGATATGTATCAAGTAGATACTTGGTATGCATCAGGTAGATGCATGATATGATCAAGATGATCGTGGATGACGAGCTTCAGGATGTTGCTCCAGATGACTTGTAGCAGGATGTTGCAGTGATGATGATGAAGATGATCATGTATACATCAAGATGATGTATGGTGAGTATCAGGTTGATACTCTACGGCCGTGGATCAGGTTGTGCTGATGAGCATATAATTTGGCCCTGGGAGATTTGCAGATAGTCTTTCGAGGTTTTGCTTATGGCATATAATTTGGCCCTGGGATATCTGGCAAATGCTCTTTCGATGTTTTTCTGTGGGAGGACATATAATTTGGCCCTGGGAGATCTGCAGATAGTCTTTCAAGGTTTTGCCTATGGCATATAATTTGGCCCTGGGATATCTGGCAGATGCTCTTTCGAGGTTTTGTCCTATGGCATATAATATGTCCCTGAGAGATCCGATAGGTTGGGCTGTGTGCCCGTAATAAGTCCTGGGATGCTCTTGTGAGGTTTTTCCATGACCACATATAATCTGTCCTTGGGAGATCCTATAGGTAGAGTTGTGTGCTCGTAACAGCCTATGATGCTCTTGCGAGGTTTTGTGGTGACCACATATAATCTGTCCCTGGGAGATCCTATAGGTAGATCTGTGTACTTGTAACAACCTGGGATGCTCTTGCGAGGTTTTGTGGTGAGGTCACATATAATATGGCCTTGGGAGATCCTATAGGTAGAGCCATGTGCTTGTAATAGCCTGGGGTGCTCTTTCGAGGTTTTGTGACACACGTAATAAGTCCTGAGGATTCCACAGTATGGCAAGTGATGACGAAGACCTGCAGGTGGTGGGCCTACATCCAGTATGAAAAAGGACTGGCTCTGTAGAACTTCCTATGACGAGTAGATTCATAGATTGATTGAGATAGCAACAGTAGTGACAATGATGATGACTCGATGACGATTATCCAGTGACAATGATCCAGAGAAGATGACTTGTGCTAGAAGACCTATGTCAAGAAATACCTTCCTAGTTAAGAGGGAGTGTTGATGTATATGTAACTTCGGAATGTATTTCACCCATGTATTTCATATATGTATTTTGTACTCCTATAGAGATGGTATTATTCCTCTATACGGAAGTGTTTGTATTCCTATAGAGATGTTATTATTCCTCTATACGGAAGTGTCATCATTTATATTGTAAGTGTCGTAACTTATACTTGATGGGTTATTAGACCACCTTGTTGGGGTCGACCCTATATAAGTCATGTGGGTCAAAGGGTTATTAGACCACCCTAGTGGGGGTCGGCCCAGTCAACTTTATGTTAAGTGGTTAAGTTGAGTCCGACCTAGTTGAGTAAAGGTCAAGTCAAGTTAGTGTATAAATAGAGAGTGTGTCTCTCTCATTTTACACATTATATTCTCTCACTCACACTTTGGAGAGTGGCGCACTTGTGGAGGAGGAGGCTCTGCTGCTAGGAGAAGACTATTTCTTGTATTCTGGTTGTATCAGTGCTCTATCTATCTCTGAGGAAGTTATTGGGGTTTTTCACCTTTATGGTTTTCCCCAAGTAAACTTTGTGTCTCTTGTGTGCTTTCATTATTGTGTCCATGATTGATATGTTGTAGATTTGCTGTACATGTTGTTCTCTCAGTTAAAATCCTAGATTAGATTGAAGTAAATTCTGAAAATTTAACATTTGATGGTCTGGAAATTCCATTATTTCATTATTGTTTGGTATAGTAAGACCTGCCTAAAAATGGTGTATCGACAGTTCTACAATGAGCACCCCATTTTCCCATTATCATTCTTCTCTAAATAGGCTTGAAATAATGATCCTTTTGTTAAGGGTTGATTTAATTACTACTTTTTCTATATGGATTGCATGATTGGAACATGAACGCTGTTGATTATCCATGTCTTATACAAGCTGTCTATTAGGAACCCATGTCTTTACTTTGTTAGTATATTGCTGTTGGACGCATATGCTTTGTAAGTCGTCCCGTAGTATTTGTTGATCAATAGTTTGTGTTATTGTTGTTGGCGCATATGCTTTGTAAGTCACCCATAGTTTTGATCCACAGTTTGTATTGGCCCATGGTTTTGACCCGTAGTAATTGTTGATCCATATTTTGTATTGGCCCATGGTTTGTATTAACACATGGTATTGACCCATGGTATTAGCGCCTAGACTTAGTATATAAGTGTGTGTTGAGGCCTATGAAGGCACCGTAAAGTTAATTGTATTGAGCTTGCTCAAAGGACGTTGACCCCTCGAAGTGGCCCGTGATCAATATAAAATTGATTCTAAGTTCTATTATTTATAATATCTTGTGTATTTGCATTAATTAATTATTGCAGGTTCTTCACATCTAGTATCAGAGCACTTTCTTGGGCTCGTTGGGTGAAATTTCTGCTAAAAGTTTTTTTTTTACATCTGTTGCAGGTTCGGATTTGGGAATAATCTTTATCCGCTTAACTGTGGGAAGTACTTGGGCATAAGCCCTAAAACTCATTGTGAGGAGTACCACAGGAACCCTGAAGTAGCTGGCCCATTGAGAGGACCTGCCAGCGAAAAGGGCAACGACCTCTACCTGATTGACTAGTTCCCACCCGTAAGGTAAACCAAGAGCTGTCGTTTGTGGCAAAGCGGTTATCATTTTTACCTGAGTCATGGAGTGAGGGGTGCTACCCCAATACGCAAGCCATCAGACAACATTGGTGGCCGAGTGAAACCCTTGAACTGTTAGGAAGCCGCACATACCTGGGGTTCATATCTATTTTCAACTGAACTGTTGTCGATCACTATTGCGCCATTTCAGATCCAGCTGTTCAGATCCATTGTGAAAGCCATTCCAGATCAAGCCGTTTTCAATCCATTCGACGTCGTTTCAAATCCCTCTATTTCCGCTCACTTCCAGGCTGTTGCAAATCTATCTATTTCAGATCCCTTCCGAGCCATAGCCGCTCCATTCTGGGAAAAAAAAAAAAATTCTCCATATCTCCCTTGTTTTCACTCTGTTTCCCTTGAAACTTTCGGGGAACCCCTGTAATCCCATTCTGCATATTTCATTCCTGAGAACCCTATCCCCAATTCGACTTCCCAAAGCCCGAAATCTCACATTTGTCTATTTCTAGGGTTTGCCATAACTTCCTCACATTTCACCCAATCACCTTCAAATTTTACCATAGAGTTCCTTTCCGAATTCTACTTCTTTGTCCCCCTCTGCCAAATTTTCTCATTCTTTCACCCCGCTTCTGAAATCCCCATTTTCTGCTTTCATGTCCTTTCGACAGTGTCCAAAATCTCGTCAAACCCCAATTACCCATCAAATTTTTTCCCCAATCCAAATTTCCCTTTACTAAATCAACTTATGTTTGTGTTTTTCTACCCATCCTCCCCCCCCCCCCCCCAAAAAAAAAAAAAACCTTGGTTACGGTTGTCACCCATACAGGAGCACACACCATGGAGGAAGCACTTGCAGCCATCCAAACCAAAATCCAAGATCTGGATGAAAAATTTCTCAGCCTCCACCTTCAGCATTCAACCATGAACAATAACTGACAGCAAGAATCTTTTGCAACCACCGAGTTCTCTTCTTCCAGCAATTTTCGTGAGACGAAGCTTGATTTTCCTCGCTTCAATGGTACTGATCCGACTAGATGGATATACCAAGAAGAACAATATTTTAGTCTACATAATACTTTTGATGTCTAGAAAGTTCCACTTGCATCCTTTCATTTGGAACAGGAAGCCCTTCAATGGTACCATTGGTACATCAAAGCTCATCCTGAGCCAAACTGGACAGATTTTTGCCAACTCCTTTTGCCACGATTTGGTCCTAGTGCTTTTGATGACTTCACAGGAGCACTCACTAAACTTCACCAAATGGGCACAGTGAGAGAGTATCCGACATAATTTGAGAAACTGGCCAATCAAACAGAAGGATTGTCTAATGAATTCTACAGGAGTTGTTTTATCAGTGGTCTCAAGGATGAAATCCGCTCAGAAGTCAAAATGTTATGTCCCAACACAATGATGGAAGTCCTAGGGTTGGCTAAGTTGGCAGAGGACAAGATCACAGCTCAACAACACTCCAAACCCACCTTTTTTCCCTTCAGAAATATGGGTTCCCAACGACCTCCCATCACGTCTACCCCGCAACCAACTCCTATCAAGCATTTGTCTGAAACAGAGATGCAGGCATGCCGAGAAAAAGGGCTTTGTTATAATTGTGATAAGAAATTCACTCAGGGACATAGAGGTGTTCAACAAAATATCTATCTCTTGGATGTGGATTCTCCGCCTGCCTCAGAACTTGATGAAGAAGCTCCAGATATAGTAGATGATCAGGTCGACATTCAACACCCGCCTGTTGACACCCCATCTCAGGACAACCCACCTGAGCTCTCTCTCCATGCTGTAACTGGTGTCACCACCCCACAAACAATGCGAGTCAAGGGATACTTCAATAATCTCCCTCTTACCATACTCATTGATTCTAGTAGCACTCATAACTTCATTGACCTTCAGATTGCCAAACAGGCTGATTGTTTTGTCCATCCTTGTTCCAACTTTGAAGTCATGGTTGCCAATGGGGGTACCTTACCTTGCAAGGGGAAGTGTCGTAATGTGTGTATCTCAATGGAAGATTATAACCTGCGCTCTGACATGTTTTTCTTATCCTTAGGTGGATGTGATGTGGTTTTGGGTGTTCAATGGTTACACACACTTGGGCCCCATCTTATGGGATTTTGCTGAACTTTGGATGCAATTTTCAGTCAATGGGACACAACACAAATTTATGGGCTTACAACCAAGGTCTCTCTGCATCATAAGTTCACATCGTTTGGAAAAGATCCTTAAGAAGAATTCACCTGGTGTCATTGCTCAACTCCATTCCCTTCAGGTGCACCCACCAACGGTCTCCACTACTTCCTTGGATAGATATGCAGGTGTCTTTGTTGCACCAGTGGGCTTGTCGCCTTCCTGAGACCTTTTCGGTAAGCATTTTGCTACATCTACATCTCAGCAGGACATGATGGCTATTTTGCATGCAGTACAGAAGTGGCAGCCATCCCTATTGGGGAATTATTTCTGCATCAAGATTGATCTCCAAAGTCTGGAAACTTTCCTGGAACAACGGGTCTCCTCCCCAACACACCTGAAATGGGTTCTCCAACTCATGGGTTATGACTATGCGACCACTTAGCAGAAGGGTACAGACAATATGGTGGCAGATGCTCCTTCTCGCACATTTGATGACCCAATTTCTCTTACAGCTATTTCTCTGCTTGTTCCAAATTGGTTGCAATCTGTTCAACGGGGCTATATCTTCTATGAACTCCATGCTTCTTCATCAACAGGGCACTCTGGGTTCCTCAAAATGTATGATCAGGAACAATGTAACTTCTTTTGGAAGGGATTGAAAATGATAATTCAACAGATGGTGGTTGACTGTGATACTCTCTAGGTCAATAAGGGTGAAACGACCCTCCTTTCGGGACTGCTCGAACCCTTGCCCATCCCTACATAGATTTGGACAACTTTTTCTATGGATTTCTTGGAAGCGCTCCAGTGTTATAGTACCACATCTAAAAGGACACCATATGAAGCAGTCTCTAGACAGGCACTGCCAGTTCTTCTTCCATACACCTTCAGCAGCTCCCCAGTTCAGGCAATTGACTCAATTCTTTGAAACCGCAATCAACTTCTTCTCATTCTGCAGGACAATCTTCACATGGCAAGAATTCAACTGAAACAACAAGCCGATCAACACCGTTCTGTGTGCACTTTTCACATCGTTGATATGGTTCTTCTTCGTCTACAACCTTCCACGCAATCCTCCCTGAAACTCAAAAGGCTCCAGTGGCCCAGAATTCAACTCGAGGATGCTACAGGGGACCCACTCCTTCAGATTTTGCATCAATTTCCACATCTAAAGCTTTGAGGACAAAGCTTTTTCTAAGGGAGAGGGGATGTTAGGAACCCATGTCTTTACTTTGTTAGTATATTGTTGTTGGATGCATATGCTTTGTAAGTCATCCCGTAGTATTTGTTGATCAATAGTTTGTGTTATTGTTGTTGGCGCATATGCTTTGTAAGTTGCCCATAGTTTTGATCCATAGTTTGTATTGGCCCATGGTTTTGACCCGTAGTAATTGTTGATCCATATTTTGTATTGGCCCATGATTTGTATTAACACATGGTATTGACCCATGGTATTAGCGCCTAGACTTAGTATATAAGTGTGTGTTGAGGGCTATGAAGGCACTGTGAAGTTAATTGTATTGAGCTTTCTCAAAGGAGGTTGCCCCCTCGAAGTGGCCCGTGATCAATATAAAAGTGATTCTAAGTTCTATTATTTCTGATATCTCGTGTATTTGCATTAATTAATTATTGCAGGTTCTTCACACTGTCACAAAATGCTACCCAGAATTACCCCTTTAACCTTGAGTGTTCAAATTATCAAAATGTATTATTATAGATTCCAAGTTGTAATCATTTTAATGAAGGTGGACAAATCATATTTTCAGTCCCAACACACTTTAAATTTTTAATTTTGTGAGTACTTTTCCTTTTATTTATATAGGTTCCTTTAGTACACATTAGGGCTACCTATGAGTGAAAGATGATGATTGTTATAGCAGAGCCAACCTCTAGAAATATGTCTTCAAATAGGTATTTATCCCCACAGTTTACATCTCCTATGATTGTTGGTACTAATTGCTTAATGAGATGTTTAACACCATCACAAAACAAAATTGCCTCCAGTATAAAAAATGAAGGAGAATAGTTTGTCCATGGAACCCTCCTTAGAGGGTGTGTATAGGATTATCCTACATGATTATAGTTTGTCCCAAAACTTATATACATATATATATATATATATATATATATATATATATTAAATTTTCATTTTGACTTTGCAGCCCACAGAAATCCAGGAGCCATTGGTGTTCCGGTCTGAAGGTTGAGATCAATCTGCTCTACTTGTAAATCAATTGTCACCATTTTTTGTGATAGTAAGAAATGACCAAGGGCATGACGATCATTTTTGGTTGCTTGAATGATCATTTTTGTTTACTTGAACATAGTTTCCTTGTGACTGAGCTATTGGCGATCAAATTATTTGGTTATGGCGGGTATTGGAATATCACTTTCATTTTTGTCAAGTATGGTTAGAAACTGTGTGGTTACTCGCATATCTGATCATCTTATTTCTTCCTCTTGTAGCATCTCGAGTGAATCCTTGTCATCTGTCCTATTTCAAGTTTTGCGGCCATTTTATGGTCTTGTGGCATTTGTTATGCTATTTTTCACCTCGGATGATTATCAATGTCAGTTTTGATCTGCTTAGCCATGTGTCAATATCATCCTACTGCAGCAACAGATGAGGTTGATCAGCTTTCATAATGCTTTTATGTTTTGCTTGTTTATTAATGCTAAAGCACAACAATTGATTAGAATTTTGCTTAGTTGTTTCAGGACTGGGACAGGCAAGATCCATCTCAAATCGTCACTGAGATGTGTGGTTTTTATACAATCCTTTATGGCACATTTTTGTTGCATAAGACCAAAGATCTCGGGGACAATTCATCTAGTGTAAAATGTATTATTTTTTCCTTCATCTATTAACATTGTTACCTTTTGAAGCATTATGGTACTTATCGCAGTTTCATCTCATGCATTTAGCTCATCCTCACATTTGCAATAGTGTAACTTGAATATATATTTGAAGGTCTGTCACCATCGTTCTCTTCCCACAGCTCAAAGCATTCTTCATAGAATGGATGTACTACTGAGGAGATTCCTTTTTGTCACCAATAATATTTTCGGTAATGCTTTTTTGTTACAGATAATTAGCATGGAATTTTCATGTCATGCTTTTAAAAGAGTGACCATAATGTAATTATAGAATATTGTTTGTTCTCAATCCCTCATCTTTATTTCAACCAATTCTTCTTATTCTTTTCAGAGTGGAAGATTATGATAACTAGTTCAACAAGTTCAAAGTGGAAGAATTAATGCATAGTTGAGTTGTAAATGAAACCATACAGATATGTCTATACTTGCTCCACATTCATCCACGAAATAAACTGAAATCCTTATAACGTTTTGTGGCACCATCCGATTCACCACCATACATTAGAAAAATGTGAAAATATGCAAGTCGATGATGGTTGATCTTAAGTCATATCCTTCTTATTATTAACTAGAGCAGATGCCCAGATGAATGCTTCTAATACATTTTCCATTTCTTTGTCATTACGCTTTTGAGAAGTCAAAGGTTGCGGCATTCTTTACCCGCCAATAGTGGTGGTAATTTTGTTTTTAGAAGATAATGGAATGTAGTAGTGCTCATCCCAATCTTGTTCATGCTTCCATTATTGTATTCAAGTATTTCAATTGCATTGCACTTAATATGGATGGAATCATTTTTGCTGGAAAAGTAAACATCAAGGTATAGTGTAAATTACTAAATTCCAAATTTATGGTAACAACAAGATAATCCGTAATGAAATTGCCAACCGAATTTATGGTAACAATAGGCTAATCCCTAATGAAATTTCCCACCGACAGGAGCCTTGGTTCAATGATGAAACCAGTGGAGTATTCATCCATCCATGAGGGTTCCATTTTCATTGTGGTGTGCCCCATCCAAATGGGAGGGTTTGACGATGAATTCGTTGGAGTATTCAGCCATCCATGAGGGTTCCATTTTCATTGTGCCCCATTGTAAAAGGAGCTTCATGCAAAGTGAGATATTCATCGGTTGTTGGCCATCATAGAGCTTTTGATAGATAAGTTGGCCATTTTAATGTTGTACATGAAGACGTGTTGATGCGGCTTGTTATGATGTCTCTAACTTGTGGTATAAGGATTTACCTGTGTAGGTTGTATTGATTCATTATGGGCTGTCATTTGGAGGAACCTAATGACAACGATGAGGATGAAGAGGAAGTTGCATGGGATATTCCTCTTGATTTTGACTCCACATCTGGAAAGGAAGAGGATGATCATGAACGTCATGATTTGCATGACATGCATCTCGAATCTTCTGTTACCCCCCCCAAATTCCCTAAGTAACAGAGTGGAGGCAGCATACACAAGCACAGGTATTCCAGATCCTGTGTGCCAATCAAAGCTTTTAGATTATGGACTGCTAAAGAAGACAAAGATCAGCATATGCTTGAAGGATGGAAGATTGTTGGAGGTTGAAACTGTCATACTCCAAAGTGGTTTGTAAAAGGCAGTTGCTACAGCACTTGAACCTTATTGTTTTTATGCAGATTTTTAGATCATGAAAGGAGTCATGACGTAATTAAAGAGAAGATTCCCGCTTGTAGAGGAGCGTTGGCATAACATGTATTCCAGCAGTGTTTTATGGTTATTGTACTTAGTTCAGCACTAGAAGTAGCTTAAACAACAAAGTTTCAAGTATATTTGAGAAAAAAAACAACAGCTACAGGATAGAACTACCAATTTCTAGGGATGATGTGAGTAGACAGCAAAAACAGTACACTGAATGAGTCCCAATCAACGCTAAATTAGCTAGCAACTACAACAGAATGGAGAGCCCCTAAACTGTTCAACTGCTACAACACTTCCTTTGTCAAAGAATTATTTTCTTTTCTAAAGATTTGAAGGAATTTAGTCACAAACAATATAGCAAAAAGCTTCAATATATTTTGCATGATTGGATAAACAGGTAATATCTTGCAGCAGCAAAAGAGAGTATGAGTGTATTTAATTACTATTATTTACGTTAATAATTATTAATATAAATAATAGTCTTATGGTATACTACATAGTTCCTATTATCCATTTTAAAATTTGTTTTATCTGTATCATAATCTAACCTAATAGAAATTGTTGAATTCATCTCCAATGAAAATGTTGTGGAATTGTCAGTTTCTCATGACCTCTGTGTAGGTGGTGACTGTTTCATGATGTTGAAACGTAGAAATGCTAAACATTCGGTGATCCCATATGTAAAGGTATGAACATGTATACTCTCTGGCATGAATATTTCATGGATAAATTTTACTTTGATAATTTGTAATGTTATCCATGCAACTGACCTTGATGAATCTATTGCAGGTTTTTGCAAGAGTTTCCCCTGAGCAGAAAGAACTCTTATTGACAACTCTGACGATAGTGGGAAGAATGAAATTGATGTGTGGTGATGGTACAAATGATGTCGGTGCTCTCAAACAAGTAGGGAATGGTGACCTTTTTCTTTTGCATCAATAACTTTGGCATGCAAAATAGAGCTAATTGGTTTTTCACCGATGACTCATTCAAAATTTTGAACAATTGCAGGCTCATGTTGGTGTAGCCCTTTTAAATGCAATCCCACCTACCCAATCATCCCAAAACTCTACGTTGGCGCAATCATCAAATTTTGGGGGTAAAATAATAAATCTGGATTGAAGATTGAAGAGTGGAGCACCTGATTCTGGAAATGCCAATGCAACTGATGGAGGAAAAGAAGGAAATACATCCATTAATCAGCTAGTTTGAACTTTGGCATTGCCTGTTGGATCTCAAGCATCTCATGGTTCAACTAGCAATCGTTAACTTACTCCTGCTGAGAGACAAAGGCTAAAATTGAAAAAGATTATGGATGATTGTATCACTATATTCAACAAGAACTGGCATTATCTGATATTCAGTTTCTAGATGAAACCTGCACAAAAGCCATGTATGTTGAGTTGAAAGGGAAGGAAATGCAGACATTCTTGACCTTTTTCTTTTGTCAAGTGGCCCTTGATCTGTGGCTTCAACCTCTATAATAGGAATGCCACTTCAACTGCTTAGTCAGATGTCATGTTATGCTGTTCAAGGCATCCTTTCACTATGTAAATGTTGTAGCTCATGTCTTGTTCAGTGCACCCTCTGGATTTCATGGAAATCCTTATGTTATGGTGTTGACAATGATTTCTCTATGCAATAGTGCCTCTGCAACCATTGATCTGTTTTGGCCTTGCTACAATGTGTTGTTTGGAGTATATTTATATTAATTCTTCCAAAATTTTGGATTTTTTTGGGGCCTGTTCAAGCTAAGCCGACCTGTGTGCATTTTCTACAAGGATTGAGTGATAGAGCTTATCATTGACAATGGGATTAGAAGAATCTTATTTCAGCAAAGTTGGTCGACAACCTTCAATTGCCCATTACTATGCAGCCATACCCATACTACTTGGTATGGACCAAGAAGGTGGGATAGCCAACACTTGTTTCTAACAAATGTATCATTGCATTTGTATTTTGTAATCATCCCTTCCAAAATATAATTTATTGTGATGTTATTCCACTCAATTGTGGTAGTCTAATTCTTGACACTCCTTGCTAGTATGATTTCTGGGCTCTCTTTGATGAGTATCACAATACCTACAAGTTCCATAATGAGTATATAAATTCACTTATTCTACTTCCAATTCTTTAATTTTTGGTAGGCAAGCTGTCAAACAAGTAAATATGAACAGTTCAAGACTCTTTGTATCATTCGTGAAGCTAAGGAAGACAATGCTAATAAGCTCCCTCCTGCAATTATATCTATTTTTTTACTTTGATGTTTTTGATAAACCAAGAGGTCTCTCTCCCATTCGGTCCATCCAACACTCCATCATTGTTGTGCTAGAATCCTAGTTTCCCAATGCCTCCCTTATCAAACCGAAACCATTGAGAGTGCAAAGATAGAGTAGAACCATTGAGAGTGCAGAGGTAGAGTAACAAATCTAATAGTTGCTTGAGGAAGGAAAAATGCATCCTAGCACCTCTTATCACAACTCTTTCACTCGCGTTGTGCCTACAAAAGAATATAATGTTGATCGTTATGCATTGATTATTAGGCATAGAAAAAAACAATAGTGAAGAACCACTACCCCTTTCCCCAGATAGGTGATCTACTAGACCAGCTAAATGGTGCTACCAAGATCAATTTAACCTCAAGATATCACCAAGTTTCTATGGATTCTCAAGATATATGAATATAGTTTTCAAGGTAAAGTTTGGACTTTATGAGTGGTTGATTATGCCTTTTGGCTTGACCAATGCATCAAACACTTTTTGGCTTATTGATGACATTTTTCGGCCACATATTGGTGGTGGTGTTGCATATCTTCATGATATTTTGGTAAACATTAAGACTCAGGAGGATCACTTATGACATGTACGTACAATGTTGGATTTGCTTTGCCAGCAAAAACTTTAGGAAAGATGAATACTTTTTTGGTTATCCATCATGTATTTATAGGCTTCCTCATTAATGAGGATGGAGCTTATTTGGATCCAACCAAAATCAAAATCATCAAGGAAGTTCATTTTGCAATTATTCTTATATCATCCACCCTTTTCATTAGCTTCAAAAGCATATGACTTTCACCTGGTGTCCAACAATTGTTTTATTGTATGGAAAGACACTATTTTCTATACTCCAATGCTTTCTCTGCTCAATTTACAACAACATTTTGAGCTTGAGACCGATGCCACACAGTATGCTAAAGCAGGGCATTTTTAACTTCGGTTTCGATGAGCATTTAGAAAGACAAAATACCAAGGTGTAAACTTATCCCCTATTTGAAGATATTAGATTGAGAGAGATCTATTCTAGTTTGTTATCTGAATGCTATAATAATTATTAATTTAAAAATAGATAAAAGATGAGATACTTTTTTACATTGTGAAAATTTAAAAAAATAAAGGTCAAACATTGGACATTTTATTTTATCACCATCATTCACATTGTAGACCCATAACACAAATATCTAACCTCCTATTATATTTTTTCTCATTTACAACAAATTAATATGTGAAAAATAAATCTATATTTATCATATAGAGAGCATGGGTATCTCATAAATACATATTTACCCCTACTCGCAACAAAATTCTACATCTTCCATCCAAAGATGTTAATATTTTTTTTTCATAGTAATATTTTTAGATTATAGTCCATATTTTTATTTCATTATTTATCCTTTACTAAGCAAGTGATTACAATGTTTAAAATAAATAAAAAATAAAATAGCCATATTTTGGGTTATTCTTCTAATATGATATTTATGTTTAAAAATGTTTTTAATAATATTTCCTTAGTTACCAAATCCTTATCAAAGAAATAGGAATGGCTCTATACATTCACCCTCTCTCATGCCTAGAGATTAATTGGCATTACCAACATGTACTACTTCATAAAATTTAAGTAGGTGGTTGCAAACTTGTTATAGAGAAAGAAATATATAGACCTATTACTATAAGTTTTCTGTTGGTGAGGATAATTGCACTATGTGACCTTGGAGACCATTTATATTGGAGTAAAAATAAAATTCTAGGGTTTGAAATTGGAGGCATATTGATGTGAGAAATATATTCTATTCATAATATTCCACATTTTTCCATGCAAATTGAGGATGCTCATTATTGTTGACCTTTTTCATGACAAAGACAAGGTGATTCATCCTTCAATTTATCAAGAGATCTATTCACCCTTGTCTTCACCATTATCTTTGGATTCATCACAAGATAGGTATTGCAATGGAACAAATTGCATGAAATGCAGGAGGAAAATATTTTTGTAGAGGTGCAGGAACATAATAGACATATGGTATATGTTGCGGTATAAATCTAAGCTTTGAAGGAGATGAAAAACGCATCAGAGTCCACATGAAAGCACAAAAGTCTCTATACTTGGAACTATAAAGAAAAATGGGCTCATTTTCTTATAGGGTTGATCATATAACAAAATTTCCATGCATGTACCTGAACGGCTTTCGATATGCTTCCACTCCCCCTATTAACACTCAAGGTGGGACACTCTAGGTTGGGACTATGATTGTTAAGGAGGAAAACAATTTGGAGGAAGTTGTAGTGATCCTAACCTAGAAATTGAACACAAAAAATATATAGAACCCTTATACTTTATAAATAACCAAAGACATTCAACATAAGAATAACACCAAGATATAGAGAAAAGTTCCTTAAGGTAGGGTAACACCATCAATTATTCCTTGTAAATGGAAGGTCACAGGTTTAAATCCCCTTGGGTACTTACTTACAAAAAAAAATGTTAAATTTTGGCTAGTTCAAAATATGATCTTGCACACTAATTTTAACTATGACCTTCACTCATGGCATGTTTGGTTTGTCACATGGCACGCTTAGGTTGTCACACAATGTCATTATAACAATGGTAGGTGTCCCAAAGGGTGAAGCCATCTCTCTTTTTCCCATGAACATCTATGAGCCTTGAGTTATCATTGGATATGTTGTTAAAAAGAGCTTCTCTTAGTTTCGAGAATTATATATATTCTCTACTGACGAGGCCAACCACATGAAGGTGGAAGCTCATTTGGCTCCACCCACCCACCCACCCTAGAATAAAAGAAAACATTCGTCAACCTTTATGTGTTCTTGAATCATATGAAATGTGCCAGTGGCATATTTTCAAGAATGGAATTATGATCTTCTATCGACAATTTCCATTGTCGATGCTTAGAATTTTTCCTGCTCTTCACTACCTTCAACTACAATCGGGCTGCTATGACCAAATGACTGTATTGAGCACATATAACATCTGACTCACAGTCTTGAAAAGGAATATGGTCTTTACATTTCCTTACTTCTCGAAATAAATGTCCCTTTAAAACCATTAAACCCACTACATACGTATAATTTGACGGGTCTTTAAATTCTTGCATCAATGTGCTTTTCGACCTAGTGCACCTCAATAAATAATAATGCACATTTTCTGGATTATCTGCTGGTGCAATATCTGCAAATACATCGCCTTCTCTAACCAAATCAGAAACATGATCATAATCTTTGTCAATCACAACTGATTCATTGTCACGCTCTACATTGCTGATATTTCCAAATGGGGGCAATGGTGTCAATTCTTGATGTCTCCATGGTTTCACAAATTTGTTAGTTTGGTTTTGACAGTCATCCAAAGACTCTACATCATCAATACATGCAAGACATAAGCAAGAGTACTTCCATTTCTCGATTGTATGTATATTTTCCATTTTCTTACTCCTAATGGAGTGTAAGCCCCTTGTTTTCGGGATTGTAGTACAATTATGCGGCATTGATTTGTCAAAATCGCCCATTGCAATATTCCAGAAAAACCTTCTCAAACTACCCATCCTTTCATTGAGATCATGGCTCAAATTTTGTTTGCACCAATTAACAACATCATTTGAGTTTGCAAGGTGAGCAGTAGAATGATTCATTTGATATCTCCTAAGTGCACGTTTCACACAAGCCCCAGCACCATCATGTTCTCCTTTTCCCTGTCCTGTTTCAAAAAAGCTCCATGTGTGGCGAAGTTCCGTGTTTCTATGAAGGCGAGACAACCATAAGAATGATCGTTCCGATTTAAACTGACCAGCACAACCATCTGACCACACCCAATGTTCTTTAAAAGTGACCCTTCTTCTTTTTAATTCTTCAAAAAGCATACCAAAACAATGTTGGACAAAACATGTATAATGTGTACGATCATCACTGATGTAGAAATGATACTCCTTAATCACTTCACGATTATTTTCATTGCTATCAAAACCATCGACATCAATCTCTACATGTCTATACGTAATATGCACAAGTATAGATACCTGATCTGAATGATAATACTCACTTTGTATCTCCCTTTGCGGAGTGAAAGTGTAATTTTCTGCAAACTCAACAATGGATAATATTGTCCCTTTTGGAAATACATCTCGTGATTGCTTGAACTGTAAGTCCTGCCATTGTGCTGAGTGAGAGTGCTTGATATATTTATATATTTGATCCCTGAACAAATTCAGAAAATCTGTCAAAGAGATATCACTTTCAACCAAATTAAGCTTTCTTCATGTTGTTGTTGAATCTGTAACTGCAGTATAGTCAACATAAACATATCTCTTGCATTTGACAATGCAATTTGACAATTGAGGATCGTTTGCATCAATGGGGTAGTTAGCATTAAAAAGGGACAAATCAGAACATTCCTCACATTTTTTACCTCCAACACATTGTTTCTTATAGAATACTTGATGATTCTCTCGAGCACATAATATTTAGATACAAATTCACGAACACTCGAAGGAGGGGGGTTATTTGGCCAACACTATATGCTAAAAGTTAGAAATGTCTCATAATATAATTCGAATTCTACATGGTATCGACAACAACATGTGTCGTGAACAATGATGGGCTTGACATACCATGGTTTAAGCTTCACAAATGTGCTAACGGCAATCTTCACATCAACATTACTCTCCATGAAAGTTTTGAACATTTCTGCTTGAGTGATCGTTGTTATATGTTTGGCATGAGTTTCATAGTTTCCTTTCTATATACGACGTCAAACAACATCTTTTTCATTTGGTAAGACATGCGAGTTTACATCCCAAAAATATTTCACCATGTCCCTCACATTATCCGGAAGTCTATCTTGATAAGGTTTCCTACAGATAACACCCTAACATGCAACTTCATCATCCTCATCTAACTGAACACGAAGCTTTTTATGCTTCCATAAACTTTTCTTGATGTTTTTAATGTTCTTGTAGTCGTCGACAACAAACGACTGGTTGTAGTGTTTTTTTCCACAACACCTGTTAGAATTGCTTTATGAGCAACCATGAAATTGTGAGATCGTTTTTTCGCAAGTGATGCAAGGACCGAGGTCATATTTTGTGATACAATCTGATTTGACTTAGCCTCTTTGGAATTTTGAATGCCCAATAATGTAATTGCATCTCTTAGACATTTTCGCTTTAACAATTTATGCAACAATTGAGCTTGTTGTATGACAGAAATACCTTCAAAATATTTTTTGACTATCTTATCTACTCTATAACGAGTTGTACGATCAAGCATCTGCGGTCCCATTTCATCAATTTTACATGGATTCGAATTCTCCAAAAAAATATCAGCAATGACAATATTGTTGCAGCTTCCAGTTAATCTCTGTAAATTGCTAACTGTGGTAGGATGTTGTATGTTGGATGTCAACCCTGCATAAAAATAAATATAAATTTATAAGATTTTGTTCACTTTCAAATCAGATATATATATATATATATATATATATGCTCAAGTATTATAAAGTAAATTATAAACATATAAAAAAATATTTACTCATCACTCATGGTCTCAATATCAACGCTACCCAAAGTTTGCTCCACATTTGTCATTTCCTCGTCACCTCCATGTTCCTCATTTCTTTCATCAACGTGCTCCTCAAATATTTGGATTCCTTCATCACCGCCATGTGCATTCACATTTTGCATTTCTTCGTCACCGCCATGTGCATTCACATTTTGCATTTCTTCATCACTGCCATGTGCTTCCACATTTATTTCCATTGCTCTTTTTGCTCTTAAATTTCTCATAGAAACAAGAGATCTCTCTTTCCTTACCTCTTCATCAACTCTAGTGCGATCATATTTTCTTTCACGTTTCTTTCGGTTTCCCATGTTGAAATAAATAAAGACCTAAAATCCAATGCATGAAAACATATGAGAATTGAGAGTTATATGCTGAAAAAAAAAAAAGAACAGTACATTGACCCAATAAGTGTTATTCATTCAAAATGAAATAGTTCTTGTTATGGCCAAATAGTATCCAAAACCCTTTTCAACATGAAATAGTTCTTATGCATGAAAAATGAATACAAAGCATTGATTGATCTAACCTTACGTTTATATCAAGAATACCATGATCATATGAAACAACAATTTCAAAATAGTGCAAGACTTGTTATGTGCTTCAGTCTCAATTCTTTAGATCTCAAATATTCATCAAAGACATGTGATACTACAAATCCTAAAACAATTCCGAATGTAATCAAAATGCTCATTATGGGTGATTCAAGAGAAAAGTAGTGAAAACTTAGTGAATACAAACAAACGAGGCCTCTTTTAGGGAATATTTCACCATACAACAACCAATACAATTCGCACAAGTAATAATTCTAAAAAATAAAGAATAATGTGATGAAAAATTTCTCAATGGAAATGTACTAAAAGATTTTGCTTATCAAACTAAAAATATTCTTCATTAAAAGCACTAAAAATTTACTTTAAATACCAATGAGTTTAATCTCCAAACCTTGCTTGATAGAAGTGGTGATTTGTAACCCTTTTCAAGTGAAATTTACCATTTTGTAAATATATAAGATTAGTTCAAGGTTCAACAACCAAGAAGAGAGCAAGTGCAGCATTAGGCATAATTGAAATTGAATGAATAGACTCTCGGTTGAAAAGAATGCTCACTTGAAAAAATCTGTTGAAAACAAACCCTCGGCTGAAAAAAACCTCAGCTGAAAACAAACCCTCGGCTAAAAAAACAATCCGTTGAAAACAAACCCTCAGATGAAATAATTTGGAAGACTATCTTGGCCGAGAGATTATATATACCATTCTCAGCCAAGAGATTATATATACCATTCTCGGCCGAGAGATTATATATACCATTCTCGGTCGAGAATCATGGGCATCCCATCCGAATAATGTGGAACCCCGCCCACAAATCAAGAAAATTTAATATTTAATGTATTGGGGCCTAAAAGATTCTCGGGGGATTATGTAACAAAACTATAGGGCGAGAAATGTTATAACCTCTGCGACGAGAGTTTAAATCAACCTTCAGCCGAGAGTTTTCGTTAACTCTGGGTTGATTTTAGAGCGGGAACAACTCTCGCCTGAGACATTTTAAAGCTCTCGCCTGAGACATTTTCTAGGCCAAGAGTTTTTGGTCAACAGTTCCAGCAGAATTTCTGCAGAATGCAAAAATGTGTCACTTTAACAAGGTCGGACCACTGCAAAACATGAGAATTACATGTCAGATTTTATACCAGTTGATTCGTCATTCAATCTACTTTCTCATAATATAAAATTTTTCAAATTTCGTTTAGGATTACTATTTTTTTCTATTTTTTTACTAAAATTTATCATTAAAAAATTTAGTGACTTAAAAATCAGTCACAATGAAAATTCAATATCATCACAATGCTGAAGCCAAAAAGATTTAAAAAAATACAGGGATGTTCCTTGAACTATCCTCTTCAATGGTTTGGTTCTAGTTTGTTTGATAAGAGTCACATTTGAAACAAAATGAGAAGACAAAAACATGTGTCGATAATGTACCATTTTTTGAACATATGTTGTTTCAATAAATAATAAATAATAGTTGCCAAGTCTTAAAAAACTCATAATATAGTCCAGGATCAAGTTTAGCATGTGTAGAATATGAGCCTACAATTTGTTTCCCTAAAATGAATAACCATATATCAAAAAACCATGGTCAACACGGGTCACTCATTATCCATACCTAAAATTTTCAAGTATATGCCGTTGGTTGACAACAAAATTGTCCCACGATATGTCCATAAAAAAATTAAAAAAATACGAGTAGAAAGCTAATTCAATTCTGTAAAACCTTTGTGTTTACTTCAAGTTGAAATTCCTAAGAGATATATGGGTTTGAATAGGTCGAAGTTAAAAAACATAAAATTAGCAGTTTTTTTGTCAAAAACAAGCCAAAATTGTTTCCCAACTTCATGTTTTCACCCAATGGTACAAGGAATCATTTAAGACTCTTGAGTTTGAAAAGATTCAACAATATCTCCAAGGTGCTTTTTTTCCTCCCTTGCCAATGTTTAAGGCCTTGAGACCCATCCTTGATGTGTAAAATCTCTTAATATAATATATATCCAACCTTGATGGCAAAGACCCTCGAAAGAGATTTTATACTATAGTTTGTAGTTGTTGTTCATGGTGGTTGAGCTCTAGAAGTGGCATTTAGGGAGCAAGGCCTATTATTGTTTTCTTATATATTGCACATACCTCTAGACACATTCCTGGAGCACAACTAACATATTTATGGCATGCAAAGGACCCTTGGAAGAAATTGTTAACAAACAAAGGTTACCCTTTCAGTTGGAATATTGATGAAGATTTGGGGTTTGATCACTAGCTATGGGCCTTGAGGCCTCAAACGTCAACCACACTAATCTCTTATGAGTATAAATTCCCTCCAAAAATGAATATGGGGACTTTTAGGATGTTTTCACTACTAGGTATCAGTCTGCCTTAACCAAATTTAGGGGAGGAAACTCAAACCTTACCCCTAAACATAACTTCTAATCCTTAAGGTTCATAAATGAGGCCTCAAACCACCACATAGCACCTATTTTTGAATATTTTCCTTTTAGAAGAGGATATGGACTAATTTAGTATTTTTTTTAGCACTAGGGATATGTAACGGCGGTCCATACATGGTTACATGAGGAAGCTTAGGGCTTAGGACCTAAATAATATTGTAGGCGTCCAAGAACAAAAAACGTCACATTGAACCACCACACATGATCTCCTATGGTATTATTGGCATCTAAGTGGGGATATTATATAGAAATTAGGCATTGGGTTCTAAAGGAAGCTTCTAAGGCTCAAAGTTCATGAATGACATGCCAAAGCACTACAAATGACCCTTCAATTCAATCATTGGCCTTAAACCATAAATATATATTTCAGGCCTTGAGACGCTGGTCTTCCTTCTCGAATCATGTCTACAAATTTGAGCCCCACCATAAAGCTCAAAACATGTACTAATGGTGTTGATATTTTCACTCAAATATTTAAGGTATATTATACCAATATTACGTGGTTGCTTAAGCCTTGTCCATCTTCCATATCCCTAGAAATCTCCTTTAGAGCTTAAGGTCAAAGTTTTATTCTTTGACCATGTGATGGCCATAAAACCCTACTTGGTGCTAAAATACTCCTAGTTTCACCCATATCCCTTGTTGGAGGCTAAAGATCCCCTATAGAGGTTCAATGCCATGGTTTGAGGGCTCTTTCATAGCTCTTAAACCATGAAATACACCGTTAAGGCCTAAGGTTCAAGTTCCCTTTCCCAAACAAGTCCACAATATTGCAACCCATACTTGGTTCTTAAAACCTCATAATGTTGTTCATATCCCTAATCAAAGGCCTTAAAATGCCTAGACCAATCTTATGTGGTTGTCAAAAACATGATGTGTGACTATCAATCAATAGAAGATTCCTTTATGACACAAGACCAATGTTTCCTCCTTAAAAAATGATGGACTCAGCACCCATCTAAGTTACTAAAATCCTCACATTGGTGTCTTATGTTGAGATACGAGATGCTTTCCAAGAGCCTTAAGTCATATAATATACTTTTAAGGCCCAAGTCTGAATTTTTCTCCCTATCCATTTCCAAGGTCATGATAGTTATACTTGGTTCTCAAAAGATATTAATGGCTCTAGTATTTCCACTAAGAGCCCTACTTAATTCTCAAAACCTTTGAATGTAGACCTCTCATGCATCATTGAAAAGGGGTCTTGTGGCTGAACCCTTAAGCGACCAAAAGTAATAACAAAAAATTGTAATGTTTTGTTACCCAAGCCATTTTATATATGAAAAATGACAGATTTTTTGATCTGGGTCTATTCTATTCGTTTTTACCAGCCAAATAAAAATGGGAGATGTAAGGCATGATTACATTAATCTTCCAGGCATATATCCTAATATTTTAGTCATATCTGGGAGCTTTTGATAGCCCCAACGGTAGCCCAGATGGTCAGATCCCCACCGACGTATTGGCCCTCTATCACTAGGTCATGGGTTTGGGTTTGATGGGGTTTGCTAGGGTCAGGATTCTTTGGATAGAGTCGATGGTCAATGGAAGGTGACCGCTTCGGGTGAGCTTGCTTGGATTGTAATATCTCGGAGCTTTGGAGGGTCTCAACACCATTGAGCACTGGTCTCGTTGTTTGATGAGGAAGCTTTTTCTGTTAGGACAATGCCTTATAATATTCAACGTGTGATTAGAATGTTAATAAAAATCATATAGTATGCGGTCTCGGTGGTAGGTGGACAGGAATACATTTCTTGAAAGTTAATAAGACATCTAGTGAGGCACTGATACAAGTGTATTTTTGAAAGTTAATAAGACATCTAGCGAGGCATTGATAAAAGTGTTTCAATTATCCGATACAAGAGCGCCCACGAAAAAATGAGAATGATGAAGTGCTTAAACCCTAATTTTGTCACATAATGGACATGACTATGTATATTCACATGAGGTCAAGGGTAAATAGTGTTGAGATTAGCACATCCATTTATCTTGTGATTGGTACAATAGGTCACAAGTTAATTGCCATGACCACATTATTTGTTACTTATTCTCCATGTTTAGTTGTAATCTTTTGTTGTCTATGCTTCATTTATTTATTATCTTTTTTAGTTAAATGGGTTGTTTGTCACTACTTGTTATTCTTGAGCTAGGAGTTATCTTTGCATCAACTATGAGCGATCATAAAATCAATTTGGACAGTACACTTATCCCATATTTTCCCATACTTCTTCATTTTAGAAAAAATATAGATAGTAATCCACCTCAAATTCTCATATATAAACACCTATGAGTAAAAACCTTCTAAAAAATGGAATAAACATCATCAAGGTTAAGAATAAATAGATTGGACACTATCGCTTGTGGCATATTTTTCATGTCAAACTTTCGTAGTTACTCGAAGCCTTTACCTTTTGTCTATCAAGAGAGTTGATTAATTCTACGTGCAAGTTCATTTCTCTTGGGATTCCACCAGAACTGAAACACATATGTGCATAGGGTTTGGGAAAATTGAGGTTCGACATTGAGTATAAAAAATACGTTGATTTCCTTGAGGCCCTAAGACCCTAAGACATACAGTAAGATTCGTCGATGACCACAGGAATGACACCGTACAGACTTACAGATGCACGTACGAAGAGTAATATAATGACGGGTTACGTCAAGCAAGCATATGTGTTGTGTTGATAATTCTGGAAAGTTACTTTGTATAAATTTAGATAGACTGACATGCACGTAGGGAGAGCAAGCATATGTGTTATGTTGATAATTCTGGAAAGTTATTCTCTATAAATTTAGATAGATTGATGTATGGTTGAAGTGTTCACTGGAAACTGTTTTCTATATAAATTTTTACATAGTAATTTTTCAAAATTATTAAACACAATGTCTGAATACTATAAAAACATTCATAATCAAATATACCACCACGGTTAGACAGACAAAAGTGAAGTGGAATCACACATTCTAGTAAAGATGGCTACAAACAACATTGCAAGAAGTAACCTACAAAAAAAACAACCACGAATGAAGTCGAGCGAAGGTTTTGCAATGCCAATTATGTCATAACAAGCAGTCCTTTTTAGACTCTATTACAGAAATTTACAACAACGATGCAAGGCCTCAAAAGTGTTTTAATTCAGATTGAACGAATTATAAGCAACTACTCTTTGGTCGTGGTCGAATAACGAGAGGAACAAATAAGCTCAAGCTAAAGGGATTCTCAAATGCTCTAATGGCATTGCCCAAACATTGACATAAACCTTTATCTGGATTTAAGTCTTAAATATGCCCTACTACTACCCAAGGGTTGCAGGATATCAAAAAAATTCCGAGACCGAGGTTGCAGTTCACGAGGTTCTCACTACAGAAGTTTTTGAAAGCCACACCAGTTTGAGGACCTTGACCAGGTATCAAATCCACAAGAAATTTATTTTAGCCAAGTTTATATATATGGAACACAAGAAGAACACAATATCCGAAAAAGAGGGAAACGCGTAATCTCAGGAACATAGCACATTTCGTTTCAATCCACTTCCATTGGAGTACCAAACGTCAGTTGCCGTGACAGGATATCTTCCAATCACTATGCATCTTTTGGATCACCAAGTGTTAAAGTTTCCGGAAAATGCTCAAGCTTCCTAGGTAGGAAAAACACTTATGTTCCCTCCAAGATGCTTTTAAATATCATTTAAGTAAAAAACGCAAGACATTGAAGATAAAGAGCAATTGTTGCTATGGTCCATAGTAATTTTTTTGCTTTCCCTTTCATAAGCAATTGTTAGATACCTTAACAATGCAGCCATGGTGTTGTTGCTGTTGTTGGATCAGCGGAAACTTCATATAGCTAGAGATGATGATCACTCAACCAATAGAAAACAAAACAAAACAAAACATAGCTACATCTCAAACACAGAGACAAAAAAAACACACTTTTTGTTACGTCGATAGGCGTTTTTATTTTTACACTAATAGGTGTTTATATCTTAGAATTTGGGGTGGACTAGATTCTATGATTTTTCGAGATTGCACCAGGATGAGACAAGTGTACTGTTCAGATTGATTGTTCCAAATTCTACATAAATAATTATAAAAGAAAAAAATAATATAAAAAATAACAAGTAGTTAATTCATGGAAAACTCGCACTTTGTGGCAAGTACACATGGAGAACATGTAACATATAAATTATTTGTGATACTTAACTTGCGGCCTATCAGTGTTGACTAGCCACAAGTTAAGTAGCTGTGCTAGTAGAATTTGCGGTGGAATACCACCTATGCTTTTGTAGGATTGTACGAGGATGAGACAAGTGTATTTTCCAGATTGATTCTATGGAAGTCATTCAAAATTCAAATTAACAACTATTTAAAAAAAATATATAAAAAATAACCGGTAATTGATATAAGGATAACTCTTAATTGATGCATGGATAAACGACAGCTCGTGGCAGACAACCCATTAACTTATTTATGGTATTTAACTTGTGGCCTATCGGTATTACCAACCACAAGTTAAGTGGCTATGCTAGTATTAATCTATCTCTGTTTCATACTTACAAATTCTTTACATGCAAAAATCTTAATACTACTATCTCTTCCATCTAGATGCTTCTGCAACGGGAGAGGTCGAGCCTTCTCTAGAGACTTCTGCACCATCTAATCAATCCATTCAGATCTTACAAGTGTATAGCTTTATTGCTGGTCCATTAGATCACCAGCTACAAAATTGTGAGTGAGACATTAGAGGAAATTCGGGGTTTAAAATGGGTCTTATAAGAAAACTAGCCATCATATAAGAAAATGAGCCAACCATAATTTCTTGATGAGTTGGAATTCAAGAACCAATAGAATTTCAATAAAATGAGTCAACCATAATGGTTGACTTGAGATATTGCTTTGAACATAAAATAAGATAATAATTAAATAATTAATAATTAGGCTAACTAAAGTTAGGTTATGAAATGAGGCGTCTCCTCAACATCAAATGCTCGAGCCATATTTAAGGCAGGGCCATCATTGTAACATATCATCTTTTTTTTGTATCATCTAATATATTATTCTATTTATCATTCAATATGAGAGTCGGATTCAACTATTAACAGTCCAACCGGATACGGTTGCTGCATTTAGTCTCAGAGCCCTTTCTTGGGCATAGCTTGGTTTTGGCCCTTGGCCATTACTTAGAGCTTCTATGATTAACTGGATTTTTGATCCAATTTGGCCTCTGGCCATTCAATTCAGAATTTCTGAAAATCACTTCTTCTCAACACTCCACCTCACGGCCCCCTTTTCACTGTCACTTCCCTCGCGCTTCCCTCTGCCCACCGCCCTCACCTCCTTGCTTCTCATGACTCACTTCGTGACCCTCCACGCTACACATTCTAGCGCCTTCCGCATATTCCATCCACACTCTAATCGCCTCCTACTTTCCACCCACGACGTGCCTTCACGTCCACCTGCACACACCCCCCTTCCACGTCCGGCTACTCTTTCTCCCACTCCAATCACTGCACTCACCCTTCGTTAATTCTGAAACTAGTCCAAACCTCGGTGATCCCCCTTGCAACCAGCCCTCCCTCTTGGAACGCTCCTCTCCACATCCCATTCTCCCTTCCTCTCCAACACTTCCCCCTCTCGCTGCTACGATCTCCCTCTTCGCGCAGTCCGCATACATTCCATGCCTGCTCCTTCTCCTCTCACCTTTATCAGTTTCTCCCCCCTTATCCTTCATTTCCTTCCTCCCCCATCCACCCCTGTCCTCCACCACTACACCTTCCTGCCACTCCCCCTCCTCTATCCTCCTGCCCCTCTATCGTGTCCCTTCTACCATAGCTGCTACTCCTCCTCCTCTATCCTCTCGCCCCTCATTTCCACCTCACATCCATCCTTTCCACCGCCGCCTGCCTACAAACCTCTCCTTCTACCGCCACCACCTCCTTCTCCCTCATGCTGTCCCTCACGAGTTGTTCCCTGCTTCCTTCTCATGCCGTCGACCTTCCCCATCTCCGCACCTGCACTCTTCCCTGCACTGCTACCTACCTGCCGACGCCACCACATCTCCCCTTCCCACAGCCTTCTGCTCAGCTCCTACACACCACCCTCATCGTAGCCATCACCATCCCTCTTCAAAACCCTAACCTACCTCAATTCAAAAACTATAATAACAATATTAATTTAAAATAATACATATTGTTATTATATTTCAAATTTTCATTATTAACATCCTATTTCTTGGCTTGACCATTAACAACAATATATATATATATATATATATATATATATTAAACAATATAATAATATTATGATATTTGTTTAGATATTTTGATTTTTGAAAAAAAAAACTATATATATAGTTTATAAAAACATTAATAATAATAATATTATTAATTAATTAATTAATAATTATTATTAAATATATATATATATATATATATATATATATATTATTTTATTGAAATAATAATTATTTTTGGAAAAGAAAAAAAAGGATTTTAAAACCTAATAAGAAGACCAATTAGCGTTGAAGAAGTATTCAAAGGAAAACAAAATCGAAGACCATCTATAGTCCAGACAGCCATCTAGCGTCAAAGAAGTCAAAGATCATGGAATCTAGTTTGCGATTACAAATAGAGGAATTAGAAGCCACGTCAAAATGTTATCGAAAAGACAATGAAGAATTGCACGACATAAATAACAATTCAGAAATAAGAATTGAATTACAAGAAAGGTGCAATGAAATAAAAATCTCTGACCAGGAAAGGCATATAGAAAAAATGTATGCACAAATTGATGAATTAAAAGCCGAAAGTGAATTCAATCAGAGGTTAAGAAATCAAGATATAAAGAAGGAAATAAATAATTACGAAGCATAAATAATACACTTGAACAAAATCATTTGTGTCAAAGATGAAGAACTAATGCAGATATGACATAAATTAGAAAGTCAAGAATCAGAGGTCATCCAATGTCGACAACAGATAAAAATTCTTCAACAACAAAATGGCGAATCTAAAAAGACACATAAGTAAGAGATCGCGAAGAGCAATAAAGCATTATCCAACAATGCTGAAGAAATTTTCAGACTAAGAAATCATAACAAGATACTAGTCACAAAAATTAAGAAGTTGAAAAATAGCCGGAAGATACAACAATCTATGGACGACATTGAAGGGAAACGTCTAGACAAGCAGGAAGAAAATAGTTCTATCAGAAGTCATAATGAAGATCTTAAGGAACAACTTAAGACGTCTAAAGATGACAAAAAATCACAAGTCGAATTGATTAAGAAGTTTCAAAATGATAACAGGCAGTTAGAAAACAAGTTGGAAAAGATACAGAACAAAAACTTAAATCCTCAAGAGATGAAAATACAACTTCCAGCTCAGATCAATGCTCAAAAGACGACATTCGTAAGCGAAAATAACATCGTGAAAGTTCCCTATCGAGACCCCAACCATAAAAATCGATATTCGAAAAAGTGGGAAATGTCGAAAGATAATGGTACTAATGCGATCAAATCTCCTGATGACAGATCAGTAGGGAATCCCATCAGTCCACAACAAATCAATTTGGGATGGATTGATTCGTCAACATACCAGAAGTTATTTTCGACTCATAGCAATTCGTATCAACACGTTTCGTCATCTACAACACCACATAAAATGATGCAGAAACATTATAAGGCTTTGAGGACAAAGCCTTTTTAAGAGAGTGGCAATGCTACGAACATAAAATAAGATAATAATTGAATAATTAATAATTAGGTTAACTAAAGTTAGGTTATGAAATGAGGCGTCTCCTCAACATCAAATGATCGAGCCATATTTAAAGTAGGGCCATCATTGTAACATATCATATTTTTTCCTATCATCTAATATATTATTCTATTTATCATTCAATATGAGAGTCGGATTCGACTATTAACATTCCAACCGGATACAGTTGCTGCACATATTTGTCATAAAAAAACCTACTTTTTTTGTTCATATTTTCAACAAATCTCCTTGCTTTTTACTCAAATTTCAAGTGGAAGCACTCGTTGGATGTAGAGTTAAATTCCGCATCCAACGAGTACCCATATTGCATACTTCCAATGAACCCTGCTTCCCCCAAAACAAGAAATACCTTAAAAACGTGAAGATGATGTAATCTTCACATTTTTTCAAGTATTTCCCATTTTTGGGGCAACCGGGTCTGTCACAAATATGTCGTGTGGAATTCCTCATCCAACGAGTGCTCCGACTCGAAATTTGAGTAAAAATAGAGGGAGATATGTTGAAAATACTAACAAAAAAAGTAGTTTTTTTCTTTCTTTCTCCAAAATTAATAAATATTATTTTATTATTTTAGCTATTATTTTATTATTTTCCTTAGGAGGCCTATTTAAGACCTCAAATTTCCTCTAATGTGGGTAAACATTAATTTGATGTGATGTAGAGACGGCATGAGGAATTAAATGCATGTTATGACACTCCCCCTTACTTTTGACCATAGTCTGCTACAATACTTACAAAATGTAAGAGAACACTAACACCTAAAAAATTTAATTGACATGATTTAACAATGCCTCTCTAGGCTTAGAACAAACAAAATTTCAGAAATCATTATGCTTGCTAGTCCCAATTTCATCCATGCTTACAATGTACAATAGAAAACAGTTCAAAACTTGCTTAGTATTGCTACAAAATAACATCACTTATCCTCTGCTACTTACTTGACAAGATTTCTTTTTCCCTTTACTCTAGACTTTATATTTGTCGGTTTTTTATGTTCTTTAGCTTCATCTTCACCTTTTTCTTCCTCCTCTGTATTTTCTCAAGTTCTTTAGACTTGATGCCCATGCCATCTTCCCCAATTTATGTTGCTTCGACACTGCCATATGCTTCAACATCATCACAATAAAATATACGATATACAATAACATAATTTTCTTTCGTTTCAACATCAATTTGCATCGTGGCATTCTTCCACAACAAATTAACATGAATTGATAATAATATCTCATTTCTTCAAGGCTCAAATTTTCAAAATTTTCATCCAATGGTTCATCATTGATTTCTTCTTGCTTAATAATATGGATATCCATTTCATGTTCAATTGCAATATTTTCTTCCAATATACTTAGGCTTTTCAAGCTAATCTTCAAGAAAATTAATTTCATTATCAATGTTTACTAGCACTATAACTAAGCATTCTTCCTCCTTTTCTTTAGTTGTTGTTGTCTTATTGTTGCTTTCAACACGTGCACACTTAGAAACATTTATTATATTTTTAAAGAAATCATTTTCATTTTTCTCTACTAGCTCTTATATTTCTTCACTTTCTTTTGCTTCATCTTTTACTTCAACAACCTTCACTACTATTGCTAGGTCTTCTTCAACTACACCTACCACTTGGTTTATGGTGCCAAGCAAGATTACTCCATTCAACAAATCATCAATATTATTATTCTCTTTCATGATCTATATACATTCTTCTATTGAACATTCTTCTTCATCATATAGTATTTCAGTTTTTTCAACAATTTGTTCTCCACGTTCTTCAAGGGAAAATTATTCTGCTTGTAGAGCAAGTTCTTCAACTTCGACATCCACAACTTTGTGGTTTTTACAAAAAATTTCCATAGCTTCTATGGTTGGAGTTTCAACAACTGCAATGGTAGTTTCATCTTCATCATGTTCTTCCTCTTTTCGTTCATCCACATGTGTATATTCACAGTGGGATCCACTAACACCTTGGTTATCTTCCACTATAGTTGTATCCTTTTTCTTCTGGTACTTCTCCAATAGATACATGTGAGATAGATGGATGCTTGCTAATGTCACTCTCCCTTACGCCAAAAATCATGTTTAAAATATTCCAATCCTCTTTGGATGTTTTGGATACCGTCATTTAGTAGGAAAGATGATCTCATCCATAGCTTGTGGAATGAGAGACAATGCTGCTGCATAATTCCTTTTATATACTAATACATAATCTTTTTGATGTCTTTGCACAACCTCGTAGTATTCTCAAAACCATTCAATACCATAGTCCAAAAATCATCAACACACAGCCTAGTCTTCAGTCTGATTGACCAAATCTCATAGTTCTTACCTAAGAAATATGGGGGACAATAAAAAACATTGTTCCATTCATCTTTTGATTGTTCTTGAATTCCATCTACTTAAGCCGATTCCTCAATACCTGTCCCTAGTATTTATGCAATAGCATGACCAACTTCTAAATTCATCATAAATTTCTTCTTCATTTCTCTAAGCATTCTACTCTCTCCCATGTCTGCTTCTTTATTTTTTCGGTATTCTTTGTCTTCCAGTCAAGCTTCTTAAATGTTACTATCATCCTCTTCAGGGCTACTTTCACCTCGAATCACTTCAAACATACGCAAACTATCAGCTACAAATGGACCAACTTTACTATGTTCAAGTCTTGTGTTCAATGGGGTCGTCTCTCCCTGAAATAAAACTTGGACGCTTGATTTCTCCTCATAACTACAGCTCTCTTGTCTTCCTTTTTAACCACTTAACATTCTGTTTAAATAAAACAAACTTACCTAATTTTTCTTAATCTTTCTTATAGGATTCGACCTTTACTAGCTGCGATACTCTCCTCTTATTGATTAACACCTCCACTTCTCCTTGCGACTGATTCTTCACTAAGCTTATGCTATGCAACATACACAAAATGCAACAATTTTTCATTTGGATATTGGCAGCCCAAAGCACTAGCACCCTCCTTCAGTATTTTCTCGTTAACGCTTGTGACTTATATCTCTATCACTGTTCACCATTCTATGGATTTCTTTCTTTAAAAATCCAAGAATAAAAAATATTTTATCCTTTCTTTCTCTCTTTTAAAAATATCGTCCTAAAAGATTTTATTAAACAAGACAACTGTACTCCCTTTTTTTATAAAACTTAAAACTTAAAAAAAAAATGATGATTAACTTGTGGGTTGCAGGTAGCTGACCTCTTCTCTGGCTCATATGCAACTGAGATTAACCAAAACAATTATATCAAGTCTAAAGGCTAGATCATGACTGAAGGAAATTGGATGGCCTGAATGTCTTTTGGCTCGTCAAAGTTTTCCCAACTTGATCTCTCCTTGTTAATTTAAAAAATATTACTACACATGTGGAATGCCTCATTCTCATGCTATAGTGGCTCAATAACTTGCTCGATGTTTAATGAGCTTATATCACAAATCCTTCTAACATTCTTGGATTTTAATTTTCATTGGCGGAGGAGTTATGAATATCAGAGGAGTTATGCATATTCACTTTTCCACAACTCTTACCAACCTGATCGTTTTTTAATTTACCTATATCACAACTCCTCCTAGCTAGCTCAGGTTTAAATTTCCATTCACGTAGAAGTTATTAGATTAGATCCCAATACTACTTGAGTGAAATCAACACCTGAACAAAGAGTTATGAATTTTAACTATGGATCTTCTCCTTTCATAAATCTGGGCCAATATCCTTTAAACTTCACATTTATTTTGCGCCGAATCATGTGGATCACTCTATTCTTTACAACCTTATGTTGGCTTCCTCTATGGGCCTTTTCTTAGTGTGCTTCTTCCTTGCAGGGAGACTAGACTTATTTTAGTGGCTCGACTATCTCAAGGAAAAAGGTCAAGGTCACCGTGCAGATAAAACAAATTAAATGCGTAGATGATAAATATTTTCTTTTTCTTTGAATGCTATAGAATTGTGCTCCTCCTAGCAAATACTTTGGGCTAATTTTTCTTCCACTTTTTATCCAACACTTTACTTCACAAATTAACAACGTGGAAATGAACTGCACATTTTCACTTCTTACTGCGCATAGATTAACTGTGCATTTTAACTTTTACTGCGCAGTTGACCTTAGTATTAATGCCCAGCTCTTAACTTAGCAATACTTTACTTTGCATAAATGTAACCTTGCATAATAGACTTTGCACTTCACCTAATATTTACTTTGCAAACTTCTTTAACTTTACGAAGATTAACTGCGCACAAGTTAACTTCGCACACTTCTTTAACTGCGCATAACCCAAACTTAAATAAACTTTATCTTAAAACATTTCTTCTTTAAAACATGAGAACCCAAACATCTAAGTGAAACTTACTGCACAGTTATTCCTTGTCAAAATAGAATTTTCACCGCAGTGAAATACTTAGAAATCTTGATTTGATTTACAGACCGTAAATGTAAACAACATTTACACAGGTCAATATGAAATAGATGCGTGGCATGCATAAACCATCATTCTTGAGAAAGAATTCATAAAACTATAGATTTATATATTACCACTGTAAAACAGAGTAACTTTGTCATACTTATAGAGAGATGAGATTTACTTCAAATTTTCATTTCTTACACAGAGGTTCAGCTCTTGAAATACTTCACGGATCTTCACTTCTTCTCTTCACACATCTCTTATCTCTATCTCTTCATCTCTATCAAATATTTTGTGAGAGGTTTTCATTTATACACAAACTTAGGTTTTAGCTTCACCTAGAAGTTATAGGGTTACATCAAACACTGAAATAAATTTCTACCTAAGAAGATCCGATCTTGCAGAATACAAATGCGGCTTCTTAAATACTTACTTGCTGTGAGCCGGATTGGCTGCAAATAGACTGAGTTTCTGACATTGGAGACTGACAAAATGACCGACTGGGAGTCTGATAGAGCCAATGCATATTTGATACACTATCAGCTCATTAATTATGATATCTCGAACACTCCCCCTTAATTATGAGTGGATGGGGATCATTAAACAAAATTAAAATTTTACAAAATATTTCAGAGCTTAAACATCCTCTATTCCTGACATAATTCATTGCGCAGAACTAGTCACTCCCAAACAACTTCGCAGATATTGAAATGGGTCTTTTGCCAATGGTTTGGTAAAGATGTCTTCTACCTGATCTTTAGACCTGCAAAATTCTAAACATATTTCTTTGTTGTTTATCAATTCTCTGATAAAATGATACCATGTGTAGATGTGCTTGGTTCTCTTATGGAACACATGATTCTTTGACAGTGCGATAGCTGAATTGTTGTCACAGTAAATGACTGTGGGTTCTTGCTGGTTCTGCGACAGGTCACTTAACATCCTCTACATCCAAACTGCTTGACATGCAGCACTTGTAGCTGCGACATACTTTGATTCTGCTGAAGAAAGAGTTACTATGTGTTGTTTCTTTGAAGCCCATGATACACCACCTGTTCCTGCATGAAATGTATTCCTAGATGTTCTTTTTCTGTCATCTATGCTGCCTCCATTATCACTGTCAGTGTATCCAATGAGTTTGAAATTTTCTGAGGTTGACTACAAAATACCAAAGTCTTTTGTTCCATTTACATACCTCAGAATTCTTTTACCTGCTTGCCAGTGAGATTCTTTTGGTGACTCCATGAATCTTGAGATTAAACTGACTCCATAAATGATATCTGGCCTTGTTGCTGTAAGATACATAAGGCTGCCAACGAGCCTTTTAAACAGCATAGGATCTACATTAGATCCATCATCATCCTTGCTCAATTTCAAACCTGTTATCACTGATGTTGGGGATGTCTTTCAATTTAACATCTTAAATCTGTTCGAGACATCACTTGCATATTTGGAATGATATATAAATATGCCATTTTCAAACTGTTGGACTTCAATGCCCAAAAAATACTTCATAAGCCCCAAATTAGTCATTTTGAATTCACTTTCCATGACTGTTCTAAATTCTTCTATGCAAAAATCACCAATAAATATTAAATCATCTACATACAAGCAGACAATTAGCTTATTACCTTGCTATTTGATTTTTGTGTACAGTGTTGGCTCACATTCACTTATGTGAAATCCATTCTAAATGAGGTATGAGTCAATGCGACTATACCAAACTATGTGAGCTTGCTTCAAACCATAGAGTTCCTTTTTCAGTTTGTATACTCTATGTCCTTGTCCCGGAACTTCATAGCCTTGTGGCTACTTAACATATACTTCCTCCTACAAATAACCATTTAAAAATGCAGACTTAACATCCATTTGCTAAACAGACCATGTCTTATGAGCTGCGATGGCCAAAACTATTCTGATAGTGTCCATTCGTACTACAAGTGCAAAAGTTTCATTGACGTCTGTGCCAGGCTACTATGTGAATCCTCTTGCTACCAATCTTTCCTTGTGCTTCTACACATTTCCATCAGCATCTTGCTTGGTCTTATAAATCCATTTCATGCTTATCACATCCTTGTCCTTAGGAACATCAACTAATTCCCATGTTTGATTCTTCTCAATGCATTCTATTTCTTCATCCATGGCTTGTGCCCAAACTTTATCTTCAACAGCTTCTTCAAATGTTAGAGGATCATTAACTTGAGAAAATAATGCAAAAACTGAGAATGAATTAGGTGTACCAGTCTCATATATCTCATGCAGACTTCTTGTCCTTGGTGGAGTTGCTGGTGTCGAACTGCGCGAGCTGCATGAACTACTTGATTGAGTTTGTTGCACACTTGGTGTGCTTGTCGAAGTAGCTTGAGCTGCGACTTGTGTCGCAGATGCTTGTGCTGGAACATGTTGCGCAGTCCTAGGAGTAGATGGAGTTGCACAGTTCTAATTTACATGCAGAGTCTCATCCACATTTTCTGCGTTGTCATCATGTTCAACATGTGACACAATTTTCACATTCTTCTCTACAGTTCCATCCCAGGCTTCATTTTCTATAAACTGCACATCTCGACTGATAATAAATTTTCTTATGATAGGGTTATATAACTTGTATGCCTTTGTGTCTTCACAATACCCAATAAAAATGCATTTTTGTCCTTTATTATCTAATTTCCTTCTTAGCTCATCTGGAACATGTGCGTATGCTACACAACCAAAAACTTTTAAATGTGAAACACTACATTTCATACCTGTCCATGCTTCCTGTGGAACTTTGTTCTTCACGCTCTTCGTAATACATCGATTCATGATGTATATAGCAGTTTCCACTACTTCAACCCAGTATTCATTTGACAAATGCATGGCTTCCAACATACTATGTGCCATCTCCATAATGGTTATGTTCTTCCTCTCTGTGATGCCATTCTGTTGTGGTGTATATCGCGTAGTGAATTGCTTCTGTATGCCATGATTTTTGCAGAATTTTAAGAAATCATTTGAGACCTACTCACCACCTCTGTCTGTTCTTAATATCTTGATGTTGTAACCACTCTAATTCTCCATAAGTGCCTTGAACTGCTGAAAACAATTAAGTGCATCAAATTTATGTTTTAGAAAATAGAACGATGTTTTTCTTGTGAAATCATCAATAAATGTGAGAAGATAAGTGCATCCTCCCATGGACGGTGTTTGCATCAGTACACAAATATCAGAGTGCACAATTTCAAGTGGAGTGTGAGCTCTATATGACTTTCTGACTAGAAAAGTCTCTCTGTGCTATTTTCCAAAAGTACAGCCTTCACAAATTCTCTCTGCCTTTTCAATCAATGGAAATCCTTTCACCATGTCCTTCATATGCAGAAGCTTCATCCCACCAAAATTCAGATGTCCAAATCTTAAATGCCATAACGAGGATTCATCTTTTATTTCTATTTGAAACGAAACTTGTATTGCATTATATTTTTCTTCCTTGTCGCAGTGAATGTCTGCTCCTTTGCTTTCTGCTTTGAACGCAGATCTATAATTTTCATTCTGACTTTCATGAATAACTTGAGTTGTTTTACCTTTTATGATTGGTGTTATCCTCAAAGGAAACAAGCGATTGCTTGTCATCTTCACTTCGACTATCAATTGATTGCTTGTATATATGTCTTTGATAAGACAACACTTTCCTATCATATGGATTCTGTAACCTTTTTCCATTAGTTGTCTAGTGATCATCAAATTATGCTTCAAACCTTGAACATAATAAACATCAGACATATATTTCGGCTCCCCCTGTTTGGTTAGAATATCAACAGTACCCTTACCAAAACAGTGACTTGACAATTATTTCCAAGTGTCACATCAGTTTGAATTGATTTATCTAGACTAGAAAATAGATTTAAATTACCAGTTATATGATTACTACAGCCTGAGTCTAAATACCATATGTCATTTGGACTTTCTTGGACAGCATTGCATTCTAGTGGAGATACGCATGCTAAGAACAATGAGTTGTTCGAAGTGTTGTTGTTGCTTCACTGTGTTTGGCCTTACTTTCCTTGGTCATATTGCTTCTTCTTGCATTCATATGCGAAGTGTCCATACTTCTTACAGTAATGAAATTGAATTTTTGATTTGTCATACCTTTGTCCACTTGTCTAACTGTGGCTCTGATTCTGACCTCTACTAGTGACATGCGCAGGGCTGCTGCCACGACCTCCTCTAAACGAACTTCATCCTCTGCCTCTAGAGTTTGATCTTCATATGCCTCTTCCATGACTTATGGATGACTATGCCGCGAATGCACCTTCTAGCGATGTATCTGATCTGTTGATTCTATGTTCATGATTGAGAAGTGAGTCTTGCAATTCTTCAATGGTAAAAGTGGACAAATCTTTGTTTTCCTCAAGGGTCACAACTAAAGATTCAAATTTCTTTGTTATAACTCTAAGTACTTTTTCAACAACTCTTTGATCACCTAGAGTTTCTCCAAGAGACTTTATTTGATTAACCATACCAATAACACGAGTATAGAATGCGTCTACTAACTCTGTATTTTTCATGGACAGAGATTCAAAATCTCTTATAAGAATCTGAAGTTTGGCAGTATTTACCTTGTTCAAACCTTGATATGAAGTTTCCATTGCATCCCACGCTTCCTTTGCTGACTGCACTACTGCTACTCTTGGGAGTATGGATTCATGTGTTGCTTGATGTATGTGGAACAATTCCTTTCCATATTTCTTTATTTATTCCTTCAAAACATCCTTCTCAGCTTCTATGAGATTGTTGTATGCTGCTAGATTTGTTTGTTCTGCATGATCATGCTGGACTATTTCTCATACATCTTGACCTCTAAACAAAGCTTTCATAATTAGAGATCAATATTCATAATTTTCACTAGAAAATATTGGAGTTTGCAAATTACCCGAAGTGAAAGGCATTCTTAATCACTTTTCCCTTTTTGTAAATAGAATTTCCTTTCACCGTAAACCAGGCTCTGATACCAGATCAAGGAAAAAGGTCATTGCGCAGATAAAAGGAATTAACTGCGTAGATGATAAATATTTTCTTTTTCTGTGAATGCTATAGAACTACGCTGCTCCTAGCAAATACTTTGCTCTAATTTTTCTTCCACTTTTTATCAAACACTTTACTTCACAAATTAACAGCGCGGAAACTAACTGTGCATTTCCACTTCTTACTGCGCAGAGATTAACTGTGCATTTCAACTTTTACTGCGTAGTTGACCTTAGTATAAATGCGTAGTTCTTAACTTAGCAATAATTTACTTTGCATAAATGAAACTTCACATAATAGACCTCGCACTTCACCCAATATTTACTTTGCAAACTTCTTTAACTTTACGAAGATTAACTGCGCACAAGTTAACTTCACATACTTCTTTAACTACACATAACCCAAAATTAAATAAACTTTATCTTAAAACATTCCTTCTTTAAAACATGAGAACCCAAACATCTAAGTGAAACTTACTGCACAGTTATTCCTTGTTAAAATAGAACTTTCACCACAGTAAAATACTTAATAATCTTGATTTGATTTACAAACCATAAATGTAAACAACATTTACACAGGTCAATATGAAATAGATGCGTGGCATGCATAAACCAACATTCTTGAGAATGAATTCATAAAATTATAGATTTATATATTACCACTGTAAAACAGAGTAACTTTGCCGCACTTATAGAGAGATGAGATTTACTTCAAACTTTCACTTCTTACACAGAGCTTCGTCTCTTGAAATACTTCACGGATCTTCACTTCTTCTCTTCACACATCTCTTATCTCCATCTCTTCATCTCTATCTAATCTTTTGTGAGAGGTTTTCATCTATACACAAACGTAGTTTTTAGTTTCACTTGGAAGTTATGGGGTTACATTAAAGACTGAAATAAATTTCTACCTAAGAAGATCTAATCTTGCGGAATACAAATGCGGCTTCTTAAATACTAACTTGCCATGAGCCGGATTGGCTGCAAATAGACTGACTGTCTGATATTGCAGACTGAAAAAATGACCGACTGAGAGTCTGAGAGAGCCGACGCATATCTGATATGCTATCAGCTCATTAATTATGATATTTCCAACACTATCTTCTATTTTATAGGCAGCTATTACTTTACATCGGCTACATATTTTTTTTCATACTTGGTGTCTACAGCTTACAACACCTTTAAAGAAGTCTTGAGACCGCAAAGTTTCCTCCCTATCTCTTGCTTCTTGATGATTAGATGGAGGGTCTTCTCCTTTTTATGCCAACTCCTTTAGATACCTTAGGAATTTCCACAACGCCTTTGATGTTCTCCCTTGAAACCATTCCTTTTATCTAGTGGCTATTATTACTCTTATGGGCTGATATGTTTCTTCTTACATATTCTTCTCCTTGTATGCAACCTTCTCCTAATAACTCATTCAAAACAAGACAAAGTATCTTCTAGCTTCGATAACAATTTTTTGGATCAATGCAGGGGAAAATTCATACAACTATAGCTGATGATCACTCAACAACCAGAAAAAAAAAACAAAAAAAACAAAATAGAGTTACATCTCAAACTGTAATGTCCCTCCTATCCTACAAGGCTATGGAGAGGACACTAACAATAATACTGGACATCTAGTCCCATTCTTAATCAAATAAGCATTCATATAAATTGTAGATGGAGATATGCAAGTGCATAAAGTCTTGAAAACACAACATAATTTAATTCTATTACACATCCATCACACATTCCAGATTTTCATGTCATTCATCAATTAAGCAATATCAAATTAGAAAATGAGAATACTTATCTTAAACCAAGTAGTCCCTGAGCAACCAGCTATGCTTCTGCAACATTCCACCCAATCATAGGCCAGTGTGCTCCTCAATCTCTCAGCACCACTGCCACCCCCCGAGCTGGGCATGATCTCCACAAGGAAAAGGGGAAAGCAGGATCTCACATAGCCAAAGATACACCAGAATCAGCCAAACCAATCAACAGTGGGGTTTCTTAGGCTGCTAAGATATGGATAGAGGTGAATTACTAGGCTAGTGGCTCAACCATTGAGCTATGGATACTTCATTGGGATCATCAATCCAAATCTGTCCTCTTCCACTCCTGAATCTCCTATGCACAGGTTCAAACTAAACAAGGAGGGACATAACAGCCAGAAATGCAAGTGATGGGCGTTTTTGCAGTAGTATGCCCAATGATGGGATTTCAACTAGTTCAGAAAAACGTGGGAAAGCCCAAAACGAAAATTGGAAAATGGGAAAACAACCCCAGGAGCATAATCATTTTCAAAAAAACGTCCATGGGAAGAAATGGCCTCTATAACCCCAGAAAATTGTGGTTCGCTTCTCCCATCCATTGTACTAACCAAAAACGAGTTCCTAAGCATGGAAGAATGCAGAGAAATGGTGAAAACATGAAGGAAAAACCCCAGTTCGCCCCAGACTGCGTGAGAGAGGAAAGACCGTGGTTCAGAATGGCTTGGGAAGGCAAAACGTGGGTGATTTCTTACCTTGCAAGCAAAAAATCAAATTCCCAGATTGATGGCTTTCCCATACCCGAAATTGGCTGCCATACCTCATCATTCCCAAGGCATTAACTGCCTCAACCAACTCTTGGAAGAATTTAATGATTGGGGCATAAGCCAAAATGGGTAGTTGGGATCTCATGGGTTTTCTCATTGACACATGGATTGACTCCATGGCTCAAGGGTTTGGTTATTTTTCCTCCCTATTCCTTGTAAGATCATGCCCCATCTCTTTGTTGCATTGCATAGCTGGTTGTGGGTTTTCCATTAAAATTGCATATTTACATGATGTCCAAATTTACATTGTGCAGGACTAGCACAAGAACCGTATGCATCTATTCTAATTGTTGATACATAGAATGATAAATCAATGGCAGGGCCTTGGCCTTGAGATCCTCACCATGACTAAATAACAATATTGACATCATTTACAATATTAATGCAATAGGGTCAAGATGGGGACATTACACAAACACACACACAAAAAACACACAAGAAAAAACACTCTTCTTCTAATAATCTATCTCTGTCTCATACTAACAAATTATTTACATGCAAAATATTAATACTACTTTGTCTTCCATCTAGACACTTCTGCAATAGGAGAAGTCGAGCCTTCTCTAGATACTTTTGCACCATTTAATCAATACATTCGGACCATACAAATTTACATGTTTATTATTGGTCCATTAGATCACCAACTACCATGTCAGTGAATAGGTAAACATTAATTTGATTTGATGTAGAGATTTGGATCGATGTAGGAAAACTTCATACAACTACAACTGATGATCACTCAACAAACAGAAAACAAACAAGATAGAGCTACAACTCAAACACACACACAACAAACACATGAGCAAACAAAACTTCTTGTAATAATCTATCTCTATCTCATACTAAAAAAATATTTACATGCAAAAATATTAATACTACTCTCTTCCATCTAGATGCTTCTGCAATAGGAGAAGTCGAGCCTTCTCTAGATACTTCTGCACCATTTAATCAATCCATTCATACCATACAAGTTTACAGCTTGATTATTGGTCCAATAGGAGAATTCAGGCCTTCTCTAGATACTTCTGCACCATTTAATCAATCCATTCATACCTTACAAGTTTACAGCTTTATTGTTGGTCCATTAGATCACCAACTACCAAGTTATCAGTGAATAAGTAAACATTAATTTGATTTGATGTAGATATGATGAGAGGAATTAAATCTATATTCTGATAAGTATGTAAGGATATTTCCAAGTTCATCCATTAGGGTGGAAGCAATGTGCAGTGCAATGGATTCTGCATGGTATTTGTTCTTTTCCATATATTTGAAGGCTCACATCTTCATGTATGTAGGTTACCTCACGACAATCTAAGTGTTGTAGGTGATCTTTTGTTTATAAAAGGAAACTAGCTACTAGATTCTATTTCTCACGCCCTTCAATATAATGCATACTAATTAGTTAAAAGATTTTGTTTTACAACAACAATCACAATTAAAAGATTAAAATTTCACACAACAATTTTTTGTAGAATCACTAAATGCACTACACACAAAGTAAATAATCAATTTCTATAATTTAACAATTCTTATGTGTGCTTAATGATTTAACGTATAACTATTTCAATTCAAGTTACTCACATGAAATTTATTTTACTTAACAATTCTTTGTTTTATTATTTAATTTCTTAATACTTTTTTATTAACATAGCTCCATTTAGTCTTTGTTTCACCGCAACTAACATTTTAGTTTTTGTTCATACAGACTTTTTTACAACTTATTGATTTAATTCTATTTTGTTTATTGCATAGTTTCATTTAATTCATCTTTGTATATTTTTTTTTACTAACGTTTTACGTGAATATACACCAAGATAACCAAACAATATCCGGGTTTCCATCCAAATTTTCTGCTTGACCATTTGCTAAGGGTGTACTTCACTATTTTTTTGCAATTAATCTTGAGCATAAACACTTAAATATTTTAACACATATTCATTTAAGTACTTAGTAGTAACATTAGCCTCGGCCATTATATCTATTTTCTTGTTGCGGTTGATATTCGCCACTTCAATGTTTCTTTATTCAATGGAATTTCAATTGTTCCATTCACCAACTCAGGGCAAGTTGCACTGTTCACTGAGCTTCTAACCGGTCTAGAAAAGATGCTAACATTTATCTAACGTCACAATGAAATATTTATCAAGCTTGGTTGTGGCTTTCAAGGGATTGGATATAGACCTATAATACTTCTCATCTTCTTATACATTGATTATGGGAAAGGGATGCATTTGTTTCTGACTAATTCTATATAATGATCTTGTCGAGGAATAGTTGATTGTTCCTAGCTAGGTCGATCTCCTAATATCCTATCCTTTTTTCTATACTTTTTAATTTGTTCATTTTGTTCAGTAGGGTGTAAACTTTCTCATGTAATTATGGCAGTTCACTTTCAATGTCAATCTACATATTTCATGCAATGAGTTCCATCATGCTCCTCTCTTCACAGTATTGATCATTTTCCTCTTACAAAACCTCATAACTGTTCTTCGGATTCATGACCATATTGTTAAGAGTAATGATCTCTCATTTATGGATGGACAGTTCTTTAGTTAGATTGATAACATTGAATTATGAGGCCTCAGGCCATGTCACTTTCTACATTTTTTAACATTGTAGCTATTGAGTCTATTCCTAATCCTGTGACCACTGCAACCTCTATAATGAATTGCACATTGATTTTTTTATATTTTCAATCTTTTGTGCATCCTTTTAACTTAGTCATACCACTACCTCCTCCTTGTAAGGCATAAAATTCCCAAAACCAATTTCGATAGCTAGAGGCATCCTCTTGTGATGGTGGGGGAACCTCTTCCAACTTGCATAGTTCTGGGGTCTGGGACTCTTTGCTATTTTCCCCTCTTGTGAGTTCTCCTTTTTCATCTGCTTGATATTCTTGTAGCTAAGAGATTTTTTATTTCATCTTTCTTAGCCTCCCTTCTTCCAGAATTCTAGTTTCCTCTCTTACGATTCCATGTATTTCTACTTGTGCTTTTCTTAATTTCTTCCTCCTATTTCTATCTTGCTTCTTTATTTTCATTCTCCTCCTTGTATTTGGAAATAGTTGTATCTTATTTCCATTTTCCTAGCCTTTGTGACAATTATTCCAAGGTCAAGGCTCTTCGATAGACTTCATCACCTTGAAATTTTTTGTGTGGGAATCTAAATTTGCATGGGTTGCAATTTCTCTTTACCACTTTGAGTGGTTTATTTCTCCTGCATATATTTTCTTTCAATAACACATCCAAATCCATCCTGACTTGCCCTACATATTTGAGAATATCAATGCTATATTTCCCAACCACTAGGGGTAGTAGGGGCCATATATATTTTTTGTTTTCCAACAAGGTTGACCCAATATCATTTATATATGTTTTGTATCCCACCACCATCAATGCCACTATATTTATCACATCATTCGGGAGTATGTGTGGTGGTTGAGAATAGCAATAAATTCTCAAACATCCATGGTCCTATGTAACGTAACAATATCCTACGTTAAGCATCGAATCAAATGTGACATTTGACATGAAATTGGCCATCTATTTGTACATTATTGTATACAAAAGGACTCATAAATTCCTCACATATATTATTATAATTATTGGTGTACTTGTGCTCCAATAAGAATTTGTAGTAGACATGCTCAAGAGGTTTAGAAGGTATCCATTCCCATCTCACCCTCGGGAAAGAATTGGAAACATAGATAATGTCTATGAGGTATGAAGACATGTAAAGCTAATCATCTTGATATGATTGTGGGTTTCACTCTATTATGACTACTAGCGTCATATTTTCAAGTAGAATTGCTCTCTATTTAAAGGTGGACACATGAGTGATCCTAATTTGTATGAAGGACAGGTATCAATGATTCATAAAATCATGAGGCATATTCTTATTCATATAATAGAGTTAATATCATGGATTCCATTCAATAAGGAGGCCTAAGGCTCTTTTTTGGGTAGGTTCCCCCTTTCGATCGGGCCTTAAACTTCTTGTCCCTCACCCATAGCTCTATTAGTTTTTTAGAAATTTCAATCTGATCTAGGATCTTAATTGAGAGAATAACATGTACAACATATCTACAACATATCAATCATGGACACAATAATGCAAGCACACAACAGACATAGAGTTTCACTGGAGAAAACCAAGAAGGTGAAAAACCCCGCAACTTCCTAAGAGGTAGATAGAGCAATGATACAACCCAAGTACAAGAGATAGTCCTCCTAGCAGCAGCTTCTCCTCCTCCACTATTGTGGCACTCTGCAATGAGTGTGTGAGTGAGGAATACAATTATCAAATAGAGTGTCTCCTGCACTCTATTTATACTTGACTTGACTTGCCTAATAACCTTTACTAGGTCGGCCTTAACTTAACCACATAACATAATGCTGACAGGGAGGACCCCCAATAGGATGGTCTAATAACCCTTTAAACCACATGACTTATTCAGGGCCGACCCCATCAAGGTGGTCTAATAACCCATCAAGTATAAGTTACGACACTTACAATATAAATGACGACACTTCCGTATAGAGGAATAATAACATCTCTATAGGAATACAAACACTTCCGTATAGAGGAATAATAACATCGCTATAGGAGTACAATATACATAGGTGAAATACATTCCGAAGTTACAATTACATCAACATTCCCTCTTAACTAGGAAGGTATTTCTTGACACAGATCTGCTAGCACAAGTCTTCTTCTATGGATCATCATCATCGTCACTGTCGCTGCTATCTCAATCAACATCCGATTTAATCGTCATAGGAAGTTCTACATAGCCAGTCCTTTTTTCATACTGGATGTAGTCCCACCACCTATAGGTATTCATCATCACTGCCCATACTGTGGAATCCTCAGGACTGATTACGTGCATCAACAAAACCTCGAAAGAGCATCCCAGGCATTTTATGAGCACACAGTTCAACCTATCGAATCTCCCAGGATCTTTTACATGTGACTGTCACAAAACCTTAAAAGAGTGTCTTGCCATCGAGATATCTAAAGAGCATCTGAGGCCTTTTATGTGTCTAGCACAACCTATTCAGATATCCAGTACTTATTACATGTGACCCCTACCACAAAACCTTAAAAGAGTGTCTTGCCAAGCAAGATCTCTAAAGAGCATCTGAGGCCTTTTATGTGACTAGCACAACCTATCCAGATCTCCAAGACTTATTACATGTGGTCCCCACAAAACCTTAAAAGAGTGTCTTGCCAAGCAAGATCTCTAAAGAGCATCTGAGGCCTTTTACCTGACTAGCACAACCTGTCCAGATCTCCAGGACGTATTACATGTTGTCCAGCAAAACCTTAAAAGAGTGTCTTGCCAAGCAAGATCCATAAAGAGAATCTGAGGCCTTTTACGTGACTAGCACAACATGTCCAGATCTCCAAGACGTATTACATGCTACCCTTGCACAACCTGTCCACGGCCACGGAGCATCAACCTGATACTCACCATACATCATCCTGATGTACATCATCACATGATCAACCTGATCATCATCATAGCATCATCTTGATGCATATCATCTGGAGCAACATCCTAAAGATCGACATCCATGATCATCCTGATCATCATCATAGCATCATCCTGATGTATATCATCTATAGCAACATCCTAAAGCTCATCATCCATGATCGTCCTGATCATACAATGCATCCACCTGATACATACCAAGTGTCTACCTGATACATATCATCATACATGATCCACCTGATCATACAATGTATCCACCTGATACATACAAAAATACATGATCCACCTGATCATACAATGTATCTACCCGATACATACACAAAGACATGATCTACCTGATCATACAATGTATCCACCTGATACATACATAAATACATGATCCACCTGATCGTATCAAGCATCCAACATGATGCATATACAAATGCATGATCCAACTGATCATATCCAACATCCAACATGATGCATATGCAAATACATGATCCAACTGATCATATCCATCATCCAACATGATGCATATACACATACATGATACAACTGATCATATCCAACATCCAACATGATGCATATGCAAAGCAGTAGTTGGAACATCATCCTGATGCTCATCATCCAGTGCTTATATCCATATCCATGGGAAGGATCCTCCTCTCACCATGCTTGGAATGGCTCCTGCAAATGTGTTCATCACTTCTTCCTCGAAGTGTCGTCAATATGAAGAACACCAAGCCTCTCTCTGAAGTATTCAAACTTCACTCTGGCTAGTGGTTTCGTCAACACATCTACAACCTGCTCATCCATCGCAACATACAGGAGCTTCACTGCTCCTCTCTGCACCATATCCCTAATATAGTGATATTTGATCTCAATATGCTTCGACCTGTCGTGGAACACCGGGTTCTCAGACAGCTTCACACAACTCTGGTTGTCACAAAAGATAGCAGTAGCCTCTGATGGTCAATCAAATAACTTAGATAGTAGCTTCTAGAGCCATACTACCTCACAACTAGCCAAACAAGTTGCAACATGCTCTACCTCAGCTGTACTCAGTGCTACGCAGGACTGATTTCTGCTTAACCAAGAGATCACACTTGATCCCATACTAAAGCAACACCCAGATGTGCTCTTCCTATTTGCAGCACTGCCTGCCCAGCCCGAATCAACATAACCCTGCAGGTTAAAATTTTGATTCACATCATACTTGATCCCATAGTCTATTGTACCCTTAAGGTACCTTAGAATATGCTTTACAGCAACCAGGTGAACACCTCTGGGATCCATATGGAACTGGCTCAATGTGTTCATCTCAAAGCAAATATATGGTCTCGTGTTTGTTAGGTACATCAAGGACCCAATCATCTGATGATACAATATGACATCAACTGGATCAGATGACGCATCACACAGAAGCTTCAGGTTCGATGCCATAATTGTGGCCATGGCCTTGTAGTCCATCATCCCGAACCTCTTCAGGATCTCTACTGCATACTTCCCTTGTCTAAGGAAAATTCCATCTGCGCTCTGCCACACCTCCATACCTAGAAAGTAGTGCATCATCCTCAAGTCCTTCATCTCGAACTCAGCATCAAGCTTCCTCTTCGTGTCGGCAATCAGTCTATCCTCCCCTGTAATAAACAGGTCATCCACATACAAAAGTAGTATCACTAGATTGCCTTCCTCAACCTTGTAGTAAAGGTTGGAATCTAGTTTACTCTTGGTAAAGCCAAAACTAGATAGAAAGCTGTCTATCCTACCATACCAAGTCCTACGAGCTTGCTTCAAGCCATACAAGGATTTCTTCAACCTGCACACATATGACCCCCTGTCATGTGTCTTAAAACCAATTGGCTGCTCCACATACACTTCCTCCTCGACTACACCATTCAAGAAAGCTGTCTTGACATCCATCTGGTGTATCTTCCATTTCATCACTGCAGCTAGAGCAAGTATTGTTCCGATGGAAGTGTATTTGGCTACAGGAGCAAAAATCTCTTCATAGTCTATTCTTGCATTGGATGCATGTGACTTCACAAGAATTTTTGGATCCTCTTCGAGAAGATCCTCCAATAATATTCATCCTAAGACAACCAATGAGAAACATGACCCAAAACCCAATCATGAGATTGTTGAAAAAATAGAAGAAGAATCTACTACAAGATTCTATGATGAGGATCTCAAGATCATCTCAGATGAGATTGGTACTGTTAGGGGTGTTGAACCATATTTCAGATCAGATCTAAAAGTAGAACATAAATCAGATCCAAAGACACAACTTGAGCCTCACTAGGAAGCAAAAATTGAGCACATCTCAGTAGGGTGTGAAGCAGAGAAATGGGTGGATGAACAAGCCATCATAATTCCACCACATAAGGAGGAGAATATGACACATGGTGAATTAGTAATTTCTGATTTTGATGTGTCATTAGGTCAAACTGAGATGGCAGCCATGTCCATTGAAAATTTCAGAATGTTTGAGCCCCCTAGTGATGAGGTTCATAATTCTAGTGTAAAAAATGAAAGCAATGTGAAGGCTAAAAATTTGAGAGAAGATATTTCTGTTGCAACAAGGATGAATGAGCACTTATGTTGCAGCCCAAATTATGTTTTTGAGGACCTAAAAGATGAATATATTGCAGCAGCAACATATGGATCAGATTTTGAAACCTCAAGTGCACTGCTTGAAATCGATGCGGTGATGGGAAATGAAGAGGAGGAACATCTGCAAGAACCTCAACTTCTTGTAGGGTCATTGAAGATGGATGAATAGAAGATCCAAGAGGCCATGAAAATGCTCCATGAAACTCATTCTTTAGTGTCAAGGTTGTGCTGGGAAGCTGCTTTAAAGGAAGATCAATATTTATTTGCAGCCATAGAGAATATCCAAAAAGCAATGTCCACAATCAAAGGTAATTTCTCACAATTGCTTTCAGATAAAAATTACATGTGTGAGCTTGTTGAATTGTTGTGGGATGCATAATTGCATGATGAATAAAATATTTGCAGATATGAAGAAGAGAACTACAAGCTCAAAAGTGTGTTGTTGGCCACCCAAGATTCTTTGAGATACACTCAAAGTGCTCTCTCAAAATCCCAAATGAAGATAGAACAATTCCAGCAAGAGTGGAAAGAATTGACTGAATCCTCAATTTTTCCTAAGAGTCATCCCTTTTGGGTCAATGACATAAAATATTATATGAAGGAACCTCATGAGTGGGTGGACCATGAGGAGAAGTCTATGCAGTATGTGCTTGAAGAATGTGCAGAAAAAGTGGGTGAAAAGCAAGTGCATGATTTTTTCCAGAGTGAACATGAGAGGATCATTGAAGAAGGTCTTTCTTCCAAGGACGGCGTAGTTGATTTCACCATAGAGGGTTCAACCATCAATAGAGAGGATACATCCACAACTTTAGTAGATGAAATGTTCAGAAGCATGGCTCACCACCCTTCATTCCCCACTTCACATTCAGCCACAAACCTTGGGAATGAAAATTGGGTAAAAGGATTCTTTTTTTTGTGTCACATGATGAGCAGAAAAATCCTAAATTTAAGTCAGATGACATGTTCCTTAACCTACAGCAGTGGAGGCAGCCCATGCATGTGTGTGCAACCACTTTTGACAAGGAGGCATCAGATCCACACTTACTTTCAACATGTGGGTCATGTGATGGAGTTTGGAACCCTTGGATCAATGGCAGAGAGTTGAGCCATTGGATGAAGAGAGGAACACTTGTGGAGTTCCATAGAAATCATAAATTCTCTTTATCTGAAGAGGACAGACATATGGCTGATCACATCCCATATGATTCAACAAATAAATGTGTTTTTCCATCCATTGGTTGGATGGATAGATGCATCACTGAAAGGGAAAACCTAGAAGGTAAGAATCTTATGTTTTGTTGCAAGAAAATTGTTTTCATCATTGCTGATTTTTATATGATTTGCAAGCAACACAAAAGGCATAATTTGCAGCCATCTGATGTCACTCATCCACATATGGATTGGGTGAAAGATTACCTGATAGACATGAAATCTCCTTGCAAAATTTTTTTTGCTTACGGTCAAGGGAAGGCAGCTAAGCAGGAAAGTTGCCAAGATGAATTAATGATTACTTGCAGAAGTTGGACTATGTGGAAGGAATCCACATGCTTGGAGATTGGAAAATGTAGTTGATACTCTGGGATCCGGGAATTCCTTGGAGTGATAACTTTCTAGAGGTAACAGAAAATTATGGGTCCTTGCGGAGGAAGCAGTGGGATCCGGGAATTCTACTCAGTTATATTAACTGGGTTAAGATTTTTGTTCATGATTTAGTGCAAATAGAGTTTACAGTGAAGTTTAGTCATATTACATTTTACTTAGATTTATTTGAAGGCCCCAAGTTTAATTTTCAGATTGTTCAGTGGACGGGCACAAATAAAATCAGAGTGGTGCAGCAGAAGCTTGGTGGAATCCTAACATTGCTTGAGGACAAGCAATCTTGGAAAGGGAGAACTGTCATGTCCCCAATTTTGGTTCATCCAGTACCATGGATTAAAGGGGACAAAATCAACCCTTAAGGGAATTAAATGGTATTAGTTCTATTTGCTTAGAATTAATTTTGGCCTAAGTCTTCCAAGTTGGCAAATTTATTTATTAAAGGTAATTTTGATAAATAAAATTAATGGATAATGAGCAAGTGGGCCAAGAGGGCACCCATGTGGAAGATGTTGCCAAATTGGAGTAGGGGTTAATTTTGAGGCAATTATACCACATGAATTAATTAATTATTAATTAATTGCTTAAATGTTGAATTTGGAATTAATTCTGAGTTGGAATATTTTTATTGATAAATATTGGCAAGTGGTGATAATATGTCTAGGAAATTCGAATTGGTAAGTGAGCCAAACTTTCCTAAGTGGTAAAGTCTCAGAAAATCTGAGGAATCTAGTGGAGACAAGTTGGCAAGATGAACCCAGAAAGGAAACTGACAAAAGCTAGCAAAATTAGGCAAAAGCAGGAAAGAGGAAAGTAAAGAAAGTGGAAAGATTCAGAAAAGCTTTCTGAAAGAAAATAGAAACAACCATAAAAGATACCTAAAGCGCACTTGCCCAAATTCAGTGAAGGAGGTGAAGGAAAGAAAGTTTTGAAAGATCAGAAGTTTCTATTCTCCTCAAGAAAGGCGCCCTCATGGCTTTGGAGTAGAATGGGAAAGTGGGTAACCTACTCTCACAGGTCACCAATCCAATAACTTGCTCAGCAGGTCATTGTGAAGTTTATAAAAGAATCCAACCAACTCCATTTGACAACATTTGATCATTTATGTTTTCTCATGAGAGCTCTGATGCTTCTCTAGTTGAGTGATGTGCCTCAGCTGTGCTTCTTGGGTGATGTGCCCCAAGTCCCTTAGTTTCTAGAGAGTGTTTTGTAGGTCTATGTCAAGATATTGCAGCCAGTAACATATTCTTACAGCCTACATTGAATATCTATAGTCATTCGGGAGAACAGGGTCCTCCACAGTGATTCTCCAGCTAGTTTTGGTGAAGATCCATCCATTGAAGAAGATAGAACTTGGGAGTGCGCCTAGGGGCTGAAGGAGAGTTGTTGCAGCCATTTTTGCAGACATCAAAGGTGTTCAATATCAGTAACCAACTTCATATCAGATCCATACTTCTCTTCTCACTCGTTCTCCATTCACAGCTAAATCTAGAGGAGTTTTCCCTGAAGGAGAGGATTGACCTAGTGAATGCGCTCCAGACAAGTTCAGAAGCTTAGTAAGCAGCCATTTACAGTCATATGACCTGTAGATTACCTGATCCTATCACCATAGCAGATCCACAGTAACATTCTATTTCTTCTCTTCATTCTCCATCAAATGCAATGAGTATGTAGCCTGTGAGGCACTGTTGTGTTGGGAGACAGTTAAATCAATAAAAGAGGGATTATGATATATTATTTTCAACCTTCATATGTTTATTATTTTATATCAGATCATTATTTAATGTCATGGAAAATTTTATCATTTATTGGAGCATTTTAAAGGATTAAAATGCAAGACTAGCTAGTTTGGTGCTTAATCTAGACTAGTTTCACCATATTCGCTGTTGAATCTTTTCTGAGGATCCATTTTGCATTATGTCAGTTGGAGGAGGGTTTTAGTTCAATATAATATCCATATCAGTCCCTGTAATAATAATTTGAATGCTTTTAACTTCATTTTGGAAAGCTTGTATTGTGACTAGCTCAGCTGTCCACCATCTGCAAATAATCTCCAAATTGTTCCAAACCTTTCCAATTCAATCCAGTCTTTATTCTAGCATTCCTTATGAGTTGTATGACTAATATATCTCTTTCCTAAACACCTTTAACCCTTACCCAATCTTGTTGACATATGCTAGAAGCCTAGGAAGCCTCAAAGTATGCAATAGATTCATTCTATTGCTGAAAAGTGAATGGCCCTAGTACCTTGTGCCAAGGACTCCTACTAAAAACATATTTTTCTGCTGCTGCACCTAATCCCATATAAATTCCAGAATCAAACTTTCATCCTACCATCCTCAGTCTGCACACCATTACCCCTCACTTACCTCCCGTCCGGTTCGAAGGATTTGCCACAAAATTTCACTATTAAAAGTTGTAAAAGTATTAAAGTGGGGTTAATATCTGGGTCAGATCTTGCTCTGGATATTACAGAAGATATTCACTTGTATATTACATTTGTACTTTATTGTATCCCCAATGGAGATGTAGTATTCCTCCGATTGGAAGTGTCGTCATGTGTACTTGCAAGTGTCGCAAGTTATATTGTAAGTATCGTAACTTATACTTGATGGGTTATTAGACCACCTTGATGGGGTCGGCCCTGTATGAGTTGTGTGGGTCAAAGGGTTATTAGACCACCCTGGTGGGGTCATCCCAGAGTCAGTTTATGTTAAATTTTTAAGTTTGGGCTAACCTACTTGAAAAAAGGTCAAGTGAAAGTAAGAGTATAAATAGAGAGTGTGACTCTCTCATTTGACACATTCTATTATTCACTCACTTTGCATTAGTTAGAGAGAGGAGGAGTACACATAAGTGGAGGAGGAGCATGCTGCTGAATATATATATCTCTTTGGTTTGATCATGGTGATCCTTCTATTGATGCTTATTCTATCTCTGAGGAAGTTGCGGGGTTTTTCACCTTCTTGGTTTTCCTCGGTGAAATGTTTTGTGTCTCTTGTCTCTTGTCTCTTATGCTTGATATGATATACATGTTGTTCTTTCAGTTAAGATCCTAGATCTATTGATTTAAATTATGAAAAAATAATAGAAAGGAGATGGCCAACAAAGGGCTTGACTTACCATTTCCTCCACCACTTCAATATCCCCATGCCAATCTTGAACCACACCACCGAAGCCCTATCATTCAAACCAAAACGAAACCATGTTAATACTAGCAATGAAAGTACTAAGTGATAATATGGAAACAGGTCTAGGCATCGTGGTTACCTCTCAAAGGCTCCACACTAACTAGATCTATATAAGCTGAGCTCTGTCATGGATGCCTCCAAAACCAGAAGACTAGGCTCTACTCGCCTCTCCAAATAAACAACACGATAATGTAATGAGTCAACCAAACCCTTAGGGATTTTCCCTAAACAACAACCATCTAGATTCCATTCGAAAGGTTGGGCATTGGACTCCATTAATGCAGAACCTACCTCTACTAAGATTCGATTTCTTACCCACTCCATATAGTATGAATCCCTTTTTTAATCATTGACACCTTTACACTTTATATTTGGACCAAGAAGTTTAGTAACTATCCCATTTATATAGATATGAAAACATAATAAGTAAGTCTTAAATGGTCTCTAGGAATACCTACAAATAAAATGACGGTTTAAACTTTAGCATCTAAGCTAAGTAAGTATGACCAAATGTTACCAAGACCATCCCCTCAAGCATCAAAAAGACCCATAAAGAACAGTGGCATTTAAAAATCAAGCTGAGACATTAAGATCAAGTAAAACACTTAGTTGCAACATTTAAACCAACACTTACATTTAGAAAAGCAGATATAAAGACCTTTAAATGTTTCCTTAGTTGTAAATCGATCGATCAAATAAAGTTAATTATCATTAAACCAGTATGGACAATAAAGTTATAGTTTCCCATTACATCGCTTCCGCCAAACCTTTAAAGTAACAATCACTCACGGTAAATACATCTTACGGTAGCCTTGAGTAGAATTATAAACCATGTATGTCCTTGAATATTTTGATAAGTCTTATATTTAAACTCCAATGATGTAGTTAATTTGATAAACATGTACCGAATAGACGATGCTAGCCATAAGTGATTTTTTATAAAAAAAATTACAGTTTAGGGACATTACATTTTACCTGGAAATGTAGAGATACTTGTTGAGATATTGTAACTTCAAAGAATATTATATTTGTACTTTATTATTCCAGAGATGTTTCATTCCTCCGTGAAGATCTTATGGTATATCCGGAGATGTTTATTCCTCCGTCGGAATGTGGTAACTCGGGTTATTAGACTTCCCTAGTGGGGGTCGGCCCTGTATGTGGTATGTGGGTCAAAGGGTTATTAGACCACCCTAGAGGGGTCGGCCCAGTCAGTTGTAGTGGGGTATTTAACCCATTGGTTAAATACGAGCCTACGTGTACTTGTGTAAAAGATATGTCAGAGTGGTGTATAAATAGAGGAGGTGTATTCCTCATTTGACACACTCACTCACTTGAGGATAACGCACTTGTGGAGGAGAGGTCTGCTATTGTGGAGGAGGAGATCATGTCTCAGGGTTTTCACCTTTGTATATTGCTGGTCATCTATATTGAGGAAGCTTTGCTGGGTTTTCTACCCCATGAGGGTTTCCTAGGATAAATCTCTGTCTCTTGTGTTTATGCTATGATTGTTGTTTCTTCAGTGATCCTGTATATGCTATTATTGTGAAATGGAATGTAATGCTGCTATTTTCTGTCTTAGCATATTGAATTTTAACATGGTATCAGAGCTAACCTGAAGGAAGACAAGGTATGGCACTTACGACACTTGCTTTACTTACGACAATTTGAAGGTTAGGGTTTTACATAGCAAAAACCAGTCATCATGGAACTTTCGCTATAAATCCATTTCTGAGAAGTTTTAGGGTCTGAAAAGTTTATAGGTCGAAGATAACATGCCTAGGTACCGTGTGTCCAAAGGGAACCCTCCGATTCGTTGTACTTTATGAGTTATGATCAGTACAAGTTAGGGTTTCTGCCTCTTCCAGAACTCAGTCAAAATCAGGTGACCTTGGAAAAAAGGTCATAACTTGGGCTACGAAGCTCCAAATAAAATTTCGTAAAACATGACAGGTAGTAAACAGACTGTACTATCTCAGGAAACTTTGTTTAGAGGCCGAAGATAAACCAGTGACACGTGGCACGCTGTACAAGTTCGCTCTCTTGTTTTATCCCATAAACAGGTCATGTTGCGAAACTTGGGATAACTCTCTCTCAGAAAATCCAATTGAGGTCAGACCTATCAAGATGGAAAGATAACAGAGCGATCTATCTCAAGAAAATTTTTCAGAGGCCGAAGTTCAAACAGTGACACGTGGCACGCCATACAAGTTCACTCTCCTATATTATCCCAAAACAGGTCACGTTGCGACATTTGGCATAACTCTCTATTAGAAAATCCAATTGAGGTCAGACATGTCAGGATGGAAAGATGACAAATCAGGCTACTGTAGAAAACGTTTTCAGACACTGTGGAGCGAAAATTTTGGAGTTATATTAGAAACAATCAGGTACATATTTCTGTCAAAACATAATTATTTTTGGAGCACCTTTATTCATGGCTTCCGGTATTTAGGGTTTCAGAGAAAGTTAGAATTCTTGGAATCGGAATCCACGGCTGAATGCTACTCAGGAAAATCAAAATTTAGAGACCAAGATCAAATTTTTTGGTTGGGTAGAAGACCGGGCTTGATCAAACCCTAGCTCGGGATTTTGATTGGAAAGATGGAAAATTAGGGCTTTAGCAAAAGTTGGAATTTTGAAGTCTGTAACCACAACTGGAAGCTCCTCAGAAAAATAAGAGTTTAGAGCCTTGGATCAAACCTTTTCATTAAGCAGAAGGGTGGGCTTCATCAAACCCTAGTTCGGGATCCTGTCCAGAAGATCTAGAAGTTTCAAAGGCAATTTTGAGGGGTCAAATTTTGGAGATTTCAAAATTGAAGTATGCCAGTTTGATCAGCCTAGCAAGACACATCCTTACATTCATTCGGAAGTGTGAAAGTCAAAGATTGAATTTTTAGGGTTTTTCCAGCAAACCATAATCAAGCTCCAGATCAAGTTTCAGGGGGAGTTGAGGCTAAGGCCTTACATAAGAAGACTACAAGAAGTCTCGACAGGTATGACTTAAGGAGGTTCAGGCATGTCTTGAAATCTGATTCTTGATTAAGTTCATAATGTGTTTTGTCTTCATGTTATTTATTAGTACAATCTTGATTAATGTTAGAATTGTCTTATCACCCTAGTAACAGTATGAATGCATGTGAATGATCGAAGATATTCATTGATTAGGGCTATATGATTGTACTAATGCATTATGGTGTTGTGTGAGGTTGATGTTGTCTGCTAACAAGATACAGGTACATCACAAAAGAAAAATCAAGTTCCATGACCATGACATCATGAAGACAAAGACTCAACCATAATCTGTGTTCTACTTACGAGGTATGTATGACTTTGTTATACTATGCTTAACCTATGAGACATGCAGGTTCTAGCTTAGGATCTCTAAATCATTGAAGAGATTGTTTAGGTATGTTGTACATAACTAAGCAGGTATACTAATCCAGGTATGTTTCCTATGTCATGTTAGAATCTTACCTTGTATTGGGATCCCTTATATAAGTATGCTTGGCATGATTAGATATGCTTATTCATAAAGTTAGTAATCAAGGGATTATGCATATTATATCTTGATTGATGATACGCATGCGTAAAAGAAGTCTTTCCTGAAATCTTGAATACTAATGTTTATTATTTATGATTGTGACTATACATATTCAAGACTATTTAGATGTTTTGATAATGTTTATAATATACTAATGAATGTATGTTTGTGTATGAGATCATGAGGATAACACTACTGCACACTTGAGCATGCACAGTGGTATAGAATGAATAGAAGTTCAAAAGACATTTAGAAGACCAAGCGAGAGGCAACCACACAAACATAAAAGATAAGTATTTGAGTTGTTATTTAAAATAGTAAATGATATTGCTTGTAATAGATTATATGCATATTTAGAATATATCACGCTGAGTGTAAACATTCATAGAGCATTGAACAGTATACTACTAATGTGCATATGATTGACAAACATTCCATTGTAGCTTGTCTAGAATGAAACCTCTTTGCTGACATACTGAGAGTTGTGCACACTCTCGATAGTATGTTCTCGTAGAGATGGAAGGCATCTAGATAGCCACTGTATGCATACAGGATATGGGAAAGTGTTGTGCCAAAGTATTGGTCAAAATAGTTGCATAACTATGTAAATGATATATGTATGCATAACAGGTTATCATGATTTCATTACTAATCATGTACTTAATTTTGATTTGTAGGAAAGATCATGAAGAATGATGAACACCGAACAAGTGATGGATGTTCAACAATAAGATTTACAAATCAAACAAAATATAGAAGACTCGTGGATAGAAGATTCTCTTAGAAAGAAGAAGAGAATCATGACGGGATGTTTGCTCCAAGTGGCTAGATAAGACCATTCTCTTAATAGTGTAATTAAAGAAGAAGTGTGAATTAGGTTCTGTATGGGTACCCAGGATCGATAGTCAATTGATGAGATTAATGATCATCATGGGTGATGTGGATCACAACCTTTGCTACAAGGTTGAATATGGTTTCTATACACAGATGAACTGGATGCAAGAAGGAACTCACCACAGAGTTCGAATGATGTTGAGGTTTATATCAGTAGACCCATCTGACGAGATGGCTGCAGAAATGAAAATGAAAGATCTCATATTTATGCATTTCTTCCTAGGTCTGGAAGTATGGAAACTTTCTCAACCAAGGAATGCATGCCAAGAAATATTAAAAGGACTTGAGGTGTTGGAATGACCACTCTTATGGATTCCAACTTGAAGCTGTTAGGAGATGACCCATCAGAGTTAGTGGATATAACTCTGTACAGTCAAATTATTAGGTCATTGATGTATCTAACATATACTAGATTAGATATATGCTTTGCTGTGAACACCTTGAGTCAGTATCTGGTGGAAACTAGATGTGTTCACCTGATAGTTTCAAAGCATGTGATGAGGCATCTAAAGGATACGATAGACTTTGATCTATGCTATCTTGGAGATCATGACTTCAGATGGCTTCTCAGATGCTGATTGGGCAGAAAGTGCATCAGACAGGAAGAACACATCGAGAGGATGTTATTGTCTGGGATTAGCCATGATCTCGTGGTTTAGCTGGAAGCAGTCTAGTGTGGCTCTCAACACAAGCGGAATATATGGTTGCTTACTCTGCTAGTTGTTAACAAGTTTGGCTTTAGGATTGTTTGACTTAGAGATAGAACCAACTATGATCCTATGTGACAAATAGAGTTGTATCAAGATGACATAGAATCTAGTGTTCCATGATAAGTCAAAGAACATAGGGATCTAACAAGATATGACACAGAAAGGAACTATAAAGTTTGAATTTGTAACAGGTTGCCGATGTACTAACCAAACCTTTGTCTCGAGTGAAATTTGAATACTTCTGAGACAAGCTTGGTGTAGTTCAAAAGACCCTCCTCGAAAGGGGGAGTAGTATAGTCACTGATGATGAGATTGTCTCATCAAACAACAAGGTCGATGATCAGGTAACCTGTTCTCTACACCTAGATACTTAGAAATATTTAGATTTAGGACTCTTATACTTAGAATACTTAGTTTTACTTATACATGATTTTGATGTTAGATGTATTAGTAAGAATACATGCTTTTGATGATAAGATGTATTGGTAAGAATACATACTTTTTGATGATACATGTATTGATTAATGTACTTGTATGGTTGAGGATACTTGTACTTGTATTGATTAGAATACATGTGAGGATTGTATCATCCTTGAACAATTGTTCTAAAGTGAGCCGTAGACAGGTGTCTCCGAGAAAGAAGAGGGATTGTAACATCCTTGAACACATGTTCTAAAGTGAGCCGTAGACAGGTGTCTCCGAGAAAGAAGAGGGATTGTATCATCCTTGAACACATGTTCTAAAGTGAGCCATAGACAGGTGTCTCCAAGAAAGAAGAGGGATTGTATCATCCCTGGACCTTGGTCCCTGAATTGATCCGTAGACGTATGGTCTCCGAAAATGAAGTCCTTAGTGGACAGGTAGGGATTGTATCATCCTTGGACTTCAGTTCCTGAATTGATCCGTAGATGTATGGTCTCCAAAAATGAAGTCCTTAGTGGACAGGTAGGGATTGTATCATCCCTGGACTTCGGTTCCTGAATTGATCCGTAGACGTATGGTCTCCGAAAATGAAGTCCTTAGTGGACAGGTAGGGATTGTATCATCCCTGGACCTTGGTCCCTGAATTGATCCGTAGACGTGAGGTCTCCGAGAATGAAGTCCTTAGTGGACATTTGAGGGGATTGGATCATCCCTGGACTTTCAATCCTAAAGAGAGCCGTAGACGTGAGGTCTCCGAGAATGAAGTCCTTAGTGGACAGTTGAGGGGATTGGATCATCCCTGGACTTTCAGTCCTAAAAAGAGCCGTAGATGTGAGGTCTCCGAGAATGAAGTCCTTAGTGGACAATTGAGGGGATTGGATCATCCCTGGACTTTCAGTCCTAAAGAGAGCCATAGACGTATGGTCTCCGAGAAGTGGGGATTGTATCATCCCCGGACTTTGGTCCCTGAATTGATCCGTAGACGTGTGGTCTCCGAGATGTGGGGATTGTATCATCCCCGGACTTCGGTCCCTGAATTGATCCGTAGACGTGTGGTCTCTGAGAAGTGGGGATTGTATCATCCCCGGACTTCGGTCCCTGAATTGATCCGTAGACGTGTGGTCTCCGAGAAATGGGGATTGTATCATCCCCAGACATCGGTCCCTGAATTGATCCGTAGACGTGTGGTCTCCGAGAAGTGGGGATTGTATCATCCCCGGACTTCGGTCCCTGAATTGATCCGTAGACGTGTGGTCTCCGAGAAGTGGGGATTGTATCATCCCCGGACTTTGGTCCCTGAATTGATCCATAGACGAATGGTCTCCGAGAAAGTGATTTTTTGATGATGTGGTTACTTGTATCGGTATGGATACTTGTATTGATGATGTGGTTACTTGTATCGATATGGATACTTGTATTGATGATGTGGTTACTTGTATCGGTATGGATACTTGTATTGATGATGTGGTTACTTGTATCGATAGGATACTTGTATTGATGATGTGGTTACTTGTATCGGTAGGATACTCGTATTGATGATATGGTTACTTGTATTGGCATGAATACTTGTACTAATGATGATCGTGTGATGACGATGCTGATGATCATGCGATGACGATGCTGATGATCGTGAGATGACGATGCTGATGATCGTGCGATGACAATGCTGATGATCGTGCGATGATGATGTTGATTATTGTGCGATGACGATGTTGATGATTGTGAGATGAAGATGCTGATGATCATGTGATGACGATGGTGATGATCATGAGATGACGATGCTGATGATCGTGCGATGACGATGCTGATGATCGTGCGATGACGATGCTGATGATCGTGCGATGATGATGCTGATGATCGTGAGATAACAATGCGGATGATCGTGAGATGACGATGCTAATGATCGTGTGATGATGATGCTGATGATCGTGAGATGACGATGTTGATGATTGTGTGATGACGATGCTGATGATCGTGAGATGATGATGCTGATGATCGTGAGATGACGATGCTGATGATCGTGTGATGACGATGTTGATGATCATGAGATGACGATGTTGATGATCATGTGATGACGATGCTGATGATAATGAGATGACGATGTTGTTGATCATGTGATGACGATGCTGATGATCGTGTGATGGCGATGCTGACGATCATGAGGATTTAGATATTGATGTTGATGTAGCTGTTTGAGTGTTGCAGAAGATAAAGACTCAGTACTAAAGATGTTGATGTTCCAGTATTGAAGATGTTCCAGTAACTGGTTGAGTTACTGATGATGTTGAGAAAGCTTCCGATGATTTATAGATGTATCATGTATGATGTTGATGACTCCTTGCTTGTGCAGATGCTATTATAATATCCTTCTCGTTAAGGGGGAGTGTTGAGATATTGTAACTTCAAAGAATATTATATTTGTACTTTATTATTCCGGAGATGTTTCATTCCTCCGTGAAGATCTTATTGTATATCCGGAGATGTTTATTCCTCCGTCGGAATGTGGTAACTCGGGTTATTAGACTTCCCTAGTGGGGGTCGGCCCTGTATGTGTTATGTGGGTCAAATGGTTATTAGACCACCCTAGAGGGGTCGGCCCAGTCAGTTGTAGTGGAGTATTTAACCCATTGGTTAAATACGAGCCTACGTGTACTTGTGTGAAAGATATGTCAGAGTGGTGCATAAATAGAGGAGGTGTATTCCTCATTTGACACACTCACTCACTTGAGGATAGCGCACTTGTGGAGGAGAGGTCTGCTATTATGGAGGAGGAGATCATGTCTCAGGGTTTTCACCTTTGTATATTGCTGGTCATCTTAATTGAGGAAGCTTTGCTGGGTTTTCTACCCCATGAGGGTTTCCTAGGATAAATCTCTGTCTCTTGTGTTTATGCTATGCTTGTTGTTTCTTCAGTGATCCTGTATATGCTATTATTGTGAAATGGAATGTAATGCTGCTATTTTCTGTCTTAGCATATTGAATTTTAACAATACTCTGTTTGGAACTTGGAATAGGTTGTAGTACTCATCAAGAATATTGTCGATCTTCAGCTTCTGTCGAGAGCTGCATTGGTCGGTGACTCGACTGATTGATGCAGTCTTCCTAGAATGTTGCGGCTTTATCATAATCAATGCAAAATTCTGAGCTTGAATGATGAGCTTCTTCGTCTTCTTAGTAGATATCATTGCAACCGTTGGTGTAGGTTGTCACTCTGGTATGTTGCACCATTGATCCCGAATTCTGACAATCACCTTCTATGGTCATGGCTGGTAACTTCCATGCCCATCCCATAGGTCACGCTTCCCAAATAGGGCGTCGGCTATAGAGAGTGGTTCCACATCACAAAGTAATTCATATTCAAAAGGTTTTATGAAGTAGGCAAGCTTGAATTGTCGCCTGATCCTTAGCTCTTGTCCATCCTTCAATGTTGTAAGGCTGAGGATGCAGAGTTGTAACAAGACCTAGTTTCTTCACAATTTCTTCAGAAACAAATTTCTTTTGGCTTCCGTTGTCCACAACCAAATGCAATGGATTGTTTTGAACCTATATCCATGTATGGAATAGGCACTGTCGTTCCTCTTCGTCGACAATAGTCTAGGCTGCTAGAGTTGTCAATGTCAATGTCAAAAGAGTCATTGCTTCTAGGTCAGATTCTACCACAGTCTTGTCGAATGTGCGAGATGTCGACACATTTTCCAAAAAGGTATTCTGAGATTTGCATTCAGACGTATCATGCCAAGATGAGTGGTGGCAATCGCACCATTTCCCGTAGGTTGTTTTCTACATTTCCTTTTGTGAAAAGGCTTGTTGCCATGATCTAGATTTGGTGGAGTTAACTAAGAATATTTTGACTTGTCAAAGTCGTCTAGTGCTTTCTTGTCGAGTGGTTGTCCTAATGTCGATTTAGTCATGAAGCGCGATTTTCCCTTATGTCTGCTTTTTAGTTTGCTAGCATAGTGGAATGCATTTGCAAGTATATTGATAGTCAGAAACTCCATATCCTACTGAATGTATTGGGATAATCCACGGACGTACTTCACAACAAGCAATTTTTCTTCTTCTTGAATGCCAAGTCTAGCCATGAGTCGATAGAACTCGTCGGTGCAACTCTGTACGGATTGGTCTTTCCATTGCCTTAGCTACTGCCATTTATTATATTGGTGCTCAAGGTACTTGGGTGGGTAAAACTCCTTTCGAATGTATTCAACAAATTTCTCCCATGTGTCTATGGGGTCTCCACGTTTCTCCATCTTTGTTGAGAGGTTATCGCACCAGCAATGCACAGATGCTGACATATTTAAAGATGCAATGGTGATCTTCTTGGCTTCTAAGAATTGATTCAGAAATTAATAGGATTCCAATTATTGTACCCAGTTGTCGATGGATTCTGCGTCAATCTTACCTTCTAGATTCGGTATGTCCAAATTAATTTGTACTTTGAAGGGGCTAATTTTTTTAGAGTTAGTTCTCATCGGAAATGCTCCTGATGTTGAAGAAAATCACGTGAGAATCTCATTGAATTGTGCAAACATGTTAGTTCGTTGTCGAGCCAGCTCTTGCTCTATGCTTTGCATTGTCTCGTCGATTGCATGTCTATTGCATGTTTCTCCTGCCATCTCCAGAGGTAGTATCTACTTGGATTGATCAGTTTGCGAGCGTGTTTGAACTGGCATAAGTCACGTAACTTCCATGGAAGTTTCTAAGCAAAAATTAAGCACGAGCAAAACTGATGTGCTCTTATACCAATAATCCTCACGCGCCCAGTAAGCACGGGGGGGACAACAGTTCAACTGAATGAGTCAGCTCTATTATGGTGGAAGCATAAGAAAGAGAATAAGCAAAGCAAGAATACACTACACAGATAAACACATACACACAGACAATATGCAGGAATGCAAACTAATTTCTCTATTACTGATTGTAGAGATCATGACACTGTATATTACAATATTTTACATGCTTATATAGAATGCTGAGACGCTTGGTTTCCTTCCCGTTACGTTCAGTTATAAGAGAAGTTAGAACGGTTTCAGCAGTTCAACCGTTACAGTCAACTGTAAGACAGAGAGACAATTTGTCGAAGTTTGACAGTCGCAAGACGCAAGTCCATGCTGCATGTATATGTCACGAAACTGTTCTGAGGTCACTAAACTTGTCGAAGTTGCTGAGTTTGTCGAAATCATGTTGAAGTCAACAAATTGCCAAAGTTGTGTCAAAGTCGATGTCTTGTCGCAATTGATGATAGCATTCAACAACAATGCCAACTGCTGAATGGATCCTTAAGCCTTGTCCATCTTCCATATCCCTAGAAACCTCCTTTAAAGCTTAAGGTCAAAGTTTTATCCCTTGACCATGTGATGGCCATAAAACCCTACTTGGTGCTAAAATAATCCTATTTTTACCCATATCCCTTGTTGGAGGCTAAATATCCTCTGGAGAGGTTCAATTCCATGGTTTGAGGGATCTTTCATAGATATGAAACCATGAAATACATCGTTAAAGCCTAAGGATCAAGTTCCCTTTCCCAAACAATTCCACAATATTGCAACCCATACTTGGTTCTCAAAACCTCATAATGTTGTTCATATCCCTATTCAAAGGCCTTAAAATGCCTAGACCAATCTTATGTGGCTGTCAAAAACATGATTGGTGACTATCAATCAAGAGAAGTTTCGTTTATGACCCAGGGCCAATGTTTCCTCCTTAAAAAATGGACTCAACACCCATCTAAGTTACTAAAATCCTCCCATTGGTGTCTTTTGTTGAGATACTAGATGCTTTCCAAGAGCCTTAAGCCCTATAGGCTACTTTTAAGACCTAAGCCTGATTTTTTCTCCCTATCCATTTCCAAGGTCATGATAGTTATAATTGGTTCTCAAAAGATATTAATGGCTCTAACATTTCCACTAAGAGCCCTACTTAATTCTCAAAATGTCTGAATGTAGACCTCTCATGCATCATTGAAAAGGGGTCTTGTGGCTGAACCCTTAAGCGACCAAAAGTAATAACAAAATTGTCATTTTATATATGAAAAATGACAAAGGTTTTTTTGCTATGGGTCTATTCTATTCGTTTTTATGAGCCAAATAAAAAGGGGAGATGTAAGGCATGATTACATTAATATTTTAGGCATATCCTAATATTTTAGTAATATCTCAGATCTTTTGATAGCCCCAATGGTAGCCTAGATGGTCGGATCCCCACCGAAGGCTTGGCCCTCTGTCACGAGGTCATGGGTTCGGGTTTGGTGGGGTCGGGATTCTTTGGATAGAGTCGATGGTCAATGGAAGGTGACCCCTTCGGGTGAGCTTGCTTGGATTGTAATATCTCAGAGCTTTGGAGGGTCTCAATACCATTGAGCACTGGTCTCATGGTTTGATGAGGAAGCTTTTTCTGATATGATAATGCCTTATAATATTTAACGTGTGATTAGAATGTTAATAAAAATCATATAGTATGCGGTCTTTGTAGCAAGTGCACAGGAATACATTTTTTGAAAGTTAATAAGACATCTAGCGAGGCACTAATAAAAGTGTTTCAATTATCCGATACAAGAGTGCCCATGAAAAAATGAGAATGATGAAGTACTTAAACCCTAATTTTGTCACATAATGGAACTTGACATGACTACCACAAATATTCAAACCGAGGTCAAAGGTAAATAGTGCTGAGACTAGCACATTCAGTTAACTTGTGGTGGGTAAACACTGATAGGTCACAAGTTAAGTGCCATGAACATGCTATTTGTTACTTCTTCTCCATCCTAGTTGTAATCTTCTTTGTCTATGCCTCAGATACCTATTATCTTCTTTAGTTAAATGAGTTGCTTGTCACTACCTATTATCGTTGAGCTAGCAATTATCCTTGCATCAACTACGAGTTATTATATATATATATATATTTTTAAATGTTTATTTCTAATTTTGAACAAAGACCATAAAATCAATTTGATCTTTACACTTGTCTCATCTTGTCCCATCGTCCTTCATTGTAAGAAAAACATAAATAGTAGTCCACCCCAAATTCTCATATATAAACACCTATGGGTTTCGTAGTTACTCGAAGCTTTTACCCTTTGTGTAGCATCAAGAGATCTGATTAATTCTACGTGCAAGTTCATTTTTTTTGGGATTCCACTACAACTGAAACACAAATGTTCATAGTTACCCGAAACTTGATTATCTAGATTTCTACATAGTAATTTTCCAGAATTATCAAAATTCATAATTAAATATACCACCACGGTTAGAAAAACGTGAAGTGGCACGCGAAGGTTTTGCAGAGAATTATGTCATAACAAGAAGTCCTTGTTTAGACTCTATTAGAGAAATTTACAACAACTATACAGGGCATCAAAAGTGTTTTAATTCAGATTGAAGGAATTATACGCAACTACTCTTTGGTCATGGTAGAATAACCAAAGGAACAAATAAGCCGAAGCTAAAGGGATTCTCAAATGCTCTAATGGAAATACCGAAGCATTGACATAACATTTATCTGGAATTAAGTCTTAAATATTCCCTACTACTACTGAAGAGTTGCAGGATATACGAAAAATTCCGAGCTCGAGGTAATTAAGTTACACAGAAGGCAACAAAGCATGCACAACAGCGTAGACTGAAGGTGAGACTAATGCTCAACACAGCTTGATTATTCATAGGTAATAGTTACAGATATATAGGTTTAGAGAGCCTTCAATAGACTCCTACAATAGTGGATCTAGAACTACACATACACAAACAACATAACAATATACTAACATAAGTATTTCTCCATTATTATTCTAACATTCCCCCTTAATGGAGAAATAGACTTTCAACAAATATGCTTGCATGATTTGTAGCTCCCCTTCTGAATCGTGCAGCTCCTTCTCTGAATTTTGTAGATAACCATGACAGGAAACTATTCTCAATTGAGAGTAATGTGTTGTCATTAGAAGCAACAAGATTGATCAACAAACATCGCTCAGGAGGAATCTTCTTAATAATTTCAATTGAATTGTCCACACCAACAGTAGGCAAATAAATGCTGGAAAAAATTCTTCCATGAGGCATTATATCACTTATGTTGGCTAGTTTTATGATAGGTGGATCATTCACACTAGAATCGGCAAGTATGAATCCAAACTCATTATCCCAAATCTTTTCATCAAAGGTCAACGGACCATTAAGCTTGGAAATTCCAACAGTGATATTAGTAGGTGCACTACTCGCTACATTCTGGAAATATGGCGCTTCAGCTAATGTAATAGCAGATACCAATGGAACTGAATCGATGAGCATCTCATCAAATGTATTTACGTTCTCCATATCTTCAATAACCTGCTCTTGCTCCAGCGGAATCTCCTCATCTCCTTCTTCATTTGCAAATGAATCTTCAAAGATGATTTCAAAAGCAAGTGTCATTAAGAAGTCCATGTTCAATATCAGTTTTAAGCTTTGCTCGGAAGTAACACACCCTGATGGCCAACACTCATGCGGTAGTACCGTGCCCTAGCAGAGTTGCGGCTCGCGGTAGTGCAGGGGTACCGCGCCTCTTCCGCTCGCAGCTCAACCTCCTACACTTTGAGCAATTTCTCCCTCTGTTCGTCTTTCCTTTGGAAGCAATTGGGAAGACCTGACGCACTCTGACCCAACGAAGATGGAGTGCAATCAAATATGTGGGAAGATCTTCCCCCAGTAGAGATCTTTACCCCCAGCGATCCTCTTACGCAGCAATTGGGCAGTGTTTTCTTTTCCAAAACGAAAAATCTGATTGGGCAGCGTTCGATGACTGGGCTTCTCTCCCACGATCAACGAACTCCTAAACTGATTCACATGCAACCCAAGCAGAACAACTCCTTCTTCAACCTACTATTTCTTCCCAACTCTCTCAATTTCACCAACAACAATTTCTCCATGTGAGAAAAAAAAGAATTTTTTTTTACCTACGGCTCGATACTTTCAACAGCGGCTCACACATCAGGCCATTCAGCCTCTTCACATAATGGCGGCTTCCTTCAGGGAGGATCTGAGCTCACATGCTAGCAATTGGCAACGATTTGAGTCCTCATGGCTGAGTTGAGTCCTCATGGCTTTCACACTTTCACAGCACGGCTCAATACAACAGCGACAAAAAAAAATATTATCTGTGACAACACTCCTTTTCAGATCTCCCTCGGCAGCGTTCTCTCCTTTTCAGAAAACTTTTCTCAACAAAGCAACGATCTCTAGCAAATAGCTTCAATTTTAGCTCAACTTCACAAATTTTCTCAGCGATGGATCATGACTTGCAGAGTGTGATCTCAACCTCACAGTCTGCTTCTCCTCCACACACAGGCCGCTGGGTGAGTTCATCCAACCTCAGCTCTGATACCAAATTAATTTTACACAGAAGGAAACAAAGCATGCACATCAGCATAGACTGAAGGTGAGACTAATGCTCAACACAGCTTGATTATTCATAGGTAATAGTTACAGATATATAGGTTTAGAGAGCCTTCAACAGACTCCTACAATAGTGGATCTGGAACTACACGTACACAAACAACATAACAATATACTAACATAAGTATTTCTCCATTATTATTCTAACAGAGGTTGCATTTCACGAGATTTTGACTACAGAATTTTTTGAAATCCACGCCAGTTTGAGGACCTTGACCAGGTCTCAAAGCCAGAAGGAATTTATTTTATCCAAGTTTATATATATGGAACACAAGAAGAACACAATCTCCCAAAAAGGGGGAAACGTATAATCTCCGAAACATACCACATTTTGTTTCATTCCACTTCCATTGGAGTACCAAACGTCAGTTGCCATGACAGGAGGTGTTCCAAACACTATGCATCTTTTGGATCACCAAGTGCCAAAGGTTCTTGAAAATGCTCAAGCTTCCTGAGGTAGGAAAAACACTTATGTTACCTCCAAGATCCTTTTAAGTATCAGATAAGTAAAAAACGCAAGACATTGAAGATAAAGAGCAAGTTTTTCTATGCTCCATAGTAATTTTTTGGCTTTCCCTTTCATAAGCAATTGTTAGATAGCTTAACAATGCAGCCATGGTATTGTTGGTTTCCCGGAAACTTCATATAGCTAGAGATGATGATCACTCAACAAACAGAAAACAAAACAAAACATAGCTACATCTCAAACACACAAACAAACAAAAACACAATTCTTGTTACAATAGGTTTTTTCATTTTTACACTGATAAGTGTTTATATCTTAGAATTTGGGGTGGACTAGATTCTATGATTTTTCGAGATTGCACGAGGATGAGACAAGTGTATTGTCCAGATTGATTTAATGGCACTTGTTCCAAATTCTACATAAATACTTATAAAAGAAAAAATAAGATAAAAAATAACAAGTAGTTAATTCATGGAAAACTCGCAGTTTGTGGCAGATACACATCGAGAACATGTAACAGATAACTTATTTGTGATACTTAACTCATGGCCTATCAGTGTTCACTAGCCACAAGTTAAGTGGCTGTGCTAGTAGAATTTACGGTGGACTACGACCTATGATTTTCTAGGATTGTATGAGGATGAGACAAGTGTAATGTCTAGATTGATTCTATCGAAGTCGTTCAAAATTCAAGTTAACAATTAAATAAAAAAAGAATTTAAAAAATAATGAGTAGTTAATGAATGGATAACTGGTAGTGTATGTGTGGATAAATTGTAGCTGATGAAAGGATAACCAATTGTTTATGGTAGATAATTAGAAGAATGCGAGAGTTAAAAAAAGAATATAATGAATAATTGATGTTTGATGCATGAATGCATGGATAACTCGTAAATGATGAATAGATAACTAGTAGTTCATGGAAGATAACGAGACGAAGGCCTCGTGGTAACATGTAGTTGTGCATGGATAGATCGTAGATGAACCCGTTTAACTAGAATAATGTGAGATATTACAACTACAAGTGGAGACAACTAATAAATATTAGTTAGGGTTTTTATATTTACACTGATATGTGTTTATATCTCATAATTTGGGGTGGAGTAGCACCTATGATTTTCCTAGATTGCACAAGTATGAGACAAGTGTACTATCTAGATTGATTCTATAGAATTCCTTCCAAATTCAAAATAAACAATTATAAAAAAAAGTATATAAAAAATAACCGGTAATTAATATAAGGATAACTCTTAATTGATACATGGATAAACGACAGCTCGTGGAAGACAACCCATTAACTTATTCATGGTATTTAACTTGTGGCCTATCGGTATTACCAACCACAAGTTAAGTGGATGTGCTATTATTAATCTATCTTTGTCTCATACTTACAAATTCTTTACATGCAAAAATCTTAATACTACTCTCTCTTCCATCTAGACGCTTCTGCAATAGGCGAAGTTGAGCCTTCTCTAGAGACTTCTGCACCATCTAATCAATCCATTCAGATCTTAAAAGTGTATAGCTTTATCGCTGGTCCATTAGATCACTAGCTAAAATATTGTCAGTGAGACATTCGAGGAAATTGGGGGTCTAAAATGGGTCTTATAAGAAATGAGCCATCATATAAGAAAACGAGCCAACCATTGTAATACCCTATTTTGACCCTTAGGATTTTTTGGCTTTTAATATAAATAATATATACATGCGATGTATGTTTTCCCTACCATGGAGCTCAAGGCCACGACCCCACTAGTGGATGCTCGGATTTTATTTAAAAATGAAAGTGTTTGATATTTATGTTAGCCATGTGCATTAAGCCATGGAAATTGTAAAAATGTTATAAATTTTAATAATGCAATAACATACAAGAAAAGATGGCTATGGAAGCAACCAACAAGAGGGGGACATGTGTATCCACTAGGGAGAGGTGAGGGGGTTGTGGGATCATGGAACAACAAGGATCAACTTTTATGCATTATAGAGGCCAACAGTGGGGATGGAGTAAAGGTTGTGATTCTAGAGAAAGCCACGTTGACAAAGGAATGTGAAATGACCAGAAACGTGGTATGGAAAGGAAAAATGGAAATCGAATAGGGAATCCCCATTCCATTAGGCACTAGCACAAGGAGTTTTAGTAGAAAAAAGAGAGTCGAGCATAGAATAAAGGAGAAAAATCGTGAATCTGTGTAAGTCACGAATGGAAGAGCTGAGAATGCACAAGAAACCCTACATGGGAAGTAGAATCGGTTGGGAAATCCATGGAACAAACACTGGGATAAATTCAAGAGCGTGAGAATTTTAGTAAACCTGTGAGAAGACCTTTATCTGATAACATAAGAATTGAGTTGTGGGACAGAGCTTCGGTCGAAACCCTAAGAAGATCGCAGCTAGGATAACTAAGAAGAATGAAAGACATGGGTTGGATCTTCTTGATCAAACCAATGAAGGATAAAGTCTCATGAAGGAAATAGTTTGAACCTTTCTATGCCCACCGTGAAGAGAACTGGAGGGAAGGGGCCCTGAGGGACTGTTCAACAGAGAAGGGTCTATCCTTGTGTTGGGTGTGGTAGGTATTGTGGGTGCCATGACTGCTAAGTGGTTTGAGATGCATCTCTTTGGTTGAGCTCACTAGCTTAACATCATCCTCCCTGTTTTTCCTTGCATGCTTGATAAACCCAACTATATGTTGGCTTAGCATTAGTGTGGATCCTTGACTGTGAAGATAGCCTATTTAGTGCTCTTTAGTGGATACACAACCCAACTTGTGGGTGGTCTCTCAGCTGAAAGAGTATAGGCTCGACAGAGACCCATGGTTGGGTGAAACGTTGCTCTCACTTAGCTAGTTGCTTGGACAACTTCAGTTTAAAGATAAGTGCTCCTTGTAGTGTTAAATGATTCTAATTCCCTATGTGATGTCTACTTGTTATATTCAAGTTATTTGAATGAATGACTACATGAAATTGAGCAGTAGGAAGATTGTGTATGAGCCTGAGTATGTGGAAGATGCATGTTTGATTGTTTCACAATTTGCTTGAGCTTAATGTGTGGCTAATCTTGCATTTTGTAGATGCATTGATTAGATTTAGTTTAATTATACGTGTTTTGTTATGTATTGCATATACTTTTAGATGGATTGCATGGCATCACCTGGCATTCAGGAAGGAATTAGATAGCCCATGTTGTGTCTCATGACCCTCTGTGGGTTAGGTGAAGGGAGAAGTTTAAATATCCCTCTTTCTATCCCTATCAGATTTATAAATGTATATTGTAAACTATGTATGAGGCCCTAGTGAGGAGCTCAAGCCCAAGGCCCCACTAGTGGACCTTGAAAGTATTGTTATTTCTTTTCCTAAGTTGTAAGTTGTAAACTTAGAAGATGAAAGGAAACGACACAACTAAGCGTCGACAACTAAACCATTGCGGAAGGTAAGATCAAGGGAAGCCTTGATAATCTAAACGATAAGGTATAGGAGTCTATAGGACATAATGGTTCGATCTATAGTTATTAACTAAGACTTTCGTACAATGTCCTAAGTTGAGGACGGTATCCTTTCGGTACAAACGAATATGCAACATTGATAACCTATGCCTTAGTATAAAGCTATATGCTATGACTATTAAATTGACCTAATTTACTTAATCCCATTCTGACATGGAGTATTAGAGAGCCAAATAAACCTCCTAAGCTAAAATAAAACTAAACTTATTAATTGATAGGTTTGATAAGCTTGGCTTATTAATTTAGTATAATTAATTATAGGCTAAACTATGAGATATTAGTATAGTTGACTATAATGTAATAGTATTACTTAATTATAAGTTAATACTATGCATTCATGTTTTATACATATATATATATATATAAATATATATATATAATACACATTGTAGAAAGGAGCGGGCATAACCTCTCTAACTAATGTCTAGAATGTAGTAGTTAAAATGCATGTAAGCATGGATTAACGACATAGTCCCTAAAGTTTTATTTTATACTTACATATATATTAGTATAGTCAAAAGAGAGTCAAAAGAGAGGGCATTGCCTAGCTCTACCATAACGAAGGATGAATAGAGTAACATATTAAAACATATATATATATAAAGATATAAAGGATTGTGGGTATATTTACATGTGTAAAGATAATATATACTGAACTACTTGGTACATTTTGTTGTATGGGAAAAAGGGTGTTGCATTAAGTTAGTGCATATATATGTATATAGTTATATATATGTAAAAAGGAAAAACTATTGATGGTATATATATATGTGTGTGTGTGTTTTAGTGAACAAAAGGGTGCACTCCCTATCTTTTTGCAAAATAATAAAAGGAAATGATGGAGAAGAATCCAATGGAGAAATTATTGCGAGTTTTTCTCCTGCGTGGAGGGGAAAACATAGTAAACTTACAGATGTCTCTTGGAATCAAATGCTGGGTGGATTGAGCGAGGTAGGAGAGTTTATATATTAGAGGCTCGATTCCTGTTGAGGGATAGGTTTTTGGATATTTAAATATATAATATTGTTGATGATGCTTTAGCGTAGCGATTGAGGAAGGGATGACCTAATTAGAGCCTCGATCCTTGTTGAAGATATATGCGTTGATATCTGTATATATATTATTTTTCCTGCTGTTAAATGTTTAGCTATGGCACAACATTTGGGGAAAGGATGGCTAGAGTGGAAGTGTGATCCCTATTTGATGGACATATATTGGTTTACGATTTCCTGCTGTTCAGTTTTAGCTAGGGTGCAGCGATTGGGGAAGGGACGGCCCAAATTGGAGGCTCGATCCTTGTTGATGATTTATCTCTGTACATTGCCTGTGTGATATCCCTCTCTGCATTTCCATTTATCTTGATGTCCATCTATATACTTTTATTTTGATGGTTTATCTCCATACATCGCCGGTGTGATATCCCTATCCGCTTTTCAATTTATCTTGATGTCCAGCTATACACTTTTATCTTGATGGTTTATCTATGTACATCGCCGGTGTCATATTCTTGTCTAGGTTTCGATTTATGAATCGAGTGTGGGTTATCAATAACGCCAGATCCTTCAACATTATTCTTGTCTGCGTTTCGATTTATGAATCCAGTGTGGGTTAGCAATATCTCCGGATCCTTCAACATTATTCCTGTCTGCGTTTCGATTTATGAATCCAGTATGGGTTAGCAATATTGGTGGATCTCTCAACATCATTCTTGTTTGCGTTTCGATTCATGAATCCAGTGTGGGTTAGAAATATCACCGGATCCTTCAACATGATTTCTTGTCTGCGTTTCAATTTATGAATCTAGTGTGGGTTATCATTATGCTATATATATTGGTGGAAAGCATACAGACTTTGGGGAAGGATGCAATTTCCATAACCCCTGTAAAACCCCATATGTCGAATTGTTAAGTATATTTAATATTTATTATATGCTGTGTTGATTTCTTAAAGTGCATTCCTTTTTAATGTTTAATACATATTACCTTCTGTATAAACTGGTGGACAATGTAAATATTTAGGAGTAAGCTGCGATTTCCTTAAATCCTATAAACTCCCCTATGCTAACTCTACTGATCGTGCCTCTGTTTATTTTGATAACACCCAGACAAGAATAGAGTTCCTAGTTTTTATTGTTAAATGTTGATCCCTGTTGCTTCCAGTTGTTATACGGTATGTTGTATGATTTGCGTGGATAAAAGATGTTAGGGTAATTCCTGTGACAAAGATTCATGATCTACGAAGGAAAATCGTTAGGGAATTCTCCTGCAATAATAGCTTATGTCTGCATTTAAGTATGCTGTATGATTTGATTGGATAAACGCTTGGAAATTCTTGTGTTAATAGTTTTGTTATTTATGGTTGAGTATTTCTATAATTTTGAGAGCTCTATTATATTCACACATGGTTCCATGAAAGACAAGGTTTAGGATCTCTATATATTTAGGTATGTTATCACATATGCTACCATGAAAGCCTTTAGACCCTTGCACGATCTTGTATGTCATAGTTTGGTATTATTATTTGAAATGCCTTATAAATACTCTCTGAGCGAGACGTTTTGAGAAAGTGGAAAGAATTTATGGAAACCACGTTGTTGCGAGATGTAACCCTTATTTTGGATGAATAAATCATGATGTGACAGTTCTAGTGGACGTAGCCCTTATTTTTGGGTGAACCACGTATATATGGTCTCCTATGTGTGGTTTTGATGGTCTCCTGTGTGTGAAAGATTGTCGTTGTTTAAAGTAGATGCACGTGTCTTTAAATTCCTTTAAATATGAGAATGATATTTTATGTCAAAGTATTTCATGAAGAGTTAGAATATGAGTTTAATCTGATGGATGAATTGATCGGCATATATGTTTATAAATTACTCGAAGCAGTGTACTATTGTTAAGCTAGTGAAAGGATGTAATATTTTCCATTACATATGTAATTGTCTCAAGTAAGATAGGGTAGATTTTATGTAAATATGGTAAGAGAATATATGTTGCATTTATGGATAAAGGACCTTGCATAAGTATGCAAGGGATTGTAGGAATTATTGGAATATAAGTTATGCATACTTGATTATCTCTTTTTTTATAACAAATCGTCATTGGGATGATATAATTAAGTGAATGATGAAATAGATTATCTCCCGAAAGGTTTATGATTATAGTTTATAAATTTATAGGTCCTTTTAAAAATATTATTTTGACTATTTCCAAAGTACTAACTCAACGATTTTGGAGTATGTTACATATGGTATCAGAGCATAGGTTGCAAACACTCGGGCTTATTTGGGCTTAGTCGGGGAGAAGAAATATAAGTTAGTCGACTAGCAAAGGATCTCCATCTATAAGACACAAAAAAAAAAATCATTTCCAAGGATCGGCAAGAGGTAACTGACAACTCATCTTTGAATTGCAAGTAAGTATGTTCCATTCGCCGAAGCATTATAATGACATAACATTGTCTATATGTGAGCATTGTATAGGTTTCATTATGTATTTGTATGGTCTTTTATTGGTAAATATTATTCGATGAATATCTCCTCTACAATTAGTTTCATTGGATGACAAGAAAGTACTCTTTAAAATGATTAAAATAGTTAGACTATTGGAGTTAAGTCTTTAGTAAATAAGTTCTTGTAAGGTGGAGTAAAAGAGTATATTGAAAGTCATCCTATTTGTGAATGTTTAAAGGTGAAGTTTATGATACGGTTGACAATAATAGTAAATTCTGTCAAAATGCATGTTCTGATGTATTTAAATATTCTTTTAGTTATAAAGGAAGCATAGTTACGTTGATGTTAATATTTTTTCCCTTAATTACAACACATATTCTTCTGAAGAGACTATGCTCCTCTTAAATAAAACCAAAGGGTAATAGGTTCAGATAAGTATTTTCGTAACTAGTATATGAGTTGCATGTCTTTCTCATGGAAATGTTTAAACCTTATCACAATGATAAGGAAGGATGTAAGGGATATACCCTTTCTTATCCAAAAGATATAATTATGGGAATTCGCTTGTTTACAAATACTAGAATTTAACCTATTAGGTTGATTGGCTAACAAAAGAAGTAAGAATGTAGTCTAAGCATTTACGACCTTGAGAATGACTTTTACATGTTCTTCGCCTTAATGTACTTCCACAAATGATTATTCTTCGTTATTATATTTTTATCTGAAGATGTCAAGTTATAAAGGAGAATAATTGTTAGGAGTCTCCTTGTTTCATTCGAGTATGTGATTGTATAGGATAAGCAATTATAATACTAATGTGTGACACTGGAGCACACTTGTACCCATGCTTATAAGTTCAAAAAAAGGATAATAGTTATAATTACTTAATAAATATATGTGTGTGTGTGTGTGTGTGTGTATTCTAAGTAGTTAATAATATGCATACAATGAAAATGTATGATTTCATTTTTATATATTTCTTATTCCAATGATCTTTACTAGGGGTGTTCGGATACTATGAGTGGTTGTTATAAAAAGTTATACTTTTATGTGATCAATATTTATGAGATAGGGGTATATGTTATATCCATGGACAACTTGATAATCTATTTCATTTTGGTATATGGATTTCATGACCCGGGTCATGTCTAGGAAGCATGGGGGGACAATAGTTCAACTGAATGATTCAACTTTGTTATGGTGGAAGCAATTAAGAATAAGTAGAATGAGGAAAGAAGGATTACACTACACAGATAAACAAAATATGCACAAACAATATGCAGGAATACGAATAGAACTTCTCTATTAGATCTAAACAAATAGATTGATCTACTGATTGATTGTATGTTACAATATTATACATGCTTATATAGATTTTTGAGCCGCTTGGGTGCCTTCCCATTACATTCAGCTACAAAGAAGAAGTTAGAATGGTTCAATAGTTCAACCGTTACAGTCGTCTGGAAGACAGAGAGACAGTCTGTCAAAGTTCGACAGTGGTTGGTCACATGTCGACGCTACTTGTCAATGTTGCGAACTGCGAGGTTGCTGAACATGTCGAAGGTGTGAATGTGTTCAGGTGTGTTGAAGGAGAGACTCGTCGAAGTTGTGTTAAGTTCGGAACCTGTCGAAGATAACCTGTCGATTTGAAGTCGTATCGAAGTTGAAACTTGTCGGAGTTGCATCAACGTCGATGGATTTCCAACTATGATGTGGATCAAACCTCCTTCCTTAAGAAACAATGGACCCCATTGTTTGCTCGCGAAGGTAAGGAAACTTGTCGGTCACTTCAGTAACAGAGTACCACTTTCCTTGAGATTGGATCTGGCCAACCTTGGCAACTTGAAACAAGGGAATTGTGTTCGTCCTTGTATGGCATACTTGTTGTCCCACAATGGTGTCGCAAGGAACAGGCTCTTGAAAATATGGATGGATGTCTTTGGGTTCTGCTGTCTACAAGTCGTTTTGTTCCAAAAAGGGTGCATGGTATGGTCGAAGTAGATCTACACTGAATATTGGATGTAGACCCATGCATGCAAGAATATTGAGCTTGGAAGCATTTTCTCCAATCTGTCGAAGAATGATGTATGGACCATATCACAAAGGCTTGTGATTTTTGAATGGGCCTGTGAAGTGCTCCTTCTTGAGATGTAACCAAACCTTATCCCCAATTCGGAATGAGTGAGGAATACGATGCTTGTCGTGTCGAGCCTTATCTTTCTCATTTTCTTTGTGCAACATTTCCTATGCTTTCTTCTAGATGTCACATATCTGATCTCTGAACTTGACTTCTTTATCAACTTCTAGCTAGATGTAGTCAGTGTCACTCGGCTGTGTTGAGGAGCTAATCAAGTCGATAGGCACTGAGGGCTGAAATCTGTACCATAATTCAAATGGACTCTTTCCTGTAGATCTATGCTGAGCACGATTGTAGCTATGTTGGATGTATGGAAGAATTTCATCCATGTGCGTAGATGCTGGTGATTGTACATGTGAAGCAATTGTACTACCAAGCAATTCACAACTTCCTTTTGTTTGTCAGTCTGAGAATGGAAAGTTGTCGACAATGATAGTCGTGTGTCTGGAAATTTCTAGAGGGTCTTCCAAAATATGGTGATGAATTTGGAATCTCGGTCAGAAATAATGCTTGTGAGTAAACCAAAGTGTTTCCAAACATGTGTAAAGAAGAGCTGAGCGGTCTGCTGTGCTCTCATGGTCATCTTACATGGTATGAGAATGGCCATATTAGAAAATTGGTAGAATACTACTAATATCGTGTCATGATGATGTCTGGTAGTAGGATAACCCATCATGTAGTCCATAGAAATAGTTTCCCATGGTCGACTAGGAACTGGTAGAGGCGTATAAAATCCCTGTCGTTGATTAGGTGGCTTAGCAATGGCACAAATCACGCATGATAGAATGTACTTGTTGACATCTCATTTAAGTGTAGGCCAAAAGAAATACTTTTGCATAATAGCAAGTGCATTTGCTACTCCAAAGTGTCCTGCAGTCTTGCTGTAGTGCGCATCCCAAATGAGCTATTGTCGGTGCTCACCGGTTGGTACACAAAGTTGTCCAAGACTCCAAGCTTGTATAGCAAGCTGTCTTTCAGGAAGTAGTCAGAGTTTGAGGTCAATGACTTGTTAGTCTGTAACTTTCAATAGACTGTTGAGAAGTCGTTGTGTCCTCATACAACTGTGGCCAAGTGGTCATGTCGTATCCTTGCATACTCATCACTGTTAAAAGGAGAGTAATGGGTGGTTGACTGAGGCAGTCAGTAGCAGCATTAGCTTTACCTTTCCGATACTTAATCATCAACTAGAATTTTTGTAGGTAATTAATCCACTCGAGTTGTCGGTTTGTTTGCAACTTTGATTGTGTTGGAGCGAACTTTAGAGGCTAATGATTAGTGAGAATTATCATTTCCTTGCCAAGGATATAATGCCTCCATTGCTTGAGAGCTTGCACAATGGTGTACAGTTCTTTTTCATATGTCAAGTATCTTCTAACCATGTCATTAAAAGTCTTGGAATGAAAAGTGATTGGGTGACCACACTGAGTGATCACTGCACCCAAGGCATAGTCCAATGCATATGTCTCAATCTCAAAGGGCTGATGCAAATCAGGTAACACATGTACTGGTGCAGTATAGAGCTTGCGTTTGAGCTATTCAAAAGCTGCTTATTGTGTTGTTGTTCACTGGAAGACTGTTTTCCCATTTCCCTTCGTCAACTGATTCAAGGGCCAGGCTATGTGACTGAAGCTAAGTATGAATCGTCAATAGAAATTCTCCAAACCAAGAAAACTTCTTAATTCTTGAATGCTTCTAGGAATGGTCCAATCTTTGAGGATCTGTACTTTTTCTGGGTCTACATGAATGCCTACAGAGTCAATTACATACCCTAAATATTTGATGTTGGTCATCGCAAAAGAGCACTTTTCCATGTTCTTCCCATGACCAACTGAAAATCAATATATTGTCAAGATAGAAAATAACCCATTTTTCGATTCAAGGTCGAAGAAGGTTATCCATATGTTGCATGAAGGTCGCAGGTGCGTTGGTTAAGCCAAAAGGCATGACTAACCATTCAAACAATCCTTCCTTTGTCTTGAAAGCAGTTTTCCACACATTTGAGGGCTCGATTGAAATCTGATGTATCCCGACTTGAGGTCGAGCTTAGTAAAGAATTTAGCACCTTTCAGATAGTCGATGAGCTCGTCTATCCGTGACAGAGGGTACCGATTCTTCACCGATATTTTCTTGAGATATCTATAGTTGATGCACATGCGCCAAGTACTGTATTTCATCAGAACTAAGACGACTAGACTTCCACAAGGAGAGGAGCTGGGTTAGATATGATTTTTGTCGATTAATTCTTGGATCTGTCTACGAATCTCTTCATTTTCGAGAATGGATCTTCTTTAAACACATGAGTTAAGAAAATAAGAACTAGGAACAAGTTCCATAGAGTGTTTTACCTAACAATGTTGAGGTACTCCATTTGGAGCTTGAAAGAGGTTCTGTTACTCATCGAGAATATGATCGACTTGCAGCTTCTGTCGAGAGATACATTGGTCGATGAGTTGACTTGTTTCTATAGTCTTCTTAGAGTGTAGCGGCTTGATCATGTTTAATCCAAATTTTTGAGCATGATTGATGAGCTTCTTTGTCTATTTAGTAGATATCAGTGCAACCGTCGGTGTAGCTTGATGCTCTGGTATGCTGAACCATTGATTTCAGATTCTGACAATCACCTTCTTAGGGCATGACTGATGACTTCCATGTCTATCCCAGAGGTAAGGTTTCCCAAACATGGCATAGGCTACGGATAGTGGTGCCACATCGTAGAGTACTTCATCTTGAAAATGTTTTCTGAAGTAGGCAAGCTTACATTATCAGGTGATCCGAAGTTCTTGTCCATCCTTCATCCAACCGATGTTGTAAGGCTGAGGATGTAGAGTGGTAACAAGACCTAGTTTTTTCACTAGATCTTCAGAAACGAAGTTCTTTTCGATCCCCTTGTCCATAATCAGATGTAATGGGTTTCTCTGGACCCATATTCATGTATGGAATAGGCACTCTCATTCCTCCTCGTCGACGATAGTCGAGGCTGCTGGAGTGGTTGAGGTCAAAAGGATCATCGTGTCTGGATCATATTCTTCCACCGTCTTCTCGAATGTGTCATAGGGCGACACTTTTTCAAAAAATGTCTTCTGAGCTTTGCATTCAGACGTATCATGCCAAGTTGAGTGGTGGTAATTGCACCATTTTGCGGTCGGTAGTTGTTTTCTACGTTCCCTCTTGTGAAAAGGATTCTTACCATGGTCTGGCTTTGGCGATGTCGACTGATAATATTTTGACTTGTGGAAGTCGGTTGGTGGATTCTTATCGGGTGGTCGTCCTAATGTCGGCTTTTTCGCGAAGCATGCTTTTCCTTTTTGCTTGGTTTCCAGTTTGTTGTCGTAATGGAAAGCATCCGCAAGCGTATTGACAGTCAGAAATTTCATATCCTGCTGAATGTTCTGGGACAATCCGCTAACGTACTTCAAAACAAGAAATTTCTCTTCTTCTTGGATGCCAAATCTATCCATGCGTTGATAGAACTCGTCGGTGTAACTCTGTACTTATTGGTCTTTCCATTTCCTTAGCTGTTGCCACTTCCTATACTATTGCTCGAGGTATTTAGGTGGGAAAAATTCCTTCCGGATGTGTTCAACGAATTTATTCCATGTGTCGATGGGGTCTTCGCTTTTCTCCATCTTTGTTGAGAGGTTCTCCCACTAACAATGCACAGAGGTTGACATCTTTAAGGATGCAATGGTGATATTTTCAGCTTCAAAGAGTTGATTTACAGTGTAATAGGTTTCCAATTGTAGTACCCAATTGTCGACGGATTCCACGTCAATCTGACCTTCAAGATTCAGTATGTCTAGCTTCATTTCCACTTTGAAGGGGTTGATTTTATCGAAGTGATTTCTCATCAAAGATCCTCCGGATGTCGAAGTGAATCACATGAGAATCTCATTGAAATGGGCGAACATTTTAGTCCATTTTCGAGCCAGAGCTTGCTTAATAAGTTGTGTTATCTCCTCGGCTGCATGTCTATTGTTTGTTTCTTCTACCATCTTGTTGTTGCTGCAACTTCCCCCCAAAATTTTTGTAAATATTGGGTCCCTCCTATTCTTTTTGTTTAAGCACTTGTTTTTTATCAAATCTTTCTCACTTAATCTTCAACTTTTCCTAAAAGTGTTGACCCTTCTAGTTCTTTTTGTTTTTTGACTAAGGCATTTTTTCCTTCTATTGAAAAGTAGTGCGCTGTTTTAAAGCTTAACTGTGTGCATCAGTTGGCACCGTTTTAAATGGTTAACTATGTGCGCGCTCAAAGCACGGATTGGAAGCGCAAACTTTAGGCTTATGTCTTGTGTGAAAGGAGCACTTTCTAAGACTTATGCTTTCGCCTCGTTTCCAAAGCTTGGTTTTTCAGCGAAGTTTCCCCACGCAAATTAAAGGTTTAAAACCTGTGTCGTATTAATGCATGATTCTTTCACAGAGTCTAAGTCTATCTCGGCCACCATTGGCGCAATTCCTAATAAAAGGATGAGCACTTTCATGCAGGATTTGCACTTAAGAATGCCGACACAAAATCTCTTTTCTTTATGGCTCGTTGGCAGAGTTCCCGTTAGTGCACATTTTGTAACTAAAAATTCACCAAAGTTGCAAGGCTTATCCATATAACTCCCGCTTTCCTATCCGCACCTCATCTTTCCTCGAATTGCATCTTTGACATAACACTATCATCGCAGAGCTTAATCTTGCAATCGCCACTTTGACGCAGGAATTAACGTTATGATTGCCGCTTAAGCGCAGGATTTAATGTTGCGATCGCCGCTTTGACGCGAAGTTTTATTTTGGTGCATGTGCAACCATGAAGTCGGTAGCATCATGAATGTGGCTATGTGCCATTTTAAATGAACAAGCCCTCGATCCCTATGCTCATTAAAATCTACCAACCCACCACCTTACGTAAATTCAATGCCTCGCCTTATTAAACGCATAGAATGGGTTCTTCAAAGTCATTTTTCCATCTGCCAAGGATAACAAAGCTTGCCATTCACCATCAGACTTCTGTGGGAACTACCGCCCATCTCGGAATGACCAATAGCCATAGAGGAATACTACGTGGTTGACAAGTAGGTGCTTTACCCTTCCTCGTTCATATCATCCGAGGTTCTAAATCAATTTTACGCCATTGATAGCTCGTTATCACTATATATTTTCACTGTAAGGAACCTTGAAACGCTTAGAACGGGCATTCCTCTTCATTCAAAACCATGAAGATGCGAAACCACCATATGCGAACCAGAGCCTAGATGGCCCTATTCTCCCATGCGCGCATGAATTTTTTCCCACTGTCGCGTGCTCAGCATCCTAAGTAAGTGTTTCACGTATCTTTCCATCTTTGGGTTTTCCCGGTTATATTTTAATGGCCAGATATCTTGCGTTCCATGCTTAAATCCGTAGCTAAGTGCGCGCTTTCGATTAAAACGTTGCATCCACGCACACCCCATGTAAAATCGCTGCCAAGCGACAATACCTTTCACGCCGAGCCAACCTAAAACCCACAGTATCGGCCAAAACCACCTTAGAGCATGTGAGAAAAACCTGATCGGCTAGTGGTAGGAACATTATGAATAGCTCCGCATTCTACTTATATAGGCCAGCATCCGTGAAAGAAGAACCCAATGAAACCACCCATATATTATTTGCCAGGCATTGCTTGCATGAATGCAGTGGTCTCACCAGGCACACAAAAACATTTTAGGTACTTGCACATTTCTGTAAATGACATGACACAATTAAATGCTCCAGTTCCTTATTCCTCCACTAGTCTCTCTCAGCTATGTATTTTGTTTTGGAAGACACCTACATATTGAACAAAGTAATAGTGCAAATGAGAAGCTTTATTGCTACCTTTCCTCTTGGCATTACATTGACAACGAACTAGTTTTGTTGTGATGAGCTAATTGAACATGAAATCAAGACAACCCTAATCCTAACCATCATTCCAGGAATAATGAAACCATAGTGCCATTTATGTTATATATGAAACCACAGTGGCTTGTATAGATTGTTGGCATTTGCATCTAGTATTTCTCATGATTTTCAACTGTGAAATGGTAGCTGCAATTGTGAGTTAGTTGATCATTTTGTTAAAACAACTTTAATATTATGAAAGTGGCACATTCTGAATTTTTCATAACTATTTTGCTAATGCTTGAAGGTTATCTAGTTGCCAACTCTGTCATATTTTCTTTCACAGACCTATAGGAGGTTTTGCATTTTAATAATGGCTGAATGTCTACATACGCCTTATTTGTACTTCCTTGCTTACCACAAGATTGTCATACATAGGAGGTATGCAAGGAATAAGGCTACGCAAAAGATCGACTCAGATTCAACCGTAGAAATTTTGTTGGACACTTCACTCGAGACAATGTTTACTGACACACAAGCTACCACCAATGTGCCCCTTGGGAGTTTTGCCCCAGAATTTCAGTGGGGTAATCTGTATAGGTTTATCATGGACCAAGATGATTCTCAAGCCTCCATAGAAGATGCTTTGGTGTATGCAAACATCCGAAGGTCTTACCTCCATAAGGCAACAACTAGTCCTGAATTGTTCCCATGTTTTGAAGTCATTGGCTGGTTGTATCCCTCACGTCAGGACTGACACTAGGTTCATAAATGATAAAATGGGATGAACCTAGCATCTTTTGCTCCTGAGCATATCACATCCACCTACACATTACCTCAACCCAAAGCGTGGTTAGATAATAAATGGATAGCAGAACATCCTATGGACTCGCTGGACGCTGCCAGGAAAATGATGATAACTGACAGACAGATAAGAAGGAGGAATAATAATGAGTATGAGAGAAACCTCCTAAAAGACTCCTTATAGACTCATTGTTCTGATGTTGAGCCGGATCTTTGGTATGCCAAATGGAAATATCTTTAAGCTCGGATGGGTACTAGTAATATTCCATATAGCTATGCATGGTACCATCTTTAATTGGGCTGATATAATTTCAGAAAGCTTGGTCTCACAGCTAACTACTTCCCAAAGAGGAATGACTCAGAAGAAGGTGGAATTCTTTATGTCCTCATACTTGATAGACTGCCTACTGAGAAAACACACATTCCCTGACTTGGGTTGCTCATGGAGCAAAAAAGGGACACCTCTCTTCATGGTCTATCAACTCACATGGGAAAGCAAGTACGCGAGCTATTACAAGCAGGTTTGCAAGAAATTCATCATGCGTCTATACCAGCTTATTTTTGTAAAGGAACCAGATTGCATGTTAGAGAATGCCATGCCCATTATCGAAGCGTTTGGCGATTATTACCATGGTACAGAAGGTACCTATATTCAGATGAGTGGAGGATTCGTAGCTCCCTTTGTACTCCCCAGATATGCTACAGATTTTGGGATACATCAGGAGGCCATAAGGCAACTCTTTAGCATTGGCGGGATCAGCAGAGTTCTCACTGAAAGGAAGAAAGTGATGTATCCACCAATGCCTTTCACTATTGGCGCATATAGCCTTCTGAAGGCCAGGGAAGGAGAAAACTATGTTCAAGATCTAGATATCTTCCATTTTGGTACAAAGTTTTTCAGAAGGCATGACCCTTGCGGTAAAGTTGTTGAGCATGTTATTCATCTCAAAGTCAGCTTTGAGTATGCCCATCTTATGGACCAAGAGGAAGATTTTTTCCGTAGTGCTTGGAACTTAACGGAATTAGGAAAGCGCTACAAGAAGAAAGGTATAAAGAGATTTTCTCCCATGCTTGTCGGCCTAATCCAAAAAGAACATGAAGCATCAGTGTCCCAATCAGGAGATCTGACAGGAATAGAACAAGAGGAAGATGACAAGATATTACATCAGCAAGATCAAGAAGTAGCTAGGATTCAAAATGAACAAGCTACCAAGTCCCAGCAAGAAGAGGCAGCAAGAATCTAGAGAGAGCAAGCTATTCAATTACAACAGCAAGAAGAAGCTTGTAGAGTACAGAGGGAGTAGGAGAAAAAGGCTTTGGAAGATGAGGCTGCTAGAAGCCAGAAGGAGGAGGAAGTAAAGTCCCAAAGAGAAGAAGAGGACAGAATCATCCACGAGCAAGTTGCTAAACTACAAGAAGAGAAAGAAGAAGAGAGGATTTTGTTAGAAGAGGCAGACAGATTATAAAGGGAGTTAGCAAAGCTATCTGAAAGGCAGGAAAGGAAGCAAACTGAGAAAACTCCCAAGCAGAACTGTCTACTCCACAAGACGTGGATTTGGATCCACCACTGATAGAACAACTAGGGATAGCTTGAGAATGGGTTGCTTCTACTGAAGGATTAGCGTTGACCCCATACAACCCCAGAAAGAAGCACCAGGTGGCCAACTTGGATTTCGTATATTTTCACAAGCGGAAAAGGGATATCATTGATCGAAGAGTAAGGAAAATGGAAATTGGGGAGGACTTATATGAATTCAAGGTATTGGAAACCACATTGGTCCAAGGAACTGATGTTGATCCTTCATTCCAAGCCCAATGCACTGTGGCATCAGCCAAGGTGAGTAAAGCTAATACTGATAGGTTAAGAAATCAGGTAAAGCATTACAAAGATCAATGCTTCAAAATAAGAGATGACAGGAAGAGGGAGGTCCTGGAAGCAAATGAATTGAAGAAGAAATAGAGGGAAATGACAGAAGAGAAGTTAAGGATAACTTCGGGAGCTCTACAGCTTGAAAATGAGAAGAATTCACTAGAGATGCAGCTGGCCGTTGCCAAAGACGAGCAAAATAACTTAAAGGCTTGGATATCAGAATTGGAGGAGCTCGAAGCTAGCAGGGCCCAACAAATTCATCTCCCCAAGGATCACTATGAGGGGTTAATTCAAGAAAAGGAGCAATTGTTGAAACAACTCAAAGAAGCAGCAGAAAACAAGCAAGACCTGTTCACGTTTCACAAGCAAGCATGTGACATACAAATAAAAGGCCATTAGCTGCTAGGGCTAATCTCAAAAGAAATTTTAAATGTGAATGAAATGATCGTGAGGATGACAGCCATCGAATTCAGAGCCTTAAAGAACAAAGACAAATTTGCAGAGCATGTGGAAGAGTTAAAACAACAATTTGAGTGGAGAAGAGGAAAATCTGGATTCCCCTCAAACTTGGGCGCCACCACCAAAGAATAATTTGACTTAGATGAAGGAGTTCTTGAATTCAGTAAAGATTGTGGCACCAGGCTAAGGTTGGATATCAGAAAGAATGCCCGCAAATGTCACTCTTTCTACTCCAAAATTAGAGAATCCCATGGCAAGTGCCACTTGGTTCTACCTGAAACTATCTATGAATTCCCAGGACGAGAACATCGGTTGGCTGAGTTGCAAGGCGAGTTGGACAAAGTCTTGGACTATGTTAAAAAGGTAGAGGTGATAACCCAAGATGAATTCCAATAGTTCATTAGCCAACCCACTGTGCATATCTACTTTCTGGAAGCAATTGCTCAAGAAGCAGCAGCAGGAGCAACACAAGTCAAATCGGATCTGCCCAAGCATGAGATTGCAGCAAAGGCAACAATATATGTTCAGGGAAAAATTATTTTGAAAGATATCAGTCAATGGGACACCCATATCCAAAGTGTAGATGGAAAAGCATCCACAAGCGAGCCAACTGGTGGGGATGAGTCAACGAGTTAGCAAAAAGAAGCCAAATAAAATAGATAAACCATCATAATTCTTATTTGTCTTAATGTGAGAAAAAGCTAAAATTCCTTTATTATATAAATGCTTTAAAAGAACAGTTGGCTCTGATTTTTTGTCTTATATGGAAGGCTCTCCATGAATCTGTGGGTTTTGTAACTGTACACTAAAGGACAAATTAGAAGGTTCTAGAGTTTAGGGTACACCTGTTAGCTCAAGGAGCATTTTGTAAATTTATAAACAGAAGAATAGAAGAGGAAGAAAGGACTTTTTGCAGGTGAAAGAAATTTTGTAGCTGGTACGAATTACTTTGCTACTTGCTCTAAGAACTGGAATTTTTCCTAATGAAAGCCTGGAGAGGATATTTTTCTCTGGAAAGGTGTATTGAATGCTTGCTGGACTACTCTTGTGTCATTTATATACCACTGTGAGATCTTTCTTTGCTATATGAATTATTTATGTGTAATGGATGATTTTGATCTTTTTGTACAATGATGTCTCTCTTAAATGAGTAATGGAATGTATTCAGTGAATTAAAGCTATCTTTAATGTATTTTATCTTTTGCTGAGATTGCATATTTATGATCTAATGGCTATCTGTATGATCTTTAGATGTTTCTTTCAGCTTATTGCTCATATTTATAGTTTGCTCCTTGCAAGTATAGATTAGATTTTCTTATACTATTTTAGGTTAATTTAGATTAGGTACCTGCATTTATCTTAGGGCACTTGCATGTCATCTTTAAATAAAATACATAAATGTTGGATTGGCCATAACCAATGCAAAGAACAAGAATCTTTAAATCTTATGGTAGCCGGAACCGTTAACCAAATGGATTCCCACACCAAACGGTGAGCGATCTAATTGGGCTTGCTTACCGAGGAGAATCCTTTTCTGATTGATGCTGCGATTTCCTGGGCATCAACAAATTGTTCAAGGTAGCGTCTACTTGGATTGTCGAGATTGCGAGTGAGTTTGGACTGGAATAAGTCAGGTAACTTTGAGAGAAGTGTATACGCAGAACTTAAGAAAGAAACTGAATGCTCTGATTTGAGTATGTTCTGATACCAATGATCCTTGTCGTGTCCAGGAAGCACAAGGGGGACAATAGTTTGACTGAATGAGTCGGATCTGTTATGGCAAAAGAAATTAAGAATAAGAAGAATAATAAAAGTAGGATTACACTACATAGATAAACACAATAAGCTCAGACAATATGTAGGAATGCGAACTCAACTTCTCTATTAGATGTAAACAGATAGATTGATCTATTGATTGATTGTTTGTTACAATATTATACATGCTTATATAGATTTCTGAGATGCTTGGGTGCCTTCCCATTACGTTAAGTTACAAAGAAGAAGTTAGAACGGTTCAATAGTTCAACCGTTACAGTCGACTGGAAGACAGAGAGATAGTCTATCGAAGTTCGATAGTCGCTGGTCACATGTCGACGCTGCTTGTCGATGTCGCAAACTATGAGGTTGATGAACATGTCGAAGATGCAAATGTGTCGAGGTGTGTCAAATTTGAGACTCGTCAGAGTTGTGTCGAGTTTGGAACCTGTCGAAGATAACCTTTCGAGTTGAAGTCGTGTCAAAGTTGAAACTTGTCGAAGTTGCATCAACGCCAATGGCTTGCCAACTGTGATGCGGATCATTTCATGTGATCTTGAGTGTAATACTAATATGTGTTAATACAAGTAAACTTGTACCTTGGCATATGACTGTCATATAATAAGGAGATATGCGGTTAGCCTTATAAAGGTAGGTGTTTATCTTTATAAAGGTATACAAGTATATTTGTAGACAATTTGTTGATTACTTACATGGTGTTAGTGTGAACAAAGAAAAGTTGTATAACCAAACAAAAATTGTGTTTAAAATGGTGAAAGTTAAGATTTGAGGTTAAGTGATCATAATGTCCATGGATTATCAAAGGAAAATTTTTATTTCATTTTCAAGGCATTATGTAATCCTATTAAGCTAGTTATGCATAGTAAGAAAAGAGGTTATCCTGAAACTATAAGTGGTTAAGAAATCTATTATAGTTATGTTTGTGAACAATGCACATATATATATCTTCCGTAGGAATTAATGTGCTAAGAAAATTATCTTGTATCTTGCTTTTGGTGAACCATGTCGTAAGGATGAAAATAAGGAACCAAAAGAGGATGTTTATTTCAGATGATCATACATGGATATTGTAGTATGAAGAATGATTTTCTTATTATTATGCTTAGGGAAAGGATTTTCTTACAAAATTTGATTTTTTAAAGTGGTACTAACAAGTGAATTTGGCATATGGTCAAAATTCTTTGGAACTTGTTGAAAGATAAGAGTGTAATATATTATGCATGGTAAGCATGTGGTAAGAATCTAAACTCATATCGAAGCATGAGAAAAAAATGATGATTACATAGGTGAACCTATTTTTGCATGTTGTAATTAACATAAATGTAAGAAATAATAGAAGATTGTTATTTTCCTGGGCTCAAGCGAGAAGGCTTGAGGGGAGAAAGAGTTTTTTTGGACTCAAGCGAGAAGGCTTGAGGGGAAAGGAAATTTTCCTCTGAATCGAACGAGAACACCAAGTGGAAAAATTGATCCAACTCTACATTGCTAAAATTAACTTTTCCTGGACTCAAGCAGGAGGCTGAGTGGTGTTACACCTAAAATCTTCCCATCATGAGATTCAGTGTATACAATCCTAGAGTTACCTTGACTGAGTGATTGACCTGGAAGGATTTGTACCCATTTGTATTAGGTTTCGAGAGGTCGTCGCAGGTTGCACTCATCCAACATGCGACGTCGCAGCTTACTCTATTACAGGATGCAACGACGTCAGTTAATAGGAAAAAATAGCCCTTCGAGCCCTTTCTCGAAGCTTGCTGACTTGGGTCCCTATCCCTAACCTCTTGGGAGAGCTAGTATTCGGTTCCTAACACCTTGGAAGGATCCCTTGAGCCTCTCCTATCATATCTCAACCTATCCTATCCTCACCCTATCCACTTAGTCCTATTTAAATGAAGCTCACTACCATACCAAGGAGAGGAAGTCTATGGTATTCTTATGCTAGTGAAATCAAGTCCAATAGATCTAACACTCTAGCTTAGAGAACCTTCACTTCTCTCTAGGAGCTTTGGCATGGTTTGTCCGAAGGATCTTGTAGCATTAAGGCTATGGTTGTAATCCTCTTTTCTATTGTACTCCTCACTTTTCAATACAGTTAATATAATTGCTTTCCATAAATGTTGTCTCCTCAATGATGTTTAGAGTTTTCCTCCTTAACTGTTCACTTAGATCTATCATATGAGATATATGCTTTCACTTCTCATGGTCTGTTACATGTTCAACAGGGTTTCACTACTCGGGATCTTGCAGCGCTGGGGCATTAGATCAACGAAGGAGAAAGGGATCTACAAATCTAAGGTAAACTATCTACTCTTTCATTTGTACTTCTATATGATCTAGGAAAGTATTTTATGTTTTGTCCTATTTGTTCTAGACTTACGTTAAGCTAGGGAGATCAGGCCTTGAGTCTGCTCTCGTTAGATTTTCCACGAAACAAATCTAGCGACTTTACTAGAGAGTAACATCTTATTCTGTAAATGTCTATATGAGAATGATTTTAAGTTGATTGCTTGACATGAGCCTTTTATTTGTCATTTGCTTCTTGAGTTGATTTCACTATCATATCTTCATCTTGGAGACTTTGATCTGCTTCCTCTGAGTTTATACTACCCATTTTCAAGCCATTTTATAGTTCATTACTTGGAGATTCGATTCATTTTTTAACCTAGACCTCGCCTGTTGCACCTGGTTAGTGAAAACAGAGTGACACTGTGTCATTTCTGGTCTCTGTTCTTTGTCTGTTAGCCACTCGTCGCAGTCCTTTCATTGGAAAACCGTGACACTGTCGCACTCCCCACACTGGTGAACTACGACGTTGCACTGTGTACAAGCATAGAGTGCACCGATTTGTCGAATTTGGCATGCAAGAATCCCCTCTCCACTTGTTAATCTGAGCTTTGGTTTGCTGTATGAACTCCCTCTGTGCTGCAAGATCCAGCCAGAGATCCCATCTTTGATTTGTGTGCTGAGTGTTTGGTTTTGTTTGGATTGATTTTGGGTTCCATCTTGGATGAGTCTGAGAACCGGTAGTGGTGGATACTCTTGTCTTCCCCACCTTCATCAGCTCACCCTTGCATTCCCTCCTCTCCTTAACTGATCTAGTCATTGCATTAGATCAACTCCCATACCTCATTCACATTATTTTTTGAGCTTTACTTGCTATTGTCTGATTTTGAGTCTTGTGTTTCTTTCAGCTTGATTAAGTGCTTGTCTTTTCTTGAGTTTTCTGAGTGTACCGAGTGCTGCAAGTAGTGTTTTCTTTTCACTCATTTAGATCTGAAAGCATAGTTGTTATCAAGTCAATCTTTTGATGCATCCATTGAAAAGTTAAAAGTGCTTCTTTCCAGTCATTTCTCAAGCATAGCTGGAAGGAATTGTTTGTGCATTGGAATGTTTTGTTTTTGCATCTTTTGGAAAAATTGAATGCATGCGTGATCACTTGTGTTTTTCTTGAATTATGAGCTTCTCATTTTCTCGAAAAAATACGAAGTATATTTCAGTTTTTGCAAAATTAGTTCCATGCTAAGGAAAGGTAGATGCATTTTTTATTTTCATTGCTTTTAGGTCATTGAAAGTGAAATTGAAAAGCTTGCATACTCCATCTTAGATTTTTCTCTTTTCACTACCTCGCACCATTTTCGTTTTGAAAAGGAAAAGAAAAGGAAAAAATGCTGTGATTTGGATTAGTAGTGTTGTGATTGTTCAAGTTTTGTACAAAAATGAAAAAGAATGCTTTTATAGTCAAACTTGTTTGAACTGGGAATCATCACATTTGCTTTGGTGAAATTGTTGGAAAGAAAACATTTTCTCCCTCTCATAGGTAGCATTTATTGAAAGAAAAGAATTTTTCATGCATGTAGCCAGGACTTGCATTATGTTTCTGATTATGTACTCACCTCATGCATTCACCTAACCATCTAGATAAAATTAACGGTAGAACTAGGTAAAATTTTTAGCAACTTGTGTGTAAGTTAGAGACATGTTCCAACATCGTTAAGCGTGGCAGTTGTCGTTATTTTCCAGCACTATATCTCGGGAGTATTGTAGTATTCCACATACTTATCGGTATATCGAGGTCCTTCACGTACCCACCAAGTACCATAATCCGTACTTGGCGTATATCGAAGGGTGTATCACGTAATCGGTAGTATATCGGAAGGTCTCTTGCCAAATGGTTGTGCATCAGATAGCACCACTACAGATTTGAGATCCCATGTACCTTGTGTATATCGGGAGACACCACTAGGATTCCTGAAACCAACTGAGTTAACCATTTGTCATTCTTGGCAAAGCAATACACTGAGAACAACACTCGGGGAGATTAGCACGCACGTACTGTCCAGGTAATTTGGTACGCAAGAAAGGCTATGGTTTCAATCTTCCTTGTTGCGTTATATTGTTGGACCCTGTAGTATATAACAGTTTGCAATGCCTTGATAATCCCGTGAGGTTCCAAACTTTGAATCCACTCTCATCACATAAGTTTTCTTGTGACCTTAGTTTGTGTAGGGTTTTTTCTGGTATGCTTTTCTTTTATCTTTCCTTAGGAAAAAAATTTTTGTTTCAGTCACTCTGGCTGACTTTCCTTGGAGAAGGTCCCGTAGAATCCAAAACTTGCCACCCGAATATCCCCATAACCAGGAGGTAATTTCGACGGTAAGGATGGATCCTCATGCCAGGGGAAAGTCACAAGAAGTAGAAAACCCCACTTTGAATATTGGAGGACATTTGTTTCCACATAGTCCTCCAGATTCACCTGCCTCTCATTCCCCACAGGATGAAGAAGCACAAATCCCCACTTCACAAGACCTATCTCCCATTGCACTGGGAGAGCCTGGATCATTGGAATGGATAAATCAAACCCAGGACAACCCCATAGCAGTTGTTGGTCCTTCAGCAGCTTATTGGACATCTTCTACCGGTCACCCAGTGTCCCATTTTGCCATTTCACCCCCGCATAATGAGACTACTTTGGAGGATCCTTTGGCCTACTACCGTAGCCAATTGGCTCACTTTCGATCTATGCCTGAGAGGTGTCAGAATTCAAGTCTCCAATGAAGGGTTGAAGACCCATCGTTACCCCCTTATCAACCGATCCCAGGTCACTCTTTATCTTTTGAGTCACCAGAATCATCCACACAACACACGACCACCACTGAAACTAGTCAACCGTCCATCCTTGCACATGTATCGCCTAGACAGGAGAACAGTTCGATACTTTCCACTACCCAACCAGTTGAACAACAATAGTCCAACACACTTATTACTACCGTATTTACTTTACAAGTCCCCCCCCACCTCAAAATTTGAGGGGAGGATACTCCATTCCCCCGAATTATCTTATCGGTAACGTTACTACTACGGTAGCTAGTCAACAACCTATGTCAGTTCAACTTTTGTTTAGTGGTCAGCCTATTGTGGCTGGGGGGAAACCCCCATTTCCTTCCCAGAACGTAGGCAGTGGAATCCCCAATGGACCTCCTGTTGGAACTTCCCAACCCCCTAGACCATCCACCATGGGATTATCTCATGTCGGAGGGGCATCCAATGTAACTCAACCCTCATGGAGTCAAGCATATCCAGGTTCCTTTAACCCTACACCGAGTCAATCTAATCCCATAAACGCACCATACGGGATACCCTATCCCGAAAACCCATACACTCTATGGGGGAAACAACCCATTTTACAACATGGACCCCAACCAACTATCCCTCAAGCACCACCACCCCCGATCGGTCCACCCCCACCTCCTGCTGGAGGCGGCGGGACCCCACCTAACTTTGGAGGAGGTGTGCCTCTACCTTCTGGAAGAGTTCCAACTCATTCTACCTATTGGCACTCCATAAAATTTTGTGCTTAAATGTCTTATGACGGCATTATTCATCTTCCGGCAACACTGGCGGTGCAAAATAGAACACTTTTCATGGCGGGAGGTTTTCAAGCTTGGTCGAGAAAAAGAACATTTGTCCTCAGTTGCGGTCACCAAAGTTGCAAAAGGAAAATGGTTTGAGAAAGCTTCAAAAGTTGGCAAGTGTTGGTCTTACAGCCCTTCTCTTTTAATTTTGTGAAAGCTAGAATAAAAGCTTTTTAATTTTAAAAGGAGCACTAAAGCTTTTTGATTTTTTATAAAAGTTTTGGTTTTTTATGATTTTGGCCAAAACAAAACTTCATGAGGGTTTTTATAAAGAGGGCTAAACCAAAATGAAGAAAAGGGTTTGATGTTTTATGTCAAAATTCAAAAATGTATGAGGAAAAGGCTTTTAATTCTTAATAGCCTAAGTGAAGGGTCAAATTCATAATAAAGCCAATGGTTGAAATTTTATGGAACAAAGGGATTTTTAATAAAGCCAAAGTCTGAGTATGAATTAAGTTTTTATGAAGAAGGGATTTAATGTTTTTTGAAACAAAAGGTGAAGCACCCAGCACCGAGGGCTTTCCTAGCTTGTCAAGTGATCAAGAGCCAAAGCAAAGGAGCCCCATGCACCCTTTATCATCCAAATGCCAATGCTGAAAGACTCTCCACCGTTTATTACTTGAGATATGATATAATCAATACAATATATAAGGAGTGGGAGTATTAGTTTTCGTTGGCATATGGGAAATGTAAATGATATTCCAACTAACATTTTAAATGCTGAACGACAAGTCAATATCGAGCAGCATTAAGGTGACACGATGGAATTGTTGAGGCAAATGAAGTGGCTCCATGCAAATCACAAGTTCGCCACGATCTAGTGGCAAATAAAATCGACGGTCATCGCATCACCAAGTTTCTCGGGAGATAGTAGATGGGTCGGTTGCGAGGAGATAAACCACTATTCAATGTGTCACTCTAAGAGCTCTTCGCATGCGCATGAAATGGTATTGAAAACTGCTTCGAGCCCATGTGATACTACCTCTCAAACAAAAGTTGTTTCAGGGTTATAAAAGGAAAAGCAGTTCTATTTTTTCACGTCTATTTTACCAAGACGCCAAAACTCCCAAACCCTAACGTCGAATGAGATGAGAAAAGACTTTCATCCTGGTGGGAGATATTCAATGAAGGTTGGAGAACACAGAATGCAAATCCATGCATGCCGAATGGCCATACAGCAACCGAACTATTCATGGAGGATTCGACAAGATTGGCATCTAGAGTCGATGTTGGTTCCATTCGATGTAGCAGAAGAAGAAAATACCATTCGTCCAGAAGGTATGCGGAAGCTCGTGGAGGTCGCATGCATATGCTCAGGTGATGTTGTTGCTATTCTCTATAGCAGAGGATCGACAGAGATGGTTTCTTTTCCCCATGATATGATGGAAATATAGCCTATATTCAAACGTTACATTCAGTGATTGTTCCCAACATTGGGGGTATCTTTCCATGGCGCCCATTTTAGAGTTTTCTGTCAGTACAGTCAGCACGTGGAATATTGTCATTTTGGGTAAAAGCCCTATCAGATGCGTAAGTTGCGATGACATTTATTTTCTTTGCTGGACCAAAGGCATCATCTACTAATCCCAATTTTATATTGCTTCACCATCAAAGTATGAGTAGATTGTGCGTGTTACCTAGGGCATGAAGGACCTCACTCCATCCAGATTTAGGTATTGTTTGCTAGTTGGAGTAGTTTAGGGATTGAAATGAGACTTATTTCATGCTCTTGAACACTGGAGGCCATATCCATGGTTTACTTTCTGGTGGAGCCCCTCTTTTAGGAAATTCACAATGATTCATCAACGTTTGCTTTGGGGCACCAATTGGACAGGGATATGGTCTCGCTGAAACTTGTGTTGGTGAAACTTTTTTTGACTTTGATGACACGAATGATGGCCATGTTGGTCCTTCATTTCCCTATTCCTATGATAAATTGATTGATAGAGGGATGCGATGGTTCTATACTAGTGACATAGGGAGGTTTCATCCTGATGGTTGCATTGAAATTATTGACCATAAAAATGGCATAGTTAAGCTTCAACATAGAGAATATGTTTCTTTGGACAAGGTGGAAGTAGCTTTGGCAGCGAGCGCACGTAGGTCCATTTCACTGTTATTGTGGGGTTCTTGTTGTTCCATCCCATCAAGCTCTTGAAAGTTGGGCTCAGAAAGGAAGATTCATTTCCAAGGATTTTCGCAGACTTGTATTAGAAAAGTGAAACCATTAAAGAAGTTTGGAGTTTCAATTCTAGAGATTGTAAAGAGTGCAAGGATTGATAAAGTTGAAATTCCTTCAAAGATCAATTTGTTTCCTTATCTATGGACGCCAAAAACTGGTCTTACGATAGCAGCGTTTAAGTTGAAGCGAGAAATTATAAAGAAGACCTTTGCTGAAGAACTGAATAAACTATATGGTTAAGTAGAACTATTGAGAATGGATAGTTGGAAAATGGGGTCACTACAATCATTGCCATTTCCAAAATTATGAGAGATATTTTTTAGGGATTTGATGCAGAGAGGGTCAGTTAGATTGATGAAGCTACTATAGCTACCATTATTTTCAAAATTATCAAGAAGTCTTGGAGAGGGTCTGAAGCAAGCGTCAAGAAGGTCATTTATCACAATGGAAAGGCCTAATCAATGTTTGCAGCTACTATTAGGTGAAACCCAACAAATCCTTGGAGAATATTTTTAAAGGCTCAAGGGATGTAATACTTGGCATTCAGAAGTGGTGCAGCACCTATCATTGGAATGATAAACAGAAAAGCGATTTTCAATGCTTGTGGGAGGTTCGAAAGCTAGTGGGAGCAGCCACCTGGAGACCATCCCATGAATATCTTTTTGTCATACTTTGTAATAAATTTATCATTTAGTGAAAACTGCTGCCGAATGTAAAAAGGCAGTTAGGTTTTATTTCATTTTTTATGTTTTGAAAGGATAGGTGGCAGAGCTAAATTGATGAGCTGTCATTTAGACATGTAACTATTTTCTGTTAGGATTAGGTCGACTATGAGTCTCAGAATACCTATATATTCATGGCAATAGAAGATCTAAAGAGGGGAGGATTTTTCAAAGAGAAAGAATTCCCGTTCTGGGTTTTTGAGGTTTATTTCAGAAATTAATAAAGATTTCAGAGTTGAGCATATTTTTATCAAAGATTCATGTGTTGTTTTAAGATTACAGTCTGTACTCTCTCCTTCTTTACATGTGCATGTCAATCTTCTTTGTCATTCTTACCATTATGTCTTTCTTCTATGCTTGAATGAAAGTCTAAAATAAATTGAGATTCATATTTGTTATGCCTCAGTTTACCGCATTCAAGTATCCACCTGCTTCTCCAAAGTTAATAGTGGATTCATGTGAAAATCGATGCCCGTTGTTGATGGATTGTCATTAATTCTTTCATGTCACCTGCAAAATCTTATTGACTATAATAAAACAGCTATCTTGTCTTTGTACAAAAGTCTATCTGGTTTTTTATCTGTATTTTTCTGTTTCTCGACTCCATTGCCCAATGGTATCTTTTTCCTGTCGATCTAACCACATTATTTAAAGCCTACAAAGTTTTTATTGTTATTTTACAATTTGGCCATTGAATTTATTGTCAAGCTGCTGTCGTGGTGACATTGGATAGCTTATTTGCTGAGAGAGCCCTCTTTGGCTAAAAGAGGCCAACTTTTAAGTCTAAAGATTTGTTTTGAAATAGGTTACCTCGGGGTTTCTTTGATATAGCCCAAGGAAAATCCAAGTGCTAACACTACTAACAACGGCCCCCACCCTTTCAGTGGTGGAGGGAATGGTCCACCACCCCACCCAGGAGGAGGCGACGGAGGTCCACCCTATTACGTTGGTGGAGGACATTTTCCTTCGGGTGGTAGAGGTGGTCCACCACATCCTCCAGGAAGAGGTGGTGGTGGATCCAATTATTATGGTGGCGGTGGTGGTGGTGGTGGATACCCTCACCCTTCTGGTGGCGGAGGTGGTGGGGGCCCCCATCCTTCTAGCAGCGGAGGTTTTCCACCACCCCCTCCAGGAGGAAGCGGTGGCAAGCCACCCTATTATGGTTATGGACCCCCACCTCTCTCAGGCAGTGGAGATGGACCTCCACCTACTCCCAGTGGTGGAGGTGGAACCCCACCTTATTAGAATGGACCACCTTATGGTGGCGAACCCCCTTACGGTCCAGGTGACACACCCCCCTACAGTCAGATTCCTCCGTGGTCACCCTTTAATCAGTCAATACGAGGTCCTACCGGTCCTTACATGCCTTATCAGTACTACTAGTACCCGCAGCCTAATCAATAGCTACCCTTTCTGGCTACTTTGGACCTACCTGATCTATCTCGACTAACGAACGACCCCATTTACCATGGAACTAACTATCCCTCGATTCCGGTGAAACTTCCATAGGATATCCCTAAGTTTGACGACAAGACGGATGAGGATCCTAATCACCATGTGATGACATATCATTTATGGTGTTCATCCAACTCTTTGATGGATGACTTGATCCATTTGAGACTATTCCAATGGACTCTCACTGGTTCGGCTGCCAAGTGGTACATCGAATTGCCAGCTCATTCCTTTCATGATTTCGGGTCTCTTGCTATGAAATTTTTGACCCACTTCCAAATTCCTATATGGTATGAGACTGGTACAGACCTCCTCACCTCTCTCTACCAGAATACCGCTACTCATATACATGAGTGGCGAAGGAGAAGAAATTTGATTAAGGCTCCCATTCCATACCAACTCCTAGCAGATTGGTTTACAAAGTCTCTCATCCCTCACATAGCTTAAGATGTTTCCATGGGCGTTGCTGTCATTGAATAATAAGCTATCGCTCGTACCCATTAACTAGACTTGGTCTACGCTCAATCGGGCATGCTATTTGAGATTCTTTCCGATGCACCCCATGACACTTATGACCCCACGAAACCTCCTAAGGGACCCCAAACTGATGGCATCATTGGATCCCTTAATACCCAGCCTATTTCTAACACTGTTGGATCGTCAAATCTGCATGGTTCCTCCCCTCAGGCTGGCCACAACACCACTAAGTCGGCCACCCCTGCTGTAACTAAAGAGGTGAATTTTGTCCAATCAACTTCATCTCAGAAGTTCAACGGCAAGAAAAAGAACATGGGGAAACCGAAGAAGTCTTCTTCCCAGCGGGAACAAAAGAGCATTCTTGATGATACCAAGCAAAAATGGAAGCTAAAGTATCCTTGTTTACTGTGTGGAGATGAGCACTTCTCCAACGAATGTCCCCATAGAGACGAAGTTCAAAAGTTTCTTTAGGGTAAACCAACTCCCGTAGTCCTCAACGATCTGTTTCCCACTCGAAACCAATAGATGATTGCTCAACCTCACCCACCCCAGGGGGAACCATCCAATATTGCGCATGTTCTCATGGTGCGTAATGAAACCATCAATTTGAACACTCGCTCATGATCATACGACTCCGTCCCTTTGAAAGCACCTGCTGGAAGTAATACTGAAAAAAACTTCCAACTCTTTACCAGATGTCACTGTACCATCAGCTTCTCTCACCATTGAGAAGCCTTCCTTAGATTCGATATTGTGACCACTCAAGAGCATGATTCAAAAAGTTGTTTTCAATCCTAATGCTCGGGTAGCACAGAATTACAATATCGTAGAAGACTTGGCCCAAGCCCCTTGTGCCATGTCCACGTTGGAAGTTTTGAAGAATTGCCCTAATCAATGCAAAACTCTCCTTCCAGCAATCAGTGCAGTTAACCCTGATTCTTCGAATACCATCATGTTCTGACTTGACTACTTCAAGCCGAGGCTTTCCCACCAGCTTGCATTCCAAGTAGTTGCAAACATTGCTGGGAAAATTGTCCGTCATACCGTTTTGGATGAAGGCACCTCTACTTTTGTCATGTCGATTTCCTGTTGGAGAGCCATCAGCTCTCCCTAATTGAATTGTTCCCCTACCACGTTGAAAGCATTCGACAGGCGTGGCTTTCAACCTCATTGTTAACACCCAAAAAGTGCTCACTACCTCATCTACCCCATTACATGACTCATTTGTCCATATTTCCTGCCATATTTTCCTCCAAAACCTTAAAATACCATTAAAAAGCCCCCAAAAGGCCAAAAAACCTCTTTTTTTCCCCAAAATAATCCAAAATTCTTCCAAAATAGCAAAAACCCTCTAAAAAGGGAATAAAAAATACAAAAAAGAGGACAAAGAGGGAAAAAAGGAGGCAAAAACCTTATACAGCTGACCTAAACCATATGGTGCCCAAAACCATGGGTCAGCACTCCACCACTAAAAACCTATAAATAGGTGATGGAGGTTCCCCATTTCATATCCACAATCATCCCTATCCTCACTCTACCAAAAATTCTCACGAAACCCCTAGCTCTCCCTTTGGAGCTACTTTCCACTTGAGAACCCCATTTTGCCCCATTTCCAAAACCTCCAATGTGAGGTTGGTGAAGCTCTTGCAGCAGTCTAGGAGGGTTGATTCCAAGCTCCAATTTTGTTCCTTCTCCTTCTTCCAAAGATGTTTTGGAAATGGGGCCAAATGGGGTTCTCAAGTGGAAAGTAGCTCCAAAGAGAGAGCTAGGGTTTTCATGAGAATTTTTGGCAGAGTGAGGATAGGGATGATTGTGGATATGAAATGGGGAGCCTCCATTACCTATTTATAGGTTTTTAGTGGTGGAGTGCTAGCCCATGGTTTTGGGAACCATATGGTTTAGGTGAGCTGTATAGGGTTTTTGCTTCCTTTTTTCCCTCTTTTTCCTCTTTTTTGTATTTTTTATTCCATTTTTAGAGGGTTTTTGCTATTTTGGAAGAATTTTGGATTAATTTGGGGGGAAAAGGGGTTTTTTGGCCTTTTGGATGCTTTTTAATGGTATTTTAAGGTTTTAGAGGCAAATATGGCAGGAAATATGGACAAATGATTCATGTAATGGGGTAGATGAGGTAGTGAGCACTTTTTGGGTGTTAACACTCATGGGATCCTACAAGCTCTCGCAGTTGAGTTGGGCAGAAAGACCGTAACCATCAATGTGGAAGTGGTCTCGGGCCCGATAGATTATAATCTCTTGCTTGGTCGCAATTGGTTTTACGCAATGCAGGCAGTATCCTATTCAGTCTTCTGCGTATTACAATTCCCCCACCAAGGACGAATTGTTACTATTGACCAATTAGATTTTTGCACACTGGACACTACTACTCATTTTGGTGACCATGTTCCTTCCATCGGACAAACGTCAAAACAATATGAGAGTATAGGGGTTGGCCTTTTGAAATATTCATCTCTCATGGGCGTTTTTCCAAATTCAGACCCCCCTAATCATGTTGCCTCGGTGAACATGATATCCACAGAGATTTCATCTTATTCCATTGATACCTGGCTTGTACCGAACGAAGCCATGACACACCTGATTGGAAACACAATGCCTCTTTCACCTGCTAAACACATTTATGAGGCTATCCAACCAGCACCGGAGGACTACTTAACTATGGCCTCCCCATCGTGTTCTCTACAGCGGACATTATCTCTACCCGATCTCTTAATTCAGACTTTTCGTTCATACGAGTCCATCATGGAAGTTATAAATGTTGATGACGGTCCTTGGGATGACCTCAACCATAGGTTGTCTTTTCTTCCTCCTTTGGAGTACATAGAGGACAACATTAGCACCATCTTTTCACCGGATATCTACCCGTTCCCTCATTTCCCCATACTTACATGTCTTTCAAACACTAAGGGAAACTTGGCCATCATTGAGCCTACCACCTTGGTAGACATTTCGATAAAACCTTGTGTAGTGGAAGACATTCGCATAGGCCAGAAGTGTTCCACTGAAGAAATACCTATTGGTATGGCCTTATTCAAGCGATTTAGAGACCTATTCACTTGGTCCTATGAGGAGATGCCTAGGATAGACCCCGCGATTGTTTCTCATGAAATAAAAACCTATCCTGACATCAAACCTGTAGGTCAAAAGTTGCGACCGATACACCCCGGGAAGACTGCAGTGATCAAGGCAGAAATTTAAAAACTCTTAAAGGTTGGCTTCATCTATCGTGTCCCTTTGAAGGATTGGGTCTCAAACGTTGTCCCTGTGAACAAAAAATAGGGTACCATTCGCATCTATGTTGATTATCCGGACCTTAAGAACGCTTGTCCAAAGGACAATTAACCGACCCCGTTCATTGACCAAATTATCGACAATTGTGTTGGAAGCATCATCTTTTCATTCATGGATGGCTTTTCTGGTTACAACTAGATTGAAATCAACCCAGCCGACCAACATAAGACGACTTTCATTTGTCCTTGGGGGATGTTTGCATACTGCAAACTCCCATTTGGCCTTAAAAATGCTGCCACCACATTCCAGCGGGCCATGTTGTATGCCTTCCATGACATTAAGGACTTTGTGGAACCTTACCTGGATGATCTCCCTACTCATTCAAAGCAGCGTGAGTTCCACATGGATCATCTAACGGCCATTTTCCTTAGATGTAGACATATCCATCTGAATCCTGATAAGTGTATCTTTTGAATTGAGTCCGGACGCCTCTTAGGATTCATAGTCTCGAAGGATGGGATCCACATCGATCCCTTAAAGGTGGAAGCCATTGTCAACGTACCACCTCCAACCGATGTGATGGAACTTCAAAGTCTCCAAGGGAAGGAGACTTATTTAAGGTGTTTTGTTTGTAACTTCGCGAAGAAGACTCAGGGATATATGAAATTGCTTGAGAAGGACGTCCCGTTCATTTGGGACGATCAAGCTTAAAAATCCTTCGACAACATTAAACATGCCATCACGCATGCTCCCATGCTCCAACCACCCAACTATTATCGAGATTACACCCTATATCTCGTTGCTTCTACTACCACTATTGCGATGGTATTGGTACAACAGGATCAAAATGCCCAGGAACATGTAATATACTATGCGAGTAAGGGTCTCACCGACACCGAAACTAGATATTAACATGTTGAAAAACTTGCTTTCGCGACAGTCATCATTGTCCAAAAGTTCCAACACTACATCTTGCTCCGCACCACCACCATCATTGCAGACTCGAACCCCATGTACCACATACTCACACGTCAGGTGCTTGGGGGAAAGTATTGACATTGGATCGTGATATTGCAAGAATTCGACCTTCTTTTTGAGAAAGCTAAGTCTAAGAAGTCTTTGGTGTTTGCTGAGCTTATTTGTGATTTTCCCTGTCCTGATGCAGAAGTTGAGCACAATGACTCTTTTCCAGATGAATCATTGTTTCTCATTAGTATGACTGATTCGTGGTATGCATATATTACATTATATCTTCAAACCCAATGCTTCAACCCCAAACTATCTCGCGAAGACCGTCGTAGAATATGTTACCATGCGAAGTATTATCTGATCATCAATGATACTTCGTACCATCGTGGTGTTGATTCAATCCTTCGACATTGTCTAACTCACGATGAGGCTGAACGCATTCTGAATGACTATCACACTGGGGCATGTGGCGGTCACCTCTCTGGGATGGCTACAGCCCAGAAGATTTTGCGCACAGGATATTATTGGCCTACTATCTTCAAAGATTGTATTGAGGCCATAAAACGATGTCCTCCATGTCAACACTTCCATACGAACAAGTGCACCCATCCCACCCCATTACACCTGGATATTGCTGTGAGCCCCTTCGCAAAATGGCGTATCGATTTTATGCATTGTAAGCCAGCTCGGCCAAGGGGCATAGTTACATCATTATGGTTGTAGATTACTTCACAAAGTTGTTCGAGGTAATGCCTACATACAAAAACGATGGCAAAATCATTGCACTCTTCAAGTTCAATCATGTAATAGCGTGGTTTGGAGTTCCTCATGCGATAATCACTAATCATGGTTCTCACTTTCAGAACCATATGGTTGATGAACTAAGTGATAGATTGGGTTTTCGCCATGAAAACTCAACACCCTACTACCCACAATCCAACGGACAGGTCACGACCATCAACAAGGTCTTGAAAACTATGGTCCAACGGATGGTAGGTACGCATAAGTCCAACTGGCATAATATGCTCTTTTTAGCATTTTGAACTTCCGTTAAAACAACCACAGGTTTCACTCCTTTCCAATTGGTGTATGGATTGCAAGCTGTCCTGCCTATAGAGTGTGAAATCCCGTCTCTACAACTCGCTATTGAACTTCTTCGTAACACTACTGCCGAGGAAGAACGTTTCATGTACTTAGAAAAACTCGACGAGTTCCACCGAGATGATACTCTTGCTAACAAAGCACACAAGAAACCTGTCAAAGCTCAATACGACAAGTCAGTTGAACCTCGTATCTTCAACGAGGGTGACCTAGTCCTCACATACGACCAGAAACATGACAAACTAGGAGCAGGAAAGTTTGAGTCCATGTGGCACAAACCTTACATTGTAAAACATGTTTTGGAAAAGGGATCTTACAAGCCTGAAGATTATGATGGAATATCTTTGGGTGAACCTCGTAATGGGATTTACCTGAAGAGGTACTATGCCTGAACATGTCATGCATAGATTTTTTTGTAGATACTCTAGATGGCCTGTTTGTGTGTTTTTGTGTGACATGTTATTTTTGAGTGTCTTTAGATCTTGTTTCTACTTCTTATACCATGTTCTGTCTGCGTGTGCAGATGGCAACGTGCTACAGATTTGCGGATGGCACCAGTTGGCATACCTGTAACCTTGCCTCGGTAGCCTGGGTACTGTATTCCCCAACAGGTGAGCTCATCAGCTTAGGAGGAAGTTGCCTCGAATTTGCAACCAACAATGACACGGAATATCAGGTGGTAATTGGAACCCTAACTGATGCTATTTCCTTAGGTATGAACCACATTGCCATCCACATGGATTCTCAATTAGTGGTTTCCCATCTTAACTGGATTTACACTATCTGTGAACCTAGTCTACTCCATCTCTTTAGACAATTATGTTTCCTGGAAAGGTCGTTTGAATCCATTCAATACCTGTACATTCCACGAGAGTTAAACAAAGTTGCTGACTCAATGGCCAACTTCATTCTAGATTGGTACATCGCACACACAAAATACTCATAACATGTAAAAGCATTCACAACATGTAAATAATGAACTGTATAAAAATCAAAGTATATAAACAAGATCACATCATTCATCATTTTTGAAACACATAATGTATAAATCGTCGAGAATGTCTATATATATATATATCATCAAAAGTAGTGCTGGTACAAAAATATGAATCATGATGGCTTTCAGTAAGTCTCTACAAAATATGAAGCCTCGTAGCTTTCAGTAGTACAAAATCTAAGGCCTCTAAGCTCTCAGTAAAAGTATAATAACGTCATCAGGCCTGATACCTGGCTCGTACACCCCTAGGACGGACAACTCTCTGTCACTGAGAATGGAAGCACTCCACTGTCCTCGCTATCTTGTGGAGTAAGGCATTGAAGCGTACAGACGCTCCAACTCCAAACCTATGCATAGGTCTCGTTAAGTCATCTATAGCTGGCTTAGGAACATCCCCTGTCAACTAAAACAAGTTCCTGTATACATCCTCCATCTCTACAATGGCAGCATGAGCACCTGGGGGCACAACTGCTTCCCCACCTCTATCTCTCCTCGCCAGAAGAGAGACTCCTATGGGCTTAATGGGACCTACATCTGCACACACATGTTATATACTTGTCAACACTACAACAACAAAAAAATCATAAATATACAAAACTAAAAAACACAAGGGTTTTGTTCTTACCGATATCTCCCCATGTTGTACCCTCGAGCAACACCAAGTCAGGATCCTCTCTGAAATCCGTACCATCGTACGAGTAGTCCTCGACCATGAGTAACTGGCCTTCCAGCCAACTGAAGAACTCGAAACCAAAGCTGATGATAGGGCCCCCTCCATGACAGGCCATCACCTCTGCCCACCAGAGCATGCGAGGATCCCTAGGATCCCTATCATCCAATCATACCTGTGGGTGCAAGAGAGGGATCTACTCCAAGAGGAACGATACCACTATCAATCCATATCCAAACTGTTTTATCTCTCCCCGCCGACACTTGGTCAACTGAGCTCAGATGTTTGCAAGGAGACCCTTACACCAATTGAAGATCTTGGGTGACATACACTCCTCTTAATAGAGCATCTGAGCTCAAGTGGCCATGTGTGGGGCTTGGCTTCCCGCCACTCTAGTGATAGTGAAAAATATGGTACATAGTGGGTAGTTTACAACATCTCTAATGGGAATCTTCCCACTAGAGGATCGAGCATGAACAATACAATGCTGCATCACCATGTCATCAACAGTGCGATCACTAGATCGTGATCCAGTGAGAACTACAGGGTCCCCTCTCTGGGACAAACCGGTAAGAAAGTATATATCCTCAATATCTATAGTGAGGATGTGTTCATCGATCACAAAGTGTTGGTGGGCCGCATCCCAACACTAGAGCATGTGTGACAACAACAGGATTTGGGACCTCATCGCTTGGATCTCAAAGAAATTGAGCAAACCACAGTTTCTCAAAGCATTCATGCATTGTGGATTATTGGCGGCTTGTACATCTTCCACCTCGTGTTATCTTTCCCACCACTCTAATACCATGTTTTCTTGCTATCAACCTATCAAAGTGGGAATTTAAACAATGTTAGACCTCACTTTAACCAAATAAAGTCCACCTTTTTGGTTTAATTTGATGGTTGGGGTATGCGTTTCTGCCGTCGCACTGTGCTATTGCACACAGTACGATGATGACGCACTCCATCTTTTCGTGACTTGCACCGAGTCAGCTTCGTCACAGTTCCCGAAAGGGAAAACTGCGACGAGCCGAGGGGGCAATAACCCTCCACAAATCCATCAAAAAACCTAAAAATGGACCTAAAATCAAAATGCAATCCACTACAAGTTTGCTGGATGAAGTTTAGGCTAACCTGCTCCAGACGATGGGTGAAATGGTAGATCGTAGCTCCCGGAATCGGCGAGTGAAGTTTTAGCTCCAAATTGGCACTTCTCCTCCCAAATTGGCAAATGAAACAATGGTGACTATATTTGACCCATTTTTCTATTTATAAATGAAATAGAATATTCCTTTTTCTATTTATAAATGAAATAGAATATTCCTTTTTCAAAAATTTGATGCTTTTAGGTCATTTGCTATAGTTTTAATAACTTTTTAACATATTTGGAATATCGGTGACTATTTGACCTAGCTTCCAAGTGTACAGGAGTTATTGATTGATCTTTTGTACTGTTTCTCGCGTAGAACAGTCATCTCAAGTATGGACAAGTCCTTTGAATGTTTTGTTATTAATTTGCAACGGTTAGATTGTAATTATTTTATGATGACGACCTTACTCTTTGTTTGTTCTCATTCTCTTGAAAACTATGAGAATAAGTACAGAGTTACGATTTATCTCTTTTCCGGGATCGTTAAAATCCCACGAAAAAGGAGACCCCCCAGAGTCTACCTTTAATCTCTTTTCAGGCTCTCGAAAAATGAAAATATTTCCAAGCAAACTTGTCACATTCACGCTTGTTAAAGTATTTGGATGGTCGTCTTCCTGGTGATAGTTTACCCCTTTTTCGGACCATGGGGAACTAGTTACGGAAAAGGTATACTCTAACCAATCATGACTGGAAGAGTCCTCTCCCACGTTGTTTTACCCTTTTTTGGATGATGAGGCTAACTTTACGAAAAAGGACCGGTGGAGTCTTCTTTAGTTCTTTTCAGACTCTCTAAACATGAAATGATGACCGAGTTTACCTTCTATGGACTCATTAAACTCTTACATTGAAGGGCCCACCATGGGACAAACCCCTCCTATCCCAGGTTTGAAAAAAATTTGGGATTGGACTCATCTATGAGATGAGCTATACCGAGCATCTGGTTACCCTCATCAAGATTGTAAAAAACACATGAGGCACTCATCATTCATGATGGGGAAAAAGGAAAGCTTTTGTATTACACCTTTATTAGTGGCAGTACCTAGTTGTTCTTGAACATGGCACTCATCTGTATTTGCATATTGTACTTGGATCATCCGTTTTTCTTCGAGTTCTTCTTACTTCCTCAGTCTTGTTACTCCTTTGAGTCATTCAGAGAAAGCTTCTCTCATCAGTTGCATTATAAGTTAGTTTTGTACTCGTCATGTAAATACTGCTAAGTCATGCCATGCCCATGTTTAAGAATACATCCACCATTTATCATCTGCAGTCAGTATACCCACCACCATGACGGTTTACTCTGAGTCAGTCTTGCATGTTACTGTACCGTCCAATCTACTCTACACATATTTTGTCGTGTTTCGTGTCGATTGATGGGGGATTCATCATGGCCCTCTTTCAATGGATTCATGCTTGTTGACATCCACTCATCATCCGAGGATTGAATCTAGAAACCAACCAAGTACCTTGGCCCTGCATGCCTTAATGGCAGGTTACCTCGCTTTCAACATGAGTTTGCATTATTGACTCTTGATTGAAAGGTTTCATCTTGCATTCGACTTCAACTCAGTTATTCACGCTTCGTGATATATATTGTGATACATTAGGAATCATTGACATTAATGGTGATCTCCCTCGTGCTTGTTAACAATTTACATCAATGACCGATAATCAAGTGGTTTCTACCATGTTCGACGTCAAGACATTGGTAATCGCATGGTTAGATTCGTATCATTGCGGGTTCAGCTTGAATACCTTGGGGAGTCATGTTTTACCCAGGTTGAGATGGAGTTTGTATTGAGCTATATCACACGGATCCACATTTGTATTGGTTATGGCTGTGTTATCATCTTGTCATGGATCTATACTTGTGTCTAATAGCCATGATTGTGCTCACCCGGTCATTACTACTATGGATCTACATTGTATTGGTCAGCAACCATGTTGTGAGTCATTTTGAGACTGTCTACTCAGAGTCAGTTGTACTATAGCAGTGTCCTTCGTCTGACAAGTTCTTTTTGTCATTCCTTCTATCAAAGCACTTCACCTGTCTATCTTCAATAGCTTCATGCTTTGGGGGGAATTTTGTTACACCTAAAATCTTCCCATCATGAGATTCAGTGTATACATTCCTGGAGTTCCCTTGACTAACTGATTGACCAGGAAGGATTTGTACCCATTTTTACTAGGTTTTGAGAGGTTGTCACAGGTTGCACTCATGTAACATGCGATGTCGCAGCTTTCTCTATTACAGGGTATGACGATGTTAGTTAATAGGAAAAAATATCCCTTCGAGCCCTTTCTCAAAGCTTGCTGACTCGGGACCCTATCCCTAACCTCTTGGGAGATCTGGCATTCAGTTCCTAACACCTTGGAAGGATCACTTGAGCCTCTCCTATAATATCTCAACCTATCCTATCCTCACCCTATCCACTTAGTCCTATTTAAATGAAGCTCACTCCCATCCCACGACAAGGAGGTGTATGGTATTCTTATGCTAGTGAAATCAAGTCCAATAGATCTAACACTCTAGCTTAGAGAACCTTCACTTCTCTCTAGGAGCTTTGGCATGATTTGTTCGAAGGATCTTGCAGCATTAAGGCTATGGTTGTAATCCTCTTTTCTATTGTACTCCTCACTTTTCAATACAGTTAATATAATTTCTTTCCATAAATGTTGTCTCCTCGATGATGTTTATATTTTTCCTTTTTAACTGTTAACTTAGATCTATCATATGAGATATATGCTTTCACCTCTCATGGTCTGTTACATGTTCAACAGGGTTTAGCTACTCGCGATCTGGTAGTGCTGGGGCATTGGATCAAGGAAGGAGAAAGGGATCTACAAATCTAAGGTAAACGATCTACTCTTTTATTTGTACTTCTATATGATTAAAGAAAGTATTTTGTGTTCTATCCTATTTCTTCTAGACTTACGTTAAGCTAGCGAGATCAGGCCTTGAGTCCGCTCTCGATAGATTGTCCATGAAACAGTGGAAAAAAAATTCCTGGACTCAAGTGAGGAGGCTTGAGGGGAATTGTGAAAGAGTCTGTGGTCTCAATGGAAAAGGCCTAGGAACAAAGTTTGACATCTGGAAGATAGGATGTTGTTTGATGTCTTGAGGAGGAAAACTTTTGACTAGCAATAAAAAGGGAGAGTAACCTCAAAGTGTATCCCGTAAGACCACATGAAAAATTGGTGACAGAACTCGAGGAATAGTTCTATTTTCAGCAAAGGGTTTTTGAAGTTCCAAACTCATGGGAGAGTTTGATGATCAATAAAGTATTGTTGAAATATTTGTTTTATGATATAACAATAAAACACATATTAACAATTTGTCTTGTAAAATAGACTATTGGATGTCCTTATGTGTGAATGTTATGAATGCTTGATTAAGCAAAAATTTCCTCAAAAATGAGGATAAATGATAAATGTTAAAGGTTTGCTATTGGAAATATTCTGAAGTATATGATTCTAACCTATGAATGAAAGAGGTGTCTACCTCAAGTTGAGGAGTAGTTAAAGTCCACATGTTAGAGGAAAAGGACATCTTACAAAAGGATAATTAAATATGCATTACTTATAAATTATTATGAGTGTTTGGAAATAAGCATGTATTTTGTGTATGTGTGATGATGGAAGCACAAACAAAGGCTAAAAGATATTCCATGAATTGCAAATGTTATGTTCCAATAAAGGGCTCATTGTTTATATTTCTGAGTTTGATTATGGAATTGATGATAAGTTTTTACGGTTTCTTTGAATCCCGGTTTTGTAGTAAAAAATACAGGTGTGATCGATAGGGACTTGTGAGAAATTCATGGAAGTCCGAAGAAGGTAAAAATAAAAATGATGAAGCAAGCAAAGGATGACTCCAAAAGAGAAGAGGAACTGCTGAAAAGTATGAACACCGAGGACGGTGTTATTTTTTAGGGGAGGAGGATGTAATATCCCTATTTCTATCCCTATCATATTTATAAATGTATATTGTAAACTATGTATGAGGCCCTAGTGAGGAGCTCAAGGCCAAGGCCCCACTAATGGACCTTGAAAGTATCGTTATTTCTTTTCCTAAGTTGTAAGTTGTAAACTTAGAAGACGAAAAGCAATGACACAACTAAGCATTGACAACTGAACCATTGCGGAAGGTAAGGTCAAGGGAAGCCTTGATAATCTAAATGATAAGGTCTAGGAGTCTGTAGGACATAATGGCTGGATCTATGGTTATTAAGTAAGACTTTCATACAATGTCCTAAGTTGAGGATGGTAACCTTTCAGTACAAACGAATAGGCAACATTGATGACCTATGCCTTAGTATAACGCTATATGCTATGGCTATTAAATTGACCTAATTTACTTAATCCCATTCCAACAGGGAGTGTTAGAGAGCCAAATAAACCTCCTAATCTAAAATCAAACTGAGCTTATTAATTGATGGGTTTGATAAGCTTGGCTTATTAATTTAGTATACTTAATTATAGGGTAAACTATGAGATATTAGTATAGTTGACAATAATGTAATAGTATTACTTGATTATAAGTTAGTACTATGCATACATGTTTTATACATATATATAAATGTATATATATAATATACATTGTGGAAAGGAGGGGGCATAACCTCTCTAACTAATGTCTGGAATGTAGTAGTTAAAATGCATGTAAGCATGGATTAAGGGCACAGTCCCTAATGTTTTATTTTATATTTATATATATATATATATATATATATATATTAGTATAGTCAAAAGAGAGGGAATTTCCTAGCTCTACCATAAAGAAGGATGAATAGAGTAACATATTAAAACATGTATATATATATATGATATACATATATATAAAGGATTGTGGATATATTTACATCTGTAAATATAATATATACTGAACTACTTGGTACATTTCGTTGTATGGGAAAAACGGTGTTGCATTAAGTTAGTGCATATATATGCATTTAGTTATATATATGTGTTAAAGGAAAAACTACTGATGGTATATATATATATAAGTTTTAGTGAACAAAAGGGTGCACTCCCCATCTTTTTGGAAAATAATAAAAGGAAATGATGGAGAAGAATTCGATGGAGAAATTATTGTGAGTTTTTCTCCTACATGGAGGGGAAAACTTAGTAAACTGCCAGTTGTCTCTTGGAATCAAACACTGGGCGGATTGAGCGAGGGAGGAGAGTTTATATATTAGAGGCTCGATACTTGTTGAGGGAGAGGTTTTTTATATTTAAATATATAATATTGTTGTTACTGCTCTAGCGCAATGATTGAGGAAGGGACGACTCAATTAGAGTCCCGATCCTTGTTGAAGATATATGCGTTGATATCTATATATATATTATTTTTTCTGTTGTTAAACATTTAGCTATGGCGCAACACTTGGGGAAAGGACGGACAAAGTGGAATCCTAATCCCTATTTGATGGACATGTATTGGTTTACAATTTCCTGCTATTCATTTTTAGTTAGGGCATAGCGATTGGGGAAGGGATGACCCAAATTTGAGGCTCGATACCTGTTGATGATTTATCTCTGTACATCGTCGGTGTGATATCCATGTCTACATTTCCATTTATCTTGATTTCCAGCTATATACTTTTATTTTGATGGTTTATCTATGTACATCACCAGTGTGATATCCCTGTTTGCTTTTCCATTTATCCTGATGTCCAGCTATACAATTTTATCTTTATGGTTTATCTTTGTACATCACCGGTGTGATATCCTTGTTTGGGTTTCGATTTACGAATCCAGTGTGGGTTAGCAATATCACTTTATATTTAAACATTATTCCTGTCTGCATTAGCAATGGAGAGTGGGTAAATTATATTATTGCTAGTCGAGGTTGGTGGAATTCAAAGCTTTCCTATGAGTTGGCCATCGAAGATCGTGATGCCTAGCTGGATGGTGGTAACCCCAAGGGACTAGTTTTGCTTGGGAAGTAGTCTTTAATTTGATTGTTTGGTGAGAAGAGAGCAGAGCTCTTCTGGTTTCGAATTTTGTCCATGAAGCCAGCGCTTCGCATGATCGTTGCTCAAGCCGGTGCTCAACTTAAGTGGCAGGGATAGCGTGGTCAAGTGTTTTAAGGTAACTTTGTTTCCCTTCTTCTTTGCCAAGTTTTCGATACCTTACTATCGTTTTTGCTGTTGCTAACACCTCCACTGCTTTTGTCACGTCCCCATTTTGACCCCCCTTTGTAAATGATGTAAATACTGATATTTAATCATGGTGAGGAGCTCAAGGCCAAGGCCCCACCATTGATTTAGCGTTTATGTATCGGCAATTAAACTAGACGCTTATGACTCTTGTGCTAGATGGGCACAATGTAAATGAGACATAATGTAAATATGAATTTTAATGAAAAATACCCACAACTAGCTATGCAATGCAACAAAGAGATGGGGCATGATTCTACAAGGAATAGGGAGGGCAATTATTCAAACCCTTGAGCCAATGGTATTAATCCATGTGTCAATGGGGAAACCCATAAACCACCAACTACCCTTTTTGTCTCATGCACCCAATCATTTAATTCTTCCAAGAAATTGGTTAAGGCAATTAATGCCTTGGGAATGAGGGAGTATGGCAGCCAATTTCGTGCATGGGCAAGCCATCAACCTGAAAATTCGTGTTTTTGCTTGTGGGGAAAGAAAACACCCACGAAATGGTGCCCAAAGCGATTGGGAAGGGGAAGTCTTCACTCATTCATGCAGTTGGAGCTAGCTGGGTCTTCCCCTACACGTTTTTCATCCAAATCCTGCATTTTTCCATGCCTGGGAGTTCGTTTTTGCATATGCAGTAGCCTGGGAGAGAAGGGCCACGTTTTGGGGACTGTAGGGAGGTCGTTTTTGCCCCTGAATGTCCAGGGACGTTTTTCTAAAAACGGATTTGGCTTCCTGGGTTGTTCACCAACTTCCCATTTCGTTTTTGTGGGTTCCCACGTTTTTCTGAGTTAGCTGAAACCCCATCTCATGCATCTCACTGTAAACACGTTTTATCCTTCCCCATAATTGTGTTCTGCTGTTGTGTGCATCCTCATTTTGGTTTGAACCTGTGAATTGAATTTTTGGAGTGGTAGTGGACAGAAGTAGCTTGATAAACCCAGTGGGGGAGACAACCTCTCAAGAATATCAAGAGGGATTTGGTTACTCTTCTATGCATACCCTGAGAGCACTAGATAGGGAAGGTATGGCTTGAGGAACTGTATAGCAGAGAAAAGAATACTTCCTTGTGCTGGGTGTGTAGGTATTGTGGGTGCCAAGCTAGATAGATCTTGCAAGGTTATCCCTGGCTCTGTGATGGAGCTCACTAGCTTAGCAACTCTTCCTTTCCATCTCCTAGCAGCCTGATAAACCCAATTGTAGATTGGCTTGGCTCATTTTGGTGTATGCTTGGCTATGTGTGAGTCTGTTGTTCCCTGGTTCCTTGTAGAGATCATGCCCAGCTCGGGGGGTGGCAGTAGTGCTGAGAGATCGAGGAGCACACTGGCCTACGGTTGGGTGGAACGTTGTAGTTGCATAGCCAGTTGCATGGGACTACCTTATTGAGATAAGTATTCTCTTGTGTAAATTGACAGTTATCATTTGATGAATATTATGAATGTGTGAAGATTGTGTAATTCATAAATAAATTCCGCTGTGATTTCTGATAATTATGCATCTTCATATCTCTATTTTAAAATGTGAATGATTGTTTGAATGTTTCTGTATAATGTATGGGACTGGATGCCCAGTTTAACCTCACGATCCTCTCCATCTAGCTGGTAGAATGGGAGGGGACGTGACAGAATGGTATCAGAGCTGCGTTGCAGCATTGGGCCTCTATGGGCCAAATCTGATAGCAATTACAAGGGAAGATTTTGAATTTTCCTAAGTCTGTTTTTGAAAAAAATTTGGTTTAAGACTGTTTCGGAAAGAATTCCCGAATGCCTTCTGCAATTGCGGAAGCATTCGGCAAATCGTTCCGAAATTTCGGAAGCGTTCCGAGAATTTTTCCGAAATTTGCGAAGGGAAGTTTTTCGGAAGGAATTCTCTTCCGAAATTGCGGAAGGATTTCTCTTCCGAAATTTGCGGAAGGAATTCTCTTCCGAAATTGCGGAAGGATTCCGCGAGTCGTTCCTCAATGCGGAAGAGTTCGGCGAGCCGTTCCGAAGCTGTGGAAGACTTCGGCGAATCATTCCGCAACTGTGGAAGACTTCGGCGAATCGTTCCGCAACTGCGGAAGACTTCGCCGAATCGTTCCGCAACTGCGGAAGACTTCGACGAATCGTTCCGCAACTGCGGAAGACTTCGCCGAATCATTCCGCAACTGCGGACGACTTCGGCGAATCGTTCCGCAACTGCGGAAGCATTCCGTAAGTATTTCCGCAAAAGGCATTCCGAAAACTGCCCCAAAACCCGGAAGCATTCCAGGAACGGCTCCGAAGTTGCGGAAGCCTTCACCGAACGGCTCCGAAGTTGCGGAAGCCTTCGCCGAATGGCTCTGCAATTGCGGGAGCGTTCGCCAAATGGCTCCGCAATTGCGGGAGCATTTTCCGAATGGCTCCACAACTGCCGAAGCCTTCTCCGAATGGCTCCGCAATTGCGGGAGCGTTTGGCAAATCACCCCGCCATTGCGGAAGCGTTCGGCGAACTGCTCCGCAATTGCGGAAGCGTTCGATGAACTGCTCCGCAGTTGCGGAAGCCATCGCCGAACCGCCCCACAACAAGGGAGATCCGAAAATCACCCGAACGGCGGGAGCATTCCGCCAGTCACCCCACCCATTGCGGCAGCATTCAGCCAACCTCCCCGCAGTTGTGGGACAAGGGGGCAAGCCCCCTTGACCCCCTTTTTGTTTTTCTCCTTGTATGTTGTTGGTTGTAATAGAATTCTATGATTGTCAACGTAATGTTTTCCCACATGCATGAAGTACTTTGTGAATTCTGAGAATGTAATGCAGCTAACAATTGTGTTGATGAACACATTTCAGAGAGTCACAGTTACATCAAGGTAGCACTCTAGATAATATAGTTGGAAAGTTTTGAATCTTGTTTGGGCCAAGAAAATGAACATCATGAATGATGCACAGGATCCCTATGAACCTGAGACAGATGCCATGGGGGAAAACATACAGGTTGAGAATGCTGAGACAGAATCTAATGGGAGAAGAAATCAAGAGACCCCTCCAGATGTTGCAGCCACCATGAGAAGCCTAAGGGTGGAGTTGCAAAGCTGTAGGGAAGATAATGAAAGGATGATTAAAGCTCAGGAAGAACAAAATCAGTTGAATGCAGCTATGCTACAGAGTCTGACAGACATCCAAAGGCAAATAAACTCTAGGCATCAGATATCAAATCCAGAAACGGGTGGGAGTAGCTCTAGAAGGAATTCCCGTAAGAGGGCTAGTAGCCCAAGAAGAGTTTCTACAGACAGCACATATACTCCAAAAATATCTTCTAATGAATCATCTAACTCTGAAGAATCCAATGAGGGTTCAAGTTCTTCATCTCACAGTAGCAAGAGGAAGAAGCACTACAAGAACAATTCACATGGGGAATTTAGGAAGGCAAACCTCCTACATTTGACGGAGAGGTAAAATCTGGTCAAGAAGATGAAGCTTGGCTTCTTGGGATGAGAAAATATTTCCAAGTCCAAGACTACTCGGGAAATATGAAGGCAAGGGTAGCCATATTCAACTTGAATGGAAGAGCATCTATATGGTGGGAACACACCAGGCAAGTGAGGAAGATCAACGAAAGGAAGATCGTTTGGAAGCAGTTCAAGAAATACTTCAAGCAAAAGTACCTCTCTGACAGGTACTATGATGATAAGATCAAAGAGTTCCATGAGCTGAGATTGGGACAATCGACCATGGAAGAATGTGCAAACAAGTTCTTGGAGCTGCTGAGGTATGTCAGGTATATTCGAGATGATAAGGTGAAAATTCAGCGTTTCCTAAGTGGACTGCCCCAGTCATATAAAGATAGAATTGAGTTTGATGAACCTTGAACTCTAGAGGAGGCCATAAGAAAGGCCAAGTATTGCTTTGATCAAAACAGAAGCAAACCGGAATTCCATAAGGCATGGAAAGATAGGAAAAATGAAAAGTTTGATCAAAGGAAGAAGGGGTTCAAGCCTCCTCAATTCAGGAATCAACAAAGGCAACCATCACAAGTTGTGACTAAGCCAACTAGGACGATGGGAGACAAACCAAGAGATCCAAAGGAGCCAAGAGAACCACTTCAATTTTGGGGTTGTGGAGGAGACCACATGCTTAGGAACTGTCCACATCGGAATGGGAATGCGAATCAAGTTCACAACATCCAAGGAGCTGGAACTGTGGGTCAAGTGGCGAGAGCAATCCCTAGAATCTATGCAGCAGTAGAAGACCGCCAGGTAGATCATCAATCAACTGTGGTTGAAGTTGAAGGTAAGATTGCTAAGCAATCTGTTTCTATTTTGATTGATCCTGGATCTACTCACAGTTATGTCACTCCTAGAATTGTTGAGATTTGTGCTTTCAAGAAATTAAAGCATAGTAAATCATGGTTAGTTCAACTAGCTACTGGAACCAAGAGAAAAGTTAGTGAAGTAGTAGAGAAATGTCCATTAGAGATGGATGGGCTATTCACTTATGCAGATCTGAATATTTTGCCACTTGGTTCCTACGATATTCTCATTGGAATGGATTGGTTAGAAGCACATAGGGTTAAACTTGACTACTACAACAAGACGTTTGAATGCATGGATGAAGAAGGAAACCCGAGGTTTGTAAAAGGCATTCCAAAGATGACTTCTGTTAGACAAGTTTCAGCCATGCAGCTCAAGAAGTTCTGTAGGAAGGGATGCCAACTGTATGCAGCCCACATTTTAGGGGCAGCAGAGAGTGAAACTCTTAAGTTGGAGGACTATCGTGTATTGCAAGAATTTAGGGATGTTTTTCCTGATGAGATTCCAGGACTTCCTCCAAAGAGAGACATTGACTTTACAATTGAACTTGTGCCAGGAGCAGCACCAGTGTCTAAGACACCCTACAGGATGAGTACACCAGAATTATTAGAACTAAAAATGCAATTACAAGAGTTGCTGGAAAAGAAATATATTAGGCCAAGTGTATCCCCGTGGGGAGCGCCCGTTCTATTTGTGAAAAAGAAAGATGGAACACTCAGGTTATGTATCGACTACAGGCAGTTGAACAAAGTCATTGTGAAGAACAAATATCCATTGCCCCGAATTGATGACCTTTTTGATCAAATGAGAGGAGCAAAGGTATTTTCAAAGATTGACTTGAGGTCTGGTTACCATCAGGTAAGAATCAAAGAAGAAGATATTCATAAGACAGCCTTTAGAACAAGGTATGGACACTATGAGTTTGTAGTGGTACCATTCGGTCTCACAAATGCACCAACTACATTCATGTGTCTCATGAATAATTTTTTAGCAAGTATTTGGACAAGTTTGTTCTTGTATTCCTAGACGACATTCTCATCTATTCTAAGAATGAAGAAGAACATGAAGAACATTTGAGAATGACAATGAAATTACTAAGGGAGCATAAGCTGTATGCAAAATTGAGCAAATGTGACTTTTATAAAGATAGAATTCATTATTTGGGTCACATCATCTCTGACGAAGGTATATCTGTAGACCCTGAGAAGATTGAAGCCATTATGAATTGGCCAACTCCAAGGAATGTGACTGATGTGAGATCTTTTATGGGCCTTGCTGGTTACTATAGGAGGTTTATCGAAGGATTCTCCAAGGTTGCAAACCCGATCACTTCTTTGCAAAAGAAGGGGATAAAGTTTGAATGGTCACCAAGATGTGAGGAAAGTTTTCAACGGTTGAAGAATCTTCTTACAAGTGCACCAATTTTGAAGATTGCAGACCCGGAAAAAGAATTTGTGGTGTGTACCGATGCATGCAATCAAGGACTTGGAGGAGTTCTTATGCAAGACAACCACGTGATATGCTATGAGTCAAGAAAGTTGAAGGAGCATGAGAAGAACTACGCTACTCATGATATAGAGCTTGCAGCCATAGTACATGCTTTAAAGATGTGGAGGCACTACTTAATGGGAAGAAAATTTGAGTTAAGGACAGACCATTGTGGACTGAAGTACTTGTTTGATCAACCAATGTTAAATGCTAGGAAAGCTAGATGGTTGGAACTTTTGTGTGAATTTGATTTTGAGATCAAACACATAAAAGGGAAAGAAAACAAGGTGGCTGATGCACTCAGCAGGAAGGTACATGAAATGTATGTGGCAGTGCTTAGTACTTGCCAACCAGATTTGAAGCAGCAGATTGTTAACCATATGGTTGAGGATGAAGTGTATGAGCAGATAAAGGACAAATTACAGCAGCAAGACCTTGGAAAGAAGAATGAAGGCTATCACTTGGAAGGTGGACTTCTTACTTATAAGAATAGAGTCTATATTCCAAATGTGGCAGATTTAAAGAGAATGGTTATGGATGAGATCCATAAAGCTCCATACTCTGGTCACCCAGGATATTAGAAAACAATTTCTACAGCAAGAAAATATTATTTCTGGCCATGCATGAAGAAGGATGTCGCTGAATACATCTCTAAGTGCATGGAATGTCAGCAGGTGAAGGTTGAACACCAACACCCAGCAGGTTTATTGCACCCAGTGCCGATCCCAAAATGGAAATGGGAAATAATTTCCATGGATTTTATTACAGGATTTCCAATGACTAAGAGACAACATGATTCCATCATGGTTGTGGTGGACAAGTTAACAAAGGCAGCACATTTTATACCGGTTAAGTCCACACATAAAGCCGATGCCATTGCAGATATTTTCATGAAGGAAATTTTCAGATTACATGGGTTTCCTAAGGCAAGAATTTCTGACAGGGATACCAAGTTCACTTCCAATTTTTGGAAAGCTCTCTTTGCAGATTTGGGTACACAGTTGAACTTTAGCATTGCGTACCATCCTCAAACAGACGGGAAAACAGAAAGAGTAAATCAGGTGCTTGAAGACATGCTCCGCATGTATGTAATGGACAAGCCATCCAAGTGGGAGGATTATCTACACCTGGTAGAGTTTGCATATAATAATGGGCAACAAGAATCATTGGGAATGAGTCCATATGAGGCTTTGTACGGAAGAAGGTGTAGGACACCAGTGACTTGAGACAATCCAGTGAACAGAATTGTACTTGGACCATAATTGCTTAAGGAAATGGAACAAGAGGTTGCAAAGATCCGGCAAAATTTAAAAGCAGCCCAGGATAGACACAAAAGCTATGCAGATAAACACAGAATGCATAGGGAATTCAATGTTGGGGATCATGTGTATCTTAGAGTAAGATCAAGGAAGAGTTCCTTGAAGCTTGGGAGCTGTTCCAAGCTATCACCTAGATATTCTGGGCCATTTGAAGTGCTTGAAAGAATAGGGCCAGTTGCATATAGACTTACCTTGCCTGCTAACACTAAAGCTCATAATTTTTTTCATGTCTCTTTGCTTAAGAAATATGTACATGATCCTAACCATGTGATTAATTGGGATGTGATCCAGGTGGAACCCGAGGGAGAATTCCAAACCGATCCATTGCGCATCCTAGACAAGAAGGTAACATTGCTCCGGAACCGAGCCATCGGACAGGTAAAGGTGCAATGGAAGCACTACGGTCCCGATGAGGCTACATGGGAGCTGGAGGATGCCATGAGGATGGCATATTCATTTTTGTTCAATTTTGATGAGCACTGAGGACAGTGCTAATGTAAGGGGAGGGGTATGTCACGTCCCCATTTTGACCCCCCTTTGTAAATGATGTAAATACTGATATTTAATCATGGTGAGGAGCTCAAGGCCAAGGCCCCACCATTGATTTAGCATTTATGTATCGGCAATTAAACTAGATGCTTATGACTCTTGTGCTAGATGGGCACAATGTAAATGAGACATAATGTAAATATGAATTTTAATGAAAAATACCCACAACTAGCTATGCAATGCAACAAAGAGATGGGGCATGATTCTACAAGGAATAGGGAGGAAAATTATTCAAACCCTTGAGCCAATGGTATTAATCCATGTGTCAATGGGGAAACCCATAAACCACCAACTACCCTTTTTGTCTCATGCACCCAATCATTTAATTCTTCCAAGAAATTGGTTAAGGCAATTAATGCCTTGGGAATGAGGGAGTATGGCAGCCAATTTCGTGCATGGGCAAGCCATCAACCTGGAAATTCGTGTTTTTGCTTGTGGGGCAAGAAAACACCCACGAAATGGTGCCCAAAGCGATTGGGAAGGGGCAGTCTTCACTCATTCATGCAGTTGGAGCTAGCTGGGTGTTCCCCTACATGTTTTTCATCCAAATCCTGCATTTTTCCATGCCTGGGAGTTCATTTTTGCATATGCAGTAGCCTGGGAGAGAAGGGCCACATTTTGGGGACTGTAGGGAGGTCGTTTTTGCCCCTGAATGTCCAGGGACGTTTTTCTAAAAACGGATTTGGCTTCCTGGGTTGTTCACCAACTTCCCATTTCGTTTTTGTGGGTTCCCACGTTTTTCTGAGTTAGCTGAAACCCCATCTCATGCATCTCACTGTAAAAATGTTTTATCCTGCCCCATAATTGTGTTCTGTTGTTGTGTGCATCCTCATTTTGGTTTGAACCTGTGAATTGAAGTTTTGGAGTGGTAGTGGACAGAAGTAGCTTGATAAACCTAGTGGGGGAGACAACCTCTCAAGAAGATCAAGAGGGCTTTGGTTACTCTTCTATGCATACCCTAAGAGCACTAGATAGGGAAGGTATGGCTTGAGGAACTGTATAGCAGAGAAAAGAATACTTCCTTGTGCTGGGTGTGTAGGTATTGTGGGTGCCAAGCTAGATAGATCTTGCAAGGTTATCCATGGCTCTGTGCTGGAGCTCACTAGCTTAGAAACTCTTCCTTTCCATCTCCTAGCAGTCTGATAAACCCAATTGTAGATTGGCTTGGCTCATTTTGGTGTATGCTTGGCTATGTGTGAGTCTTTTGTTCCCTGGTTCCTTGTAGAGATCATGCCCATCTCGGGGGTGGCAGTGGTGCTGAGAGATCGAGGAGCACACTGGCCTACGGTTGGGTGGAACGTTGCAGTTGCATAGCCAGTTGCGTGGGACTACCTTATTGAGATAAGTATTCTCTTGTGTAAATTGACAGTTATCATTTGATGAATATTATGAATGTGTGAAGATTGTGTAATTCATAAATAAATTCCGCTGTGATTTCTGATAATTATGCATCTTCATATCTCTATTTTAAAATGTGAATGATTGTTTGAATGTTTCGGTATAATGTATGGGACTGGATGCCCAGTTTAACCTCACGATCCTCTCCATCTAGCTGGTAGAATGGGAGGGGATGTGACAGGTTTTCTGATAGGGTTTTGGTTCTATGCCTAACATGGGAGGGTGTTGGAAGCAGAGGTTTGTAGGATGCGAAAATCCCTAGTAAGCCTAGTCCATCGTGACCTTACTTACCTTCAAGCGAATTGATCCTTGTTCTGTTTGTTTTTCTAAGGGGGTTCCTATTATGGATTTTGTGAATAGTTTACCATTTGGGGTTTTGGAACTTTGTTGTAATGTGCAGTTTGGTAATTTCGTTGACAGGCTTAATGTACGAGCATTTGATTATGCAAGATGTATAAGCTACAGTTTTTGTTTTAAGTTTGAAGCTTGTATAGGTGTTTGGAACAGAGGAGGTCCAGTTGATTTATAGTTTATATATCTCTAGACTATGGCCATTTGAGTTTGTAATTTTTTTTTATAATAAAAATGTAGTTCATTATTCTGGCCTCTGTTTGATAGTGGAAGGGAACTTATGAATCTCGTGGGGATGTTTTGTAATGTTTTCCAACTTCTGTAGCGTATGTTATATCCTGTGTAAATCTTAGTATTAATATTGCAATGTTTACATGTTCCTGGTTTTCTATTTAGTGATGATTATTTAGATATTTATACTGGTTAATTGAATGGATATATCATGTAGCTGTTGGGTAGTATTTGACTTCAATTTATGCATTTATGTTTCAGAAAATACGTTTTTATTCTTTTAGAGCATATATGAATGGTGTTGGAAAGCACTAGGGTTTAGCTTTTGACCTGGGGAAGTCTGAGCTTACTCCTAAATCTTGTAAAGGATTACATCGTTTTTGGTTTCTGAGCGTGAGCTCTTTCCTGTAAAATGTTTTTAATTATAAAATATGTGTGTCAATTCTGAGATCATGCCTAAGTGTATTTCATAATTATGTGTTTCTATTTGGAGAGTGAAGCCTCTGTGTAAATTGTGGTTTAAGAGCTTCTATCTAGAAGATGATGTTTCTTTATACATTATAAACCCTACATTTTTAGTGTGAGGGAGAATGCTCTCGTAGTTTAAGGCTAGAGTTGATTGATATTTTGAAAATATGTTTGTATGAAATAAAATGGGCAGAGCCCTAGATTCGCATCCTGTATTTCTTCTTTCAATGGTTAGGGTTTTTTGAGAAACTGGATGGATTATCCACGTTGTAGCATGGTCATCCAGTTAATCATTTATTGCGTTTGTTTGATTAGAGGAATCGATACTGAGTCCATACTTAATTAATGTCTGAAGCGTTCCCTAAATGTATGATCATGTGGGTTTGATTTATGAAAATGTTCCTATAATTGTGATGTTTAGACAGGGGTTTATCATGGATTTTTAAAGTACCTGGATGACTACTTCGTGACCCTTTCAGTGCTTTTAAACTTTGATTAAATTAATTAGTTAATGTTTTGGTAATCATTTCTCATAGATCTTTACACTGATGGCTGAACTTTATGCGAAGCAAAATAGCTTCATATGTGTCTTTGAATTTTATTCGACTGTAATTTATGTTTTTATAAGTTTGGGCATTTCTTTTTTGGTTAGAAGAATACTATGTATGTTTGTTTATATTAAATAAATCTGACCCTAAAATTCTAGGTGTCAGGAACTCTAAAGAGTTCGATCTCTTGTATGAGATGACTCTGTTTTAAAAAATTCAACTTGTTATGGGTGCAGAATCTTACTTCTATGAAATAAATAGGGTTTGATATTTTAGGACATACTTATGCACAAATTTAAATGTTGAGGATAGTTGAAGTTTGAACTAGGGATCCAATGCAGCAACCCTTGCTCCCAATGCATAAAGATAACTAGATTGCCATAAAAAGAAAATTACAGTAATTAGAATTTAAATCCTAAATTATTTTAGCCTATAATAATTCTAGAATATAAAAACAGTTCATACCTGAACTTTGCAGCTTGGATCTTCTTCTTGAAAAATCCTACACACCTCAAACACTGATTAATAAAAATAATATGCTTAGATGACCTATAAGATGATGACCGAATAACTTTGGAACTACCATGTTCCTCCCAACCATGACCTAGAACCGTTCCTGGTTCCGATCGGATCCCCCCGAGCTGACTCTAGCATGCAAGAGGAAACTAGAGAACCCAGAGCAGACAACTGATTGCAATTCAATCCTAAAATAATTACTCTTTCAGACTTATGGGACAATTTCTCTCTTGTTACCATAAAAGAATGATAATAAGATAGATAGATCTCTCTTGGAAATTGTCCTTGTATTTATAGGTGAACTTTGGAAAATGGATGTTGAAACTATAATACTATTTTTAATATTATCTTTAGTTTGACTCTTAGTTAAAAAATATAACATATAATTAAAAAGTTTATTTAATTATAACTTTCAGTTTTTTCTAGGACTCTTACTTTTCCTTTTGAACTAATTATAGTAACTTTTATAGTTTGTTTTATTTTTAATATAATTATAGGTAAAATCCTTTCATACGGATCTATGGACTTTACTTTGTATAACTTGTGTGTCTTTATTATTATTTTAACCTTATTTTTATAGAATAACTTTATTTATAAATTATATTTTTACTTATAAATAATATGTTTACTTATAAGTAATATCTTTTACTTATAATTAATATCTCTTTTATTCATACATATATTTATGTATACCATTTGTACATAAGTGAGGCTCTTTTATATTTACTCACTTTGATTAATTCAAGTATAGCATTGTAACTTTGATGTGTTAGTTAGATAGGGTAGACTCTTTTGATAAGGCCCTTGGTGGGTAAGGATGGTCGACTAGGTTAGGTAGCTCTAGGTCCCTTTGCATGTTGGATTACCTCATATTTCGTGGTAGTTTCCTCAGTCCTTGATGAGATGAGTAGTGGTTCAATTAGTCAAATTAAATAGGTATGATGACTAGTGGTTCTATTCAGAGCCTTTCTCAACTCAACACCCTTTTAAGTAAAGTAACCCCAGGTGTTATTTAGAGCTTATGCTCAACACTCTTCAATGGGTATTACTCTAGTGAAATTCTAGAGCCCTCACTCAACACTAGTACTAGGATGTATTTGTAAGATACACCTAGGGATATAGTGGCCAAAGATCTGATGCTCAACATCAAGTCGGAGTGCTTCGAGGTTTATACCCAACACTCTATGTACATTGGGGCTTACACTCAACACATAATAAAAGTCCTCTATGTACATCAAGGATTATTCCCAACACATAGGTCATCCATGTGCTCTATAGCCTATGCTCAACACATCATAAAATTCAGTCATGCATACCAGAACTCTGCATAGTATATAACAAGATCATCTCAATATATTAGCGTTTGTACCCAATCACATAATAAACATCAATCAAGTACATTGGGGCTTTATGCCTAGTACATAACAATAATCTACATCTGTTAGGGTCCATGCCCAAATATGTATATCTATAATCAAGGTAATTCAAGTGCATCGGTGCTTATGCCCAACATATATAACAAAAGTAAAACATGTGCATTGGGGCTTACGCCCATAATATATATATCATCAAAATCAATCATATGCATTGGGGCTTACGCCCAATATATAACATAAACATAATCAACAAAATTCAAGATATTACAAGCATACAAGCTGTATGATCCTGTCACAAGAAAAGTTATCATCAGTCGAGATGTTCAGTTTGTAGAAAATGAAGCATGGACATGGAACTGTAGAAAAGAATGTTAAAATCATGTCACATGTCGAACATGATGACATCGCAGAGGATGTGGTTGAGACTCTGCATGTGAATCAGAATGTCGTAGCTTTGTCTACTCCTAAGACATCGCAACTTTTTTCAGCACAAGGAGCTCGAACACAAGTCGCAGTTCAAGCTACTTCGACAAGCACACCAAGAATGCAACAAAATCCGTCAAGTAGTTCGCGGAGTTCGACACCAACAACTCCGATAAAGACAAGAATTCTGAGTGAGATATATGAGACTGGTACCCAATTAATTCTCAGTTTTTGCATTATTTTCTCAAATTAATGATCCACTAATATTTGAAGAAGCTGTCGAAGATCAAGTTTGGGAACAAGCCATGGATGAAGAAATAGAATGCATTGAGAAGAATCAAACATGGGAATTAGTCTATGTTCCTATCGACAAGGATGTGATAAGTGTCAAATGGATTTATAAGACCAAGCAAGATGTTGATGGAAATGTGAAGAAGCACAAGGCAAGATTAGTAGCAAGAGGATTCACACAACAACTTGGCATAAACTTCAATGAAACGTTTTCACCTGTAGGACGAATGGACACTGTCAGAACAGTGATTCCCATCGCATCACAAAAGAAATGGCGTGTTTATCAAATGGATGTTAACTCTGCATTTTTAAATGGTTATTTGGAGGAGGAAGTATATGTGGAACAAACATAAGGCTATGAAGTCCTAGGACAAGGACACAAAGTATATAGGTTGAAAAAGGAACTCTATGGTTTGAAGCAAGCTCCTAGAGCTTGTTACAGTAGCATTGACTCTTACCTCATTCAAAATGGATTTCAAAGAAGTGAATGTGATCCAACACTGTACACAAAAATAAACAAACAAGGTAATAAGCTAATCGTCTTCCTGTGAGTAGATGATTTAATAATTACTGGTAATTTTTTCATAGAGGAATTTAGATCAGTCATGGAAAGGGAATTTGAAATGACTAATTTGGGGCTTATGAAGTATTTTCTAGTCATTGAAGTCCAACAGACTAAAAATGGTATATTTATATCTCAGTCGAAGTATGCAAGTGGTGTCTTGAACAGATTTAAGATGTTAAACTGTAAGACAACTCCAACACCAGTGATAACAAGTTTGAAATTGATAAAGGATGATGATGGATCCAATGTAGATTCTATGTTGTTTAAAAGGATTTTTGGAAGCCTTGTGTATCTTATAGAGACAAGGCCAGACATCATGTATGTAGTCAGTTTAATCTCAAGATTCATGGAGTCACCAAAAGAATCTCATTGGCAAGTAGGTAAAAGAATTCTAAGGTATGTAACTAGAACAAAATATTTTGGTATTCTGTATTCAACCATAGAAAATTTAAAACTCATTAGATACACTAACAGCAACAATGGAAGCAGCATAGATGACATAAAAAGCACATATGGAATTACGATTCATTTAGGAATAGGTGTTGTATCATGGGCTTCAAAGAAACAACTAATTGTAACTCTATCTTCAGCAGAAGCAGAGTATGTCGCAGCTACAAGCACTACATGTCAATTCGTTTGGATGTTAAGTGATTTGTCATAGAACCAACAAGAACCCACAACCATTTAATGAAACAACAATTCAGCTATCGCATTGTCAAAGAATCATGTCTACGACAAGAGAACCAAGCACATCGACACAAGGTATCATTTTATCATAGAATTGATAAATAACAAAGAAATTTATTTAGAATTTTGCAGGTCTTAATATTAGGTTGCAGACATCTTAACAAAACCATTGGCAATGGACACATTCCAATATCTGTGAAGTTGTTTAGGAGTGACAAGTTCTGCTCAGTGCACTTTGTCATGCACAGAGCATGTTTTGAGCTCTGAAATATTTTGTAAAGTTTTAGTTTTGTTTAATGATCCCCATCTGCTCATAATTAACGGGGGGGTGTTGGAAAAAATTTAATTACGAGTTGATTGTGCATCTAGTTCGTGCAGGCTCTGTAAGTCGCTCAGTCAGTCTATTTGTGAGTCCACATAGTTGCAAAGATGTCAGATAGTCATCCAGTCTGTCAAAAGGATTCATGCACACTTCATAGTATTTATTTAGCCACGATTGTATTCCGCAAATCAATTTTTTAGGTAGAAATTAATTAGTCTTTAATGTATCAAAGTAGCTTCCAAGTGAAGCAATCTCAAGTCTAATTATATGTAGAAGAGGAATAAAAAAAATATACACAAGGAGTGAAAGGAGAAGAAGAAATTGATCGTGAAATGTATTAAGAGCCCAAGTTCTGTAAGATGGTGAGAATTTAAGAAAACTTCGTCTCTCAGTAATGCAGCAAAGTTGTTTGTCTTACTGTGGTAATATACAAGTCTATAGTTATATGTGTTCATTCTCAAGAATGTTGGTTATTGCATGTCACACACCTTCTTCACATTTACATGTGTAAATGTTGTTTACATTTACGGTATGTAAAAGAAATCAAGATTTCCAAATATTTCACGGTGGTAAAATTTCTATTATAACGCAGAGTAACTTCGACTTAAACTTCATTTAAATGTTTCGGTTCTTATGGTTTAGCAATAAATTTTTTAATATAAATTTTTCTTAAGAGTGGGTTTGTCGAAGTCAAGAAGTCCGTGAAGTTAAAGAATTTACGTGGAGTAAAATGTATCTTTAAGTCAAGAAGTCTGCGAAGTATATCCTTTCGCAAAGTTAAGAACTTCACATAAGTGCGAAGTAAATTTAGTGCGAATTAAATTTATGCGAAATCAAGTTGTGCGAAGTTAAGTTCCGTGAATTTAATATTCACGAAGTAAATACTCGGCAAAGTGAAAGTCCTTGGTGAAGTAAAAGTTGGGGTTTCCGTCAAAGTTCCAAAGCTAAAGAAAAGTAAATATTTATTGCGCAGTTAATTTTTTTTAATTGATTGTGTGGTATTTTTTCCCTTGATCTGGTATTAGAGCGAGGTTTATGGAGAAAAGAATTTCTATTTACACAAAGGGAAAAGCGATTAAGAATGGCTTCCACTTCATGTAATTTTCAAACTCCCATATTGTCTAGTAAAAATTATGAATATTGGTCTCTAACTATGAAAGCTTTGTTCAGAGGTCAAGATGTATGGGAAATAGTCCAGAATGGCTATGTAGAACCAGTAGATCTGGAAACATACAACAATATCACACAAGCTGAGAATGATGTCTTTAGGGAATAGAGGAAGAAATATGGAAAGGCATTGTTCCACATACATCAAGCGACATATGAATCCATACTCCCAAGAGTAGCAACGATGACATCAGCTAAGGAAGCGTGGGACACACTGGAAACTTATTATCAAGGCTTGAACAAGGTAAGGACTCCCAAATTACAAATCCTTAGAAGAGATTTTGAATCTCGGTCGATGAAAGATACAAAGTCATTAGAATCATTCTATACTTGTGTTATTCGTCTAATTAATAAAATAAAGTCTCATGGAGAAAATCTAAGTGACCAAAGAGTTGTTGAAAAATTTCTTAGAGTTCTTCCAAAGAAATTTGAATCTTTAGTTGTGACCCTGGAGAGAAACAAAGATCTGTCCCAATTTACTATTGATGAGTTGCAAGCCTCAATTCTCAATCATGAACAGAGAATCAACGGATGAGATACATCATTAAAAGGTTCATTTGTAGCATAGTCATCCATAAGTCATGGAAGAGGCAGAGGAATATCAAACTCTAGAGGAATAGGAAGAAGTTCTTTAAGAGGGGGTTACAGAAACAACCCTACACATGTCGCTGGTAAAGGTCAGAATCACATCCCCGGTCTGTCAAGTGGACAAAGGTATGATAAATAAAAAATTCAATGTCATTACTGTAAGAGGTTTGGACACTTCGCATATGAATGTAGGAAGAAGCAGTATCACCAAGGAAAGCAAGGCCAATCGCAGTCAAGCAACTCCACCACTTCGTCCAGCTCATTGTTCTTAGCATGTGGATCTCCACTTGAATGCAATGTTGTCCAAGAAAGTCCAAATGACATATCATATTTAGACTTAGGATGTAGAAATCATGTGACTGGTAAATTAAATTCATTTTCTAGTCTAGATAAATCAGTTCAGGATGATGTCATACTTGGAAATAATATTCAAGTCGTTGTTTTGGGTAAGGGTACTGTTGACATTCTAACCAAATAGAGGGATCAAAAATTTATGCTTGATTTTTATTATGTTAAAGGTTTGAAGCATAATTTGATGAGCATTTGATAACTGATAGAAAAAAGTTACATATTTCATATGACAGGAAAGCATTGTCTGATCAAGGACATATATCCAAGCAATTGCTTGATAGCCGAAGTACAGATGACAAGTAATAGCTTGTTTCCTTTGAGGATAAGACCAAACATAAAAGGAAAAACAACTCATGTTGCTCATGGAAGTTAGAATGGAAATTCTAGAGTTGCATTCATAGAAGAAAGCAAAGAAGCAAACATTCATTGCGACAAGAAAGAAAAAAACGATGACAAATAAATGCAAGTAGCGTTTCAATCAGAAATAAGGGATGAATCCTGGTTGTGGAAATTTAGATTTGGTCATCTGAATTTTGGTGGGATGAAGCTAATGTACATGAAGGGCATGGTGAAAGGATTGCCATTGATTGAAAATCTAGAGAGAATTTATGAAGGATTCATTTTTGGAAAACAACATAGAGAGACTTTTCCAGTCGGAAAGTCATATAGAGATCGCACATCACTTTAAATTGTGCACTCTGATATTTGTGGACCGATGCAAACACCCTCCATGGGAGGATGCACTTACCTTCTCACATTTATTGATGATTTCACAAGAAAAACGTGGTCATATTTTCTAAAACATAAACTTGATGTGTTTGGATGTTTTTAGCAGTTCAAGGCACTTGTGGAGAAGCAAAGTGGTTACAACATCAAGATTTTAAGCACAGATAGAGGTGGTGAGTATGCTTCAAATGATTTCTTAAAATTTTGTAAAAAAATGGCATACACGGGAAATTTACTTCGAGGTATACACCGCAGCCGAATGGTGTCGTAGAAAGGAAGAACATAACCATTATGGAGATGGCGCCCAGTATGTTGGCAGCCATGCATTTGTCAAATGAATACTGGGCTGAGGTAGTGGCAACTCCTGTATACATCATGAATCGATGTCCGACAAAGAGAGTGAAGAACAAAGTTCCGCAGGAAGCCAAGACAGGTATGAAACATAGTGTTTCACATTTAAAAGTTTTTGGTTGTGTAGCATACGCACATGTTCCAGATGAGCTGAGAAGGAAATTAGACAACAAAGGACATAAATGTAATTTTATTGGGTATTCTGAAGACACAAAAACATACAAGTTGTATGATATTGTCTCAAGAAAAGTTATCATTAGTCGAGATGTTCATTTTGTAGAAAATGAAGCATGGGATGGAACTGTAGAAAATAATGTTAAAATCATGTCACATGTCAAACATGATGACATCGCAGAGGATGTGTTTGAGACTCCGCATGTGAATCAGAATTCTATAGCTCCTTCTAGTCCTAGGGAAATGCGACATGTTTCAGCACAAGGAACTCCAACAGAAGTCGTAGCTCAAGCTACTTTAACAAGCACACCAACAGGGCAGAAAACTCCGTCAAGTAGTTCACGGAGTTCGACACCAGCAAATCGGACAAAGAAAAGAAGTCTGTGTGAGATATATGATACTGGTACACCCAATTCATTCTCATTTTTCAAATTATTTTCTCAATATAATGATCCGCTAACATTTGAAGAAGCCGTCGAAGATAAAGTTTGGGCACAAACTTTTCAATGTTTTCTATGTGATTATTCTTACTTATATGTTGTGTACTAAAGCAACACAAAATCCAGTTAGGCATTTGCGCTATTTGACTTATTCTTTGGGTGCACGTTGCAACTACATAAATTGTATAGTTTTGGCAATAACAAGCAAAACTATTTAGTAATTGTCCAGAGAGGAAACGGTTTAGGGGTTGTGATTTTCATAAATTGGGAGCTACATATGCAACTAGTAGGCATCCCAGTCAACCATTAACCAAAATATGGAATGGTAGAGGTGCCCGTCCTCCTGAACGAGCACTGATTGAATATTGTCTTTTTTCTAAAAGCAAACATAATCAACTCTATAGTTGCAATACATATTCATTCGGTTCCAAGACTGAGAGGATTGCAGAGCACTTCATCAATAGGAGACACAAAAGATGATGGACATTGGTAAAAGGTGTAAAATCCATCCTATAATTTGTTCCTCAATTAGAGAAGCTTAAATTAAAAAACTGCACCCACAAGAGAGTCCTTCCTTGTGTGTGCCCCTCTCGAAAGACCAATTAGTTCCCTTTGGCCACTCCTTACTGGCCAGTCTCATAAGCAAGTTCATTCAATCAATTTTTGAATCCATATTGATGTAGGAACTTTGTCTTCTGTATGCTTAAATGAGGTAGAGAGTGCTTAGGGTAGAGTTTTGAGGGTGCCTCTTAATGTATTACACTTCGCTCTTGTATCAGGACGTGATATTATACCTCATATTGGGACGTTAGATAAATTAAAGTATAAATAAAGCTAAGCATTGATTGCATAAACACTTCTATCGACACCTAACATTAACACTTGGATCAACACCTAGTATCCACTTGTGGCAGCATGGAGTATCAACATCGAGTACCGAAAATGCCATGTACACACTATATTTACTAGTGGCTATTTACACTTATAGTTTCTTGGATCGGCTAGCAAAGACCTCGACTGGGGCTATCGACAATGGATTCCTGGTGACTGGCTCTGGGTGACCACTGTTACACCTAAATCTTAACATCATGAGACTTAGTGTATATACCATTGAAGTATCCATGACCAGGAAGTCAATTTGAAAGAGTTGTTGATCCTTTATCCTAAAAATCTAGGTGGATCATTGCGACTTGCTCTCTTCCAGCTTGTGACAACCAGGATCATCGTAGGTTCCTCTTTGATAGAGTACGGTGATGTAGCATGTTGTCCTTATATAGCCTGCGCCAACCTCATCTGTCGCATGTTTCCCTATTACAACCTGCGATGATGTCAGTTAATATGGATAAAAGGAAGCTTCGAGCGATTCCTCGAAGGAGGATGACTTGGATCTCTATCCCTAAGTTATAGATTGAGCTGTCCTTCGGTTCCTCCATAATTGGGAAGATCCCTTCATCCTCTCCCAGTAATCCTCAACTCATTTCTATCCTCCTAGTCCTATTTATATGAGTCTCCTTTTCCCTCCAAGGGGAGTAAGTCGATAGTACTTACATGCTGGTGAAATTAGTTTAGGATATCTCTATTCATCTCTTGGGAGATGTATACTTCCTTTGGTGTCTTTGGCATTGGCTTGTTGGAGAAGTATTGATATGTTAAGACTTGGTTGTAATCACTTCCTTCTATGTACTTTCCCTTTTTATACAGTAAAATAAATGCTTTCAACCAAATGTTGTTGCATTGATGATGTTTGTGTAGTTTTCCTGCTTAACTGTTTACTTAGATCTATTATTATTTAGATGGATTTTACCACTTGTGTTGTTCTGTATGTCTTGACAGGTTTTGCAGCTGAGATCCAAAGACCATAAATCTTGGAACAACATCAAGGAGAAAGGATCTGCGATCTGAAAGGTAGGGCATCTAGTCACTCGATCTCTAATTATATCTAGGAAATTTATTTCATATTCTATCTCATTTGTTCTAGGCTTGCATTAATCTAGGGATACCACGCCATGAGTCCGCTCTTAGTAGATTGTTCGATAACAAATTTGGTGACCATACTGGGGACTTACAATGCATTGTTTGAAGTTTTCAGTTTGAAATTCATTTTCTCTTATTTCTTCATGAGCCTTTTCTTTTGCCTCCTTAGCCATTTCACCACCATATCTTCTCTTTAAAGAGTCCGTTGACTTCCTTCAGGTATGTATGTTTGATTATCAGGCCTTTCAGTTGATCACATTTGGAGATATTTATCATCCTTGCATAGGGATCTCGCCCGTTGCACCTGGGTAATATATCCAAAGTGGCGTTCCCCTATCAGGCATAGTTTGTTTCCTTGCAACCTGCGATGCTATCGCACTTCACAGTTTGACATCCTGGGATGCTGTTGCAATTCACCTGTTTTCCACCTGCAATGGGTGCTCTGAGCCTGACCAGAGACTGCGACGAGCAATCTAGCCTTGTGCTTGGGTTCTCTCCTGTCCAACCTTTGAGTTTGGCTTGTCTTACAGACCTTCTCTGCACTGTCTCTTCCAGGAAGAGACCTTTTTGCTCAGCAGTGTTTTGCTCAGTTTGTTTGTGTTGGTTTTTGGGTCTTTTGAGATTTGGATCCATGTTTGGCCTTTTAAGAAAAAACTAGTGTTTTGCTTGCATTTTTAAGTGAATCGTGTATCCTACAGTCGTTTTGACCCATATTAAGGTTTTAAGATAAATTTAGGTTCTACTTGCATTTGGATTGCGTTGGATCATATTTGAGTGTCATAAAGTTTGTGGATGCTCTCATTTTTTCTTTGGGAACTCCTAGGTGATTAGAGTGCTATTAGACATTCTCTCATTTTCTGCTTGTTGATCTAAAAAGTACTTAGTTATCAAAGTTCATCTTGATACATGCATATGAAAATCAAAGTGCTTCATTAGTTTGTTTTCAAGGACCATATTTTGTTGCATATAAAGGTTTTGTTGCATCTTTGATTTCCTTTCCTTTTTAGCCCATTATAGCGGAAAGCTAGAGTGTATGCATTCTAGATAGGAATTCTTAATTTCATTACTGCTTTAGGTCATTTTGATTATAAAATAAAAATATATCTCCTTACCTTAAGTAGTTTTCATCGAAAGACAAAGGAAAATGTGCATTGTCATGTAGTTAGGATTTGCATTAGTTTTACATTTCCCATCTACACCTCATGCATCCACCTAACCGCACAAGATAAAATTAATGCTAGCTTAGGTTAAAATAATTTAGTAACTGTGTGTAAGTTAGAGACGTGTTCCGACATCGTAAGACGTCGCAGCTGTCATTATTTTCCTGCACTGCATTCCGGGGGTATTCTCATCTTCCACGTACCAACTAGTATATCGAAGCTCTTTCATGTACCAACCGATATATCGAAGGCTCTTTCATGTACCTTAGGGTATATCGAAAGGAACTTCACGTACTTGGCATATATCAAAAGGTGTTTCACATACTCGGTAGTATATCGGAAGGTCTCGTGCCGTATGGTTGTGCATTAGACAACACCACTATGGATTTGAGCTCCCACGTACCTTGAGTATATCGGGAGAGACTCCTAGGATTCCTGAAACCAACTAAGTTAACCATTTGGTCGTCTTGGCATCACAATACACTGATAACAATCCTCGGGGAGATTAATATGCACGTTCCATCCAGTTAGTCGGGTATTCAGGAAAAGGTATGGTCCCAATCCTCCTTGTTGTGTTTTACTATTGGACCCTGTGGTATATAGTGAGTTGTGGTGCCTTGACAATCCTGTCAAGATCCTGACTGCTCATCGACTCCTATTCACACAGTTTTATTGTTTCTTTTAGACTTGAGTAGCATTTTATTTGTGTGGTACTTCAGAGACTCTTAGGAAGTTTAGATATGGAAGATTCTTCTGAGACTACCAACCAAGAGACCCCTTTCCAAGGTATTCCATTTGTTATTCCCCCTTATGGAACTGTTGGTCCTCCCTTTATGGCTACGTTGAGTCTTCCTGGATTGACAATAGGATTACCAGTATGGTTATTCTCCAATCTAGTTACACCAAGTGCACCAATTGTGTTTAACCTAGGTCCTTTACCACATGAGCTTCAATCTCATGGTGACCCTTCTCCTTCTTCGTCAAAAATTGAATCAGCTTCTGTATCATCCTCTTCTCCTACTGAAAACTCTGATGTTAGTAAGAAGTCAGGTGAGAAGAAGAAGAAAGGGAAGAATAAGAAGAAGAATACTAAGTAGAAGGTCACAACCCCAACCACTGATCATTATGTTGGGAGCATCAATACACCTTTTTTGAATTTGTGTAAACCAAAAGTCCATTGCAAACATTGTAAAGGGTCCCATTTTCTTAAGAGATTCCCTGGTATCTCCAAGGTCTTATAAATATGGATGCGTTCTAAACATCCCATGTCATCAGTCCCTAGGGATCATACTAATGATATCCCATCAACTAGTGACATTGAAATTAAGGGTCGGATGGGTAGAGCTGCAGACCCTTGTTGGTTATGCAAGGGCATGCACCGTACTTACCTTTGTCCTTGTATGGATGAAGCTTCACAATTGTTGGACGACATGGACATATCCCATAAACACCTTCCAACTGAATATTGTAGGTTGTCCCTTGATCCTGCATTGGTTGATAGGACGGTCAATCCAGCCCCTCCCTCGGTGACCCCACTCTTTCATTAGAGAGTGAAAATGAAGCGGTCGATTCAACAACATCCTTGATTGACCCCATTCCTTCCTTGAGGGATGATACCAAAGCGATTAATCAAGTTTTATTCTTGGTTGACCCCAGTCCTCCTATGATGAGTGAAATTCAAGTGATTAATTGAGCATCATCTTCGGTTGATCCCACTCCTTTTTTCTAGAGCGAAACTCAAGTGGTAGATCTAGTTTTGTCCTCGGTCAACCCAACTCTTTCATTGGAAAATGACCAGATTGGAGCAGTCACCATCACAAAATATTCATTGTATCCTTCTTTTCCAACTGAAAGTGAAATAGAAACCACTAATATATTTCTGGTTGGTTTACACATCTCTAGGAAAAGAGAAGTCTCGTCCATAGAACCTCCTCCAAGTAATGAGGTTATTTCATTTGATTGTAATAGTCTAGCAGGATCTCGTCTCCCCTCAGATGTTTGTTTTCAGATATCTGTAGGTGTTTCCGATAAGGAAATATTTCGCATTATAGTTGACAAGTGAGCTTCTATAGTATGTTATCCTCAACTACTTGGAAAGCTATAGGGTCTCCTCTTCTTGTGCCAGATAGCGGCCAGATTTTGGCTTTTAATAGAAGGCCTACCGGACCTTTAGGGGTTCTTCCACAGTTACCTGTCACCTTGAGAGGTAAAACTATTCATTTTGATGTCATGGTTGTCCAAGGTCCTTTAGATTTCAATCTACTCCTGTTTGATGGACAATCCACTCAAGCGGACATGAGATGGATCTCCCTAGCTCAATGTGAGTCTAGAACAAATAGTACAGACTATAAACCACTTTCCTAGATCTAGTTAAGGATCGAGTCGCTAGATTTTTTACCTTAAGTTTGTAGTCCTTTCTCTTAGATGTTGTTCCATGTATCACGGTCATCAGATCTTAGCTGCCAGACCTACCAAGACAAACAAGTAAAGAGCATCTATACAGTAACAGATCTAAGTAAACAGTTAAGTAGGTAAACTACAGAATACCATCAACACAACAATATTGGTGGAAAGCATTTATATTGTTGATGTATATGTAACTTCAGAATGTATTTCATAAATTTATATTGTATTCCTATAGAGATGTTATTATTCCTCTATACGGAAGTGTCATCATTTATATTGTAAGTGTGATAACTGATAGTTGATGGGTTATTAGACCACCTTGTTAGGGTCGGCCCTATATAAGTCATGTGGGTCGAAGGGTTATTAGACCACCCTATTGGGGGTCAGCCATGTGGGTCAAAGGGTTATTAGACCACCCTATTGGGTGTCGGCCCAGTCAGCATTATGTTATGTGGTTAAGTTAAGGCCAACCTAGTAAAGGTTCTTAGGCAAGTCAAATCAAGTATAAATATAGTGCGGGAGGCACTCTATTTCAGCATTTTATTTTCACACACACTCTTTGTAGAGTGGCGCACTTGTGGAGGAGGAGAAGCTGCTGCTAGGATAAGACTATCTCTTGTACTTTGGTTGTATCATTGCTCTATCTATCTCTGAGGAAGTTATTGGGGTTTTTCACCTTTATGGTTTTCCCCAAGTAAACTCTGTGTCTCTTGTGTGCTTGAATTATTGTGTCCATGATTGATATGATGTAGATATGCTGTACATGTTGTTCTCTCGGTTAAGATCCTAGATCAGATTGAAGTAAATTCTGAAAAATTAACATGGTATCAGAGCTAGCCTGAAAGAAGGCATGGTATGGCATGTATGACACTTGTTCCACTTACGATGCTTGGGATTGATATAGAAAAAACCAGTCATAGTAGAACTTTCACTATAAATCCATTTTGGCAAAGTTTTCAAATCTGAAACTTCTACAGGTCGAATATCATATCACCATGTACCTTGTGTCCAAAGGAAAAATTCTACTTCATTGTACTTTGTGTTTTATGATCTGTACAATATAGGCTTTCTCTCTCTTCCAGATATGAGTCATAAACAGGTGACCTTGGAAAACAGGTCATAACTTTGGCTAGGAAGCTCCAAATGAAATTTTGTAAAATGTGACAGGTATTGCATGGACTATACTTTCTCAGGTAATGTTTTTAGAGGCGGAAACTGAACTTGTGACACATGGCACACCGTACAAGTTCACTCTCCTATTTTATCCCATAAACAGGTCACATTTAGACACTTGGAATAGCTCTCTCTCAAAGAATCCATTTGAGGTTAGACCTGTGGATTTGGAAATATTACAGGTTTCGCTAGCATAGGAAAATTTTTCAGACCCTATGAATCAAAAAAAAATTATTTACACTAGAAAAAATTAGGTACATATTTCTGTCAAAACAAAATTATTTTTTATCACATTCATTCATGGCTTCTGAAATTTAGGGTTTCGGAGAAAGTTGAAATTCTTGTAATCAGAGACCACAGCTGAATGCTACTCATCAAAATTGAAATTTAGAGACAAAGATCAGAATTTTTGGTTGGGTAGAAGGATGAGCTTGATCAGACCCTAGTTCGGGACTTTGATCAGAAAAGTGGAAAATTAGGGCTTCTGTAAAAATGACAATTTTTGAAATCTGTGACCACGGCTAGAAGCTCCTCAGAAAAATAGAATCTTAGAGATTTGGGTTGAACCTTTTGATTGGGAAGAAGGGTGGGCTTTATCAAACACTATTTCGGGGTCATGTCCAGTGAATCTGGAAGTTTCAAAGAGAAATTTGAGGGGTGAAACTTTATAGTTTTCAAATTATGAGTATACCAGCTTGAATCAGCTCATCAAGGCGCATCTTTCTATCCTTTCAAAAGTTTGAAATTCAAAGTTTATATTTTTAGGGTTTCTTTGACAAATCCTAATCCAGCTCCAGATCCAGTTCTTGCAAATCAAGAGGATTGGGTTAATCCTAGAAGAGAAGGAATTGGTCACCTGCATAAGTGAAGAAGTTCCTGTTTCAGAGGGAGATGAGGCTAAGGCCTTACATAAGAAGATTACAAGCAATCTCGATAGGTATGACTTATCCAGGTATGTTTCAAGATTTGCTCATGATTAAGTCTATGGTATGTTTGTCTTCATATTATTACGGTTAGTACAATCTTGTTTAAATTTAGACTTGTCATATCACCTTAATAAAATTATGAATGCATGATAGAAGATATTCATTGATTAGGGTGTTAAGACTTATGATTGTACTAATGCATTATGGTGGTGTATGAGGTTTATGTTGTCCGCTAACATGAAAGGTACACCAAGAAATACAAATCATGTTCTAGTTCAAGAACATATGATCATGGTGACATGAAGACAAAGATTCATCCATTGTCATGGATCACATAGAAGATCCATTTACGAGGTATGTATAACTTAGTTCTATAATGGTTAACCTATGATATATGCAGGTTACTAGCACAAGTCATTGAAGAGAACAAGAAGACATCATGTGAGTATGTTAGACATAACTGGCTAACATACTAATATAGGTATGTTTTTCCTATATCAAGTTAGAATCCTACCTTTTGATAGGATCTCTTATATAAGTATACATGGCATGATTGATAATGATTATTCATGGGGTTGAGTAATAACGGGTGTATGCATATTATGTTTCTTACCTTAATTGATGATATGACTAACCATAAGAGTCCTTGAATACTAATGCTTATTATATCTATTTGAAATGATCATGACTATACATGCTTAATATTATTGTGTTTTGATAGTATTAAGATTATACTAATGAATGTGTGATTATGTATGAGACCTTGAGGATAACACAATGATGATACTAATAAGCATGCATAGTGATTAAGGATGGATATAAGTTCAAGGATAGGTAATTAAGGAAGCAAAGATCAAGAGGGAGAAAACTCCAGTTGTTCCTGCAAGGAAGCAAAGATCAAGAGGGAGCAAACTCCAGTTTTTCCTGCAAGAAAACAAATATCAAGAGGGAGTACACTCCAATTCTTCCTACAAGGAAGCAAAGATAAAGAAGGAGCACACTTCAGTAGTTTCTACAAGGATTCATATATTCAAAGGGTGTTGACCACTTCTCACAATCCACATCAGAATGAAGTTACAGAAAAGAAGCAAAGACTGAGAAAGAGTCAACCCAACAAACAAACAAAGATAAGTATTTGAATTATCATTCCTTGCATATTTTATTGTTTAAATAATACTGTTCAATAATACTCATGTTCCTAGAATTAGGTTGTGTATTATGCATTTTAGAATAGTTGCATTGATGAACAGTATACTACTAATATACATGGGTAAGTGTCCTGTGGCATTGTACAACATTCCATTGCTACTTATCTAGAATGAAACCTCTTTGATGACATGTTGGGAGTTGTGCACACTCTTAACAATGTTTTGGTAGAGATTGGAAGGCATCTAGAAAGTTACGGGATATGGATAAATGTTGTATTGAAGCATTGGCTAAGATAATTGCATGACTGTATGACATATTTCTTTATGTGTAAGAATTTGTTTTGAAAAATATGAGCTATTTTCTAATCATGCAATTTAACTTGTTGTGTAGGAAAGATCGTATACCATCACCTACAAAAGAAGGACTACAACATTTGTTCAGCAACAAAATTGTCTATTGAAAATATTGAAGATATTGAAGTTCCCAGAATCTGGGAAGAATACCATGATCGAGGAGTACTAGTCAATCATGAATATGTTTGGGATGCAGTCCCAAGACCTGAAGGGGAGTCTGTAGTGACTTCCAAGAGGATCTACAAGATCAAGCATGCTGCAGGTGGTAGCATAGAGACTTTTTCTCGTGTAGCCAGATACACTTCCATTAGATCCATACTTGCTCTGGCTACAGTGACGAAAGGGAAGATACACCAAATGGATTTCAAGACAGCTTTCTTGAATGGTGTAGTTGAGGAAGAAGTGTATGTGGAGCAGCCACTTGGTTCTGAGACACGTGACAGGGAGTCATATATGTGTAGAACTTAGGATAGATAGCTTTCTATCTAGTTTGGGCTTTACCAAGAGTAAAGCGGATTCCAACCTTTACTACAAGGTTGAGGAAGGCAATCCACTGATACTACTTTTGTATATGGATGAACTATTTATTATAGGTGAAGATAGATTGATTGCCGACACACAGTGGAAGCTTGCTACCGAGTTCGAGATGAAGAACTTGTGGATGATGCACTATTTTCTAGGTATGGATGTGTGGCAGAGTGCAGATGGAATCTTCCTTGGACAAGGGAAGTATGCAGTAGAGATCCTGAAGAGGTTCAGGATGATGGACTACAAGGCCATGGCCACACCTATGGCATCAAACCTAAAGCTTCTATGTGATGCTTCATCTGAACCGGTTGATATCACTATGTATCGTCAAATTATTGGGTCCTTGATGTACCTGATGAACACGAGACTAGATATTTGTTTTGCGGTGAACACATTGAGCCAATTTTTGATGGATCCAAGGAGTGTTCACCTGATTGTTGTAAAGCATATTCTGAAGTACCTGAAAGGTATAGTTGATTATGGGCTCATGTATGATGCGAATCAAAATTTAACCTATAGGGTTATGTTGATTCAGATTGGGCAGGCAGTGCTACAGATAGGAAGAGCACTTCTGTGTACTGCTTCAGTATGGGATCAGGTGTGATCTCTTGGTTTGGCAGGAAGCAGTCCTACATAGCACTGAGTACAGCTGAAGCAGAGTATGTTGCAATGGAGAGCAGGTTGTAGATGTATTGACCAAGCCGTTGGCCAGAGTGCAGTTTGAGAGGCTTGGTGCACTTCAGATCAAGGTTCCTTCCAAAGGAAAGTGATGAGTCCGAAAGATGTAGATGCACATGAGCTTTTCTGACATGGTTGATGTGTTCTCCCATGGTCGTGCTATAATTGTTGAGCCATTCTCACATGGTGGTAGATGTGTTCTCCCATGGTGTAGGTATAAGGGCTAAAGAAATTTTTCACATGGTGGTAGATGTGTTCTCCCATGGTGAAAAAGTAAGGGCTAGAGCCTTCCCCAAATGGTGGTAGATGTGTTCTCCCATGGTGAAAAATTAAGGGCTAGAGCCTTCCCCGAATGGTGGTAGATGTGTTCTCCCATGTCGATGGTGTAAGTGCTAGATGATGTGAATCTGGGCTATGATTCGTGGACGATGAGATGATCTGAAGAGGACGATGCTATGATGATCAGGAGGATCATGGATGATGAGCATTGGGACGATGCTCCAGTTACTGCTCTGTATATGTATATGCATCATGTTGGATGTTGGATATGATCAGTTGGATCATTTATGTATGTACGCATCATGTTGGATGCTGGATATGATCAGTTGGATCACTTGTATGTATTTGTATATGCATCATCTTGGATGCTTGGAGCATGTATCTTTATATGTATTAGGTGGATACGTTGTATGATCAGGTAGATCATGTATTTTGATATATATCAGGTGGATACATTGTGTGGATCATGTATCCTTGTATTTATCAGGTGGATACAGTGTATGATCAGGTGGGATCATGTATGGTGATATCTATCAGATAGATACTTGGTATGCATCAGGTGGATGCATTGTATGATCAGGATGATCATGATGACAAGCTTCAGGATGTTGCTCCAGATGATATGTATTAGGATGGTACAGTGATGATGATCAATATGATCATGAGCATCAGGATGATGCTTTGTGCGATGATGCTCAATTAGATCATGAGTATCAGGTTGATACTTGGAGGTCAAAGATGATATGTGGCAGGTTGTGCAAATAGCATGTAATCAGTCCTCAGAAATCCGATAGGTTGAGCTGTGTGCTCGTAATCAGTCCTGGGATGAGGTATTGCTATGTAGTATGTAATCAGTCCTCAAAGATCCGATAGGTAGAGCTGTGTGCTTGTAATCAGTCCTAGGATGAGGTATTACTACGAAGACATGTAATCATTCCTGGAGATCTGATAGGTTGAGCTGTGTGCTCGTAATAAGTCCTGGGATGCTCTTTAGAGATCTTGTCGGTCATGCTGTGGCACATAAATGTTCCTGGGATGCTCTTTAAAGGTATTGTCTATTCACATGTAATAATTCTTGGAGATCCAAGAGGTTGAGATGTGTGCTTGTAATAAGTCCCGGGATGCTCTTTAAAGGTATTGTCTATTCACATGTAATCATTCTTGGAGATCCAAGAGGTTGAGATTTGTGCTTGTAATAAGTCCTGGGATGCTCTTTAGAGATCTTGCCAGTCGTGCTGTGGCACATAAATGTTCATGGGATGCTCTTTAAAGGTATTGTGAAGGGGATGCATGTAATCAGTCTTGGGAGATCTTTTCGGTCGTGCTTAGGCACATAAATGTTCCTGGGATGCTCTTGTCAGGTATTGCATCAACACATAAAATTAGTCCTGAGAGACCACCACTATCAGACCGTTCGCACAGATGATGAAGACCTACAAGTGGTGGGCCTACATCCAGTATGTAAAAGGATTGGCTCTTTAGAACTTCCTATGATGAGTAGATGCAGAGATTGATTGAGATAGAAACAATAGTGATGATGACGATGACTCGATGACGATTATCCAGTGACGATGATCCAAAGAAGAAGACTTGTGCTAGAAGACCTATGTCAAGAAATACCTTCCTAGTAATGAGGGAGTGTTGATGTATATGTAACTTTGGAATGCATTTCATATATGTATATTGTATTCCTATAGACATGTTATTATTCCTTTATACGGAAGTGTCATCATTTATATTGTAAGTGTTGTAACTTATACTTGATGGGTTATTAGACCACCTTGTTGGGGTCGAACCTGCATAATTCATGTGGGTCAAAGGGTTATTAGACCACCATATTGGGTGTCGGCCCAGTCAGCATTATGTTATGTGGTTAAGTTAAGGCCGACCTAGTAAAGGTTATTAGGCAAGTCAAGTCAAGTATAAATAGAGTGCGGGAGGCACTCTATTTCATCATTCTATTCTCACACACACTCTTTGGAGAGTGGCACACTTGTGGAGGAGAAGAAGCTACTGGTAGGAGAAGACTATCTCTTGTACTTTGGTTGTATCATTGCTCTATCTATCTCTGAGGAAGTTATTGGGGTTTTTCACCTTGATGGTTTTCCCCAAGTAAACTCTGTGTCTCTTGTGTGCTTGCATTATTGTGTCCATGATTGATATGCTGTAGATATGTTGTACATGTTGTTCTATCAGTTAAGATCCTAGATCAAATTGAAGTAACTTCTGAAAAATTAACATATATTACTATAAATAGGGAAAGTACATAGAAGAGAATGACTACAACCAGAGCTTAATGAAGAAGTCCTTCTCCATCGAAGATAATTGCCATATCCTCCTAGGGAAGTGTGAGTCTCTCAATGGATGAGTAGAGATCTCTCTATGATGATTTCACCAGCATGTAGACACTATAGACTTCCTCCATTTGGAGAGGGGTAGAGCTTCATTTATATAGGACTAAGTGGATAGGGTATGGATAGGGTAGGTTGAGATATGGTAGGATAGAGATAGGGGATCCTTCCAAGAGGTTAGGAACTAAGTGCCAACTCCCCCAAGAGGTTAGGGATAAGGATCCATGTCAGCTAGCTTCGACAATGGGCTCGAAGAAGCTATTTTTTCCCATTAACTGACATCGTCGCAACGTGCAATAGAGAAACATGCAACATCACAGGTTGCATGAGGGAATCCTGCAACGGCCTCTCAAAACCTATCATGAATATAATGGCATCTCTTCCAGGTTAAAGACTTAGCCAAGGGAAACTTTAGGGATGTATACACTGAATCTAATGATGGTAAGATTTAGGTGTAACGGAATGCCCCCCAAAGCATGAAGTTGTTGAAAGATTGAACAGGTGAAATGCTTTGACAAAAGGAATGGAAATGGATCGCCGGACGAAGGATGCTACCGCATTACAATTGACTTTGAGCTATATAGTCTCATATGATGTACAACATGGCTGCCGACCAATACAATGCAGATCCATGGTAGTAATGACTGATTGAACACAATCATGGCTACTAGACACAAGCGTAGATCCATGATGAGATAATAACACAGCCACGACCAATACAAATGTGGATCCATGTGATATGACTCAATGAAAACTCCATTGCAACCTGGGTAAAACATGACTCCCCAAGGTCTTCAATCTGAACCCACAATGATACGAATCTATCCATGTGATTACAAATGTCTTAACGTCGAACATGGTAGAAACCACTTGATTACCGTTCATTGATGTATACCGTTAACAAGTGCGACAGAAATCACCATTAATGTCAATGATCCCCAAGGTATCACTGTACATATCGTCAGGCGTGAATAAGTGAGTTGAAGTCGAACACAAGATGAAATCTTTCAATCAAGAGTCAATGATTTAAACTCATGACAAAAGCAAGGTAACCTGCCATTGAGGCATGCAGGGCCAAGGTACTTGGTTGGTTTCTAGATTCAATCCTCGTATGATGTGTTGATGTCGACAAGGATGAATCCATCGAAGGAGGGCCATGATGAATCCCCCATCATCGACACAAAACATGGCCAAGGATGTGTAGAGTTGATTGGATGGTACAGTAACATGCGAGACTGACTTAGAGTAGACTGACATGATGGAAGGTGTACAGACTGGAGATAATGAATGGTGAAGGTATTCTTGAGCATGTGCATGGCATGACTTAGCAGTATTGACATGACAAGTATGACACCAACTTCTTAATGCAACTGATGGTGGAATCATTATTTGAATGACTCAAAGGTGTTGAATATTGTAACTTCTAAGAATATTATATTTGTACTTTATTATTCCAGATATGTTTCATCCCTCCAAGGTGATCCTATTATGTGTTCGGAGATGTTTATTCCTCCAATGGATTTTGGTAACCAGGGTTATTAGATCCACCATGTGGGGTTCAGCCCTAAGTTAATTAATTAGGGGTTATTAGAATCCCTTGGGAGAGGTCGGCCCCATAAGGGAGAAGTTAGTCGGAAAACTAGTATAAGTAGAGGAGGATGCTCCTCACTTATCACACACTTCCATAGCTTAGAAAGTAGCACACTTGTGAGAGAGAGGTCTACATAGGAGGTAGAGAAGGAGCTCTAGTCTTGGAGCACATCTTGTATTTTGGTTGATCATCTTATTGAGGAAAGCTTTGTTGGGTTTTCTACCCCATGAGGTCTTCCCAGGGTAAAATATTTGTCTATCTTGTGATTGTGTTTCTTTCAGTGATCTTTCTAGTCAAATTAGTATAAACTTAACATGGTATCAGAGCTAGCTTGAATAAAACATCTTTCACAAGGTGAAAATATCTTTCTCTCTCTCTCCCAAGATTAGGGTTTCTACAAAAGTTAGTATTTTTGGATTTTAATTGCATGGTTGAATAACATTTCTCAAAATCAAAGTTTTGAGTCCTGGATCGAGGTTTTTGGTTGGGTAGAACTCCGAGAAAATCAAACCCTCGTTTGACTAAAAGCGCGATAAACCAGAAATTCTGTTGCAGATCCGGAAAGTGAAAAGTTGAAGTTTCCAGAAACAGAACACACCAATGTTCCCAAGTCAATCAAGGACATCTCCTGGTAAGTGTTACTCTATCTCTTGAGAAACTTCAATCTCTTGGACTCCCCCAAGAGAAGATGGCTCCAAGATGTTGATGTATATTTAACTTCGGAATGTATTTGATATATGTATATTATACTCCTATAGAGACGGTATTATTCCTCTATACGAAAGTGTCGTCATTTATATTGTAAGTGTCATAACTTATATTTGATGGGTTATTAGACCACCTTGTTGGGGTCGGCCCTGTATAAGTCATGTGTGTCGAAGAGTTATTAGACCACCCTATTGGGGGTCGGCCATGTGGGTCAAAGGGTTATTAGACCACCCTATTGGGTGTCGGCCCAGTCAACATTATGTTATGTAGTTAAGTTAAAGCCGACCTAGTAAAGGTTATTAGGCAAGTCAAGTCAAGTATAAATAGAGTGCGGGAGGCACTCTATGTGATCATTCTATTCTTTCTCACAGTCTCAAGAGAGTGGCGCACTTGTGGAGGAGGAGAAGTTGTTGCTAGGACATGTCTATCTCTTATGCTTGGTTTGTATCATTGCTCCATCTATCTCTGAGGAAGTTATTGGGGTTTTTCACCTTTATGGTTTTCCCGAAGTAAACTTGGTGTCTCTTGTGTGCTTGCATTATGGTGTCCATGATTGATATGTTGTACATGTTGTTATCTCAGTTAAGATCCTAGATCCAATTGAAGTAAATTCTGAAAAATTAACATGGTATCAGAGCTAGCCTGAAATAAGGCATGGTATGGCATATATGACACTTGTTGCAATTGCGAAGCTAGGGCTTGATATACCAAAAACCAGTCATCGTAGAACGTTCGCTATAAATAAATTTTGGCAAGGTATCAGGGTCTGAAAATTGTACAAGGAGAAGATAAGATCCCCATGTACCTTGTGTCCAAAGGACAACATCTAATTCATTGTACGTTGTGATTTATGATCTGTACAATATAGGGTTTCTGCCTCTTCCAGATCTCAGTCATAAACAGGTGACCTTGGAAAAAGGTCATAACTTGGGCTAGGAAGCTCCAAATGCAATTTCGTAAAAGGTGAAAGGTATTAAATGGACTGTAATTTCTGAGGTAACTTTTTTAGAGGCTGAAAATGAACCAGTGACACATGGAATTCCATACACGTTCACTCTCCTGTTTTATCCCATAAACAGGTCACATTGCGACACTTGTAATAAATCTCTCTTAGAGAATCCATTTGAGGTCATACCTATGGGGTTGGAAAGATGACAGGCCGGGCTATCAAAAGAAACATTTTCAGACCCTTTGGATTGAAACGTTCAGAGTTACACTAGAAACAATCAGGCACATATTTTTGTCAAAACATAATTATTTTTTGAGCACCTTCATTCATGGCTTCCGGAATTTAGGGTTTCGGAGAAAGTTGGAATTTTTGTAATTGGAGACTACGGCTGAATGCTACTCATCAAAATTGAAATTTAGAGACCAAGATCATAATTTTTGGTTGGGAAGAAGGTCGGGCTTGGTCAGACCCTAGTTCTGGACTTTGATTGGAAAAGTGGAAAATTAGGGCTTTTGCAAAAATGGAACTTTTTGAAATCTGTGACCACGGCTGGAAGCTCCTCAGAAAAATAGAAGCTTAGATCTTTGGATCGAACCTTTTGATTGGGCATAAGGGTGGGATTTATCAAACCCTAGTTTGGGGTCATGTCTAGTGAATCCAGAATTTTCAAAGGCAAATTTGAGGGGTGAAACTTTGCAGTTTTCAAATTATGAGTGTACCAGCTTGATCAGCTCATCAAGGCGCATATTTATATATTTTCGGGAGTTTGAAATTTGAAGTTTGAATTTTTAGGGTTTCTCTAACAAACCCTAATCCAACTCCAGATCCAGTTCCTGGAAATGAAGTGGATTGGGTTAATCCTAGAAGAGAATGGATTGGTCACCTACATAAGTGAAGAAGTTCCTGTTTCAGATGGAGATGAGGCTAAGACGTTACATAAGAAGATTACAAGCAATCTCGACAAGTATGACTCATCTAGGTATGTTTCAAGATTTTTTCATGATTAAGTTTATGGTATGTTTGTATTCATGTTATTATGGTTAGTACAATCTTGATTAAATTTAGACTTGTCCTATCACCTTAATAAAATTATGAATGCATGATAGAAGATATTCATTTAGGGTGTTGACACTTATGATTGTACTAATATATTATGGTGTTGTATGAGGTTTATGTTGTCCGCTAACATGAAAGGTACACCAAGAATGACAAATCATGATCATGATGATATGAGGACAAAGATTCATCCATTGTCATGAATCACTTAGAAGATCTATTTGTGAGGTAAGTATAACTTGGTTCTATAATGGTTAACCTATGAGATATGCAGGTTACTAGCACAAGTCATTGAAGAGAACAAGAAGACATCATGTAGGTATGTTAGACAGAACTAGCTAACATACCAATCCAGGTATGTTTTTCCTATATCAAGTTAGAATCCTTCCTTGTGTTAGGATCCCTTATATATGTATACTTGGTATGATTGGTTATGTTTATTCATAAAGTTAGAAATGTAAGTAATCAAGGGTTTATGCATTTTATGTCTCTTATCTTGATTGATGATTTAACTAACCAGAAGAGTCCTATGATCAAATAAGAATATGCATGAGTAAAAGAAGACTTCCCTGAAACCTTGAATACTAATTTTTATTATCTGTGTTTTTAATGATCATGACTATACATGTTTAATATTATTGGGTTTTGATAGTATTAAGATTATACTAATTAATGTGCGATTATGTATGAGATCTCGAGGATAACACAATGATGATACTAATAAGCATGCATAGTGATGGATATAAGTTCAAGGACAGGTAATCCAGGAAGCAAAGATCAAGAGGGAGCACAATCCAGTTGTTCCTGCAAGGAAGCAAAGATCAAGAGGGAGCACACTCCAGTTGTTCCTGCAAGGAATCAATGATCAAGAGGTAGCACACTCCAGTTGTTTCCTGCAAGGAAGCAAAGATCAAGAAGGAGCACACTTGAGTAGTTTCTACAAGGATGCAGATATTCAGAGGGATTTGACCACTTCTGAAAATCCACATCAGAATGGAGTTGCAGAAAAGAAGCAAAGACTGAGAGGGAGTCAACCCAACAAACAAACAAAGATAAGTTTTTAAATTATCATTCCTTACATATTTTATTGTCTAAATAATACTGTTAAATAATGTATATACTCATGTTCCTAGAATTAGGTTGTGTATTATGCATAGTTGCATTGATGAACAGTATACTACTAATATACATGGGTAAGTGGCCTATGGGACTATACAACATTCCATTGCTACTTATCTAGAATGAAACCTCTTTGCTTTCATGTTGGGAGTTGTGCACACTCTTAACAATGTTTTGGTAGAGATTGGAAGGCATCTAGAAAGTTAAGGGATATGGATAAATATTGTATTGAAGCATTGGCTAAGATAATTGCATGACTGTATGACATATTTCTTTATGTGTAAGAATTTGTGCTGAAAACTATAAGATGTTTTCTAATCATGCAATTTAACTTGTTGTGTAGGAAAGACCATATACCATCACCTAAAAAAGAAGGACTACAACATTTGTTTAGCAACAAAGTTATCTATTGAAAATATTGAAGATATTGAAGTTCCCAGGATCTGGGAAGAATGCCATGATCGAGGAGTACCGGTCGATCATGAAGATGTTTGGGATGCAATCCCAAGACCTGAAGGGGATTCTGTAGTGACTTCCAAGAGGATCTACAAGATCAAGCATGTTGTAGGTGGTAGCATAGAGACTTTTGCTCCTATAGCCAGATACACTTCCATTAGATCCGTACTTGCTCTGGCTGCAGTCATGAAATGGAAGATACACCAAATGAATTTCAAGACAGATTTTTTGAATGGTGTAGTTGAAGAAGAAGTGTATGTGAAGCAACCACTTGGTTCTGAGACACATGATAGGGAGTCATATATGTACAGAACTTGGTATGGTAGGATAGACAGCTTTCTATCTAGTTTGGGCTTTACTAAGAGTAAAGTGGATTCCAACCTTTAATACAAGGTTGAGGAAGGCAATCCAGTGATACTACCTTTGTATATGGATGACCTGTTTATTGCAAGTGAAGATAGATTGATTGTCAACACGCAGCGGAAGCTTGCTTCCGAGTTCGAGATGAAGAACTTATGGATGATGCACTATTTTCTAGGTATGGAGGTGTGGCAAAGTGCAGATGGAATCTTCCTTGGACAAGGGAAGTATGAATTAGAGATCTTAAAGAGGTTCAAGATGATGGACTGCAAGGCCATGGCGACACCTATGGAATCAAACCTGAATCTTCTGTGTGATACTTCATCTAAGCCGGTTGATATCATTATGTATCCTCGGATGATTGGGTCCTTGATGTACTTGACAAACACGAGACCAGATATTTGCTTTGTTGTGAACACATTGAGACAGTTCTTGACGGATCCGAGGAGTGTTCACCTGATTGTTGTAAAGCATATTCTGAAGTACCTGAAGGGTACAGTTTATTATGGTCTCAAATATGAAGCGAATCAAAAGTTTAAACTACAGGATTATGTTGATTCAGATTGGGCAGGCAGTGATACAGATAGGAAGAGCACTTCTGGGTGTTGCTTTAATATGGAATCAGGTGTGATCTCTTAGTTTAGTAGGAAGCAATCCTGTGTAGCACTGAGTATAGTCGAGGCAGAGTATGTTGCAGCTTGTTCATCTAGTTGTGAGGCAGTATGGATTTGGAAACTATTTTCTGAGTTATTTGATCTCCCACTGGAGGCTACTGACATATTTTGTGACAACCTGAGTTGTGTGAAGCTGTCTGAGAACCCGGTGTTCCACGACAGGTCAAAACACATAGAGATCAAATATCACTATATCAAGGATATAGTGCAGAAAGGAGCAGTGAAGCTCATGTATGTTGCGACGGATGAGCAGATTGCAGATCTACTAACGAAGCCACTAGCCAGAGTGAAGTTCGAGTACTTCAGAGAGAGGCTTGGTGTTCTTCAGATTGATGACACTTCGAGGAAGAAGTGATGGAGACATTTACTGAAGCCATTCTAAGAATGTTGGAAGGAGGACCCTTCACATGGATGTGGATGTAAGTGCTAGATGATGAGCATCAGGATGATGCTCTAGTTACTGCTCTGTATGCATCATGTTGGATGCTGGACATGATCAGTTGGATCATTTATATGTATGTATGTATGCATCATGTTGATGCTGGATATGATCAGTTGGATCATTAATATGTATGTTTGTACGCATCATGTTGATGTTGGATATGATCAGTTGGATCATTTATATGTATGTATGTACGGATAATGTTGATGTCGGATATGATCAGGTAGATCATGTATTTGTATATGTATCAAGTAGATACTTATATGATCAGTGTGATCATGTACTTATGTATGTATCAGGTGTATACTTGTATGGTTAGTGTGATCATGTACTTATGTATATCAGATAGATGCACTGTATGATCAGGTGGATCATGTATGATATGTATCAGGTAGATACTGTGTATGCATCAGATGGATATATTGTTTGATCAGGGTGATCACAGATGATGAGCTTCAGGATGTTGCTCGAGATGATATGCATCAGGTTGATGCTACGATGATCGGGATGATCACAGATGATGAGATTCAAGATGTCGCTCCAAATGATATGCATTGGGTTGATGCTATGATGATGATCAAGTTGATCATGTGATGATATACATCCGGATGATGTATGGTGAGTATTGGTTTGATACTCTGTGGCTATGGACAGGTTGTGCAGGTAGCATAGAAAAGATCCTAGTAGATCCTATAGTCTGTGTTAGGTTGCTCTTTCTAGGTTTTGCTATAGGTAGCATAGAAAATATCCTTTAAAAAACGGACATCTATAGTAGTGTGCTCGTAACATCCTGGTTTGCTCTATCGAAATCCTATAGTCTGCGTTAGGATGCTTTGAGTAGTTTTTGCTATAGTTTTGCATAGAAAAGATCCTTTAAAAGCCGGACAGGTAGAGCAGTGTGCTCGTAACATCCTAGGTTGCTCTATTGAGATCCTATAGTCTGCGCTAGGATCCTCTGAGTAGGTTTTGTGAAAGTTCACATAGAAAATATCCTTTAAAATTTGGACAGGTAGAGCGGTGTGCTCGTAACAACCTGGGATGCTCTATCGAGATCCAGATAGGTAGAACGGTTTGCTCGTAACATCTTGGGATGCTCTGAGTAGGTTTTGTGAAGGTCAACATGTAAAAGAACCTATAGTCTGCGCTAGGTTTTGTTGACGCACGTAATCAGTCCTAGGATCCATAGTATGGCCATTGATGATGACCTGTAGGTGGTGGGCCTACATCCAGCATGGAAAAGGGTTGGCTCTATAGAACTTCCTATGACGAGTAGATTCAGAGATTGATTGAGATAGAAGCAGCAGTGACGATCACGATGACTCGATGACGATTATCCAATGACGATGATCCAGAAAGGAAGAATTGTGCTAGAAGACCTGTGTCAAGAAATACCTTCCTAGTTAAGAGGGAGTGTTGATGTATATGTAACTTCAGAATGTATTTCATATATGTATATTGTACTCCTATAGAGATGGTATTATTCCTCTATACGGAACTGTCGTCATTTATATTGTAAGTGTCGTAACTTATACTTGATGGGTTATTAGACCACCTTGTTGGGGTCGGCCCTATATAAGTCATGTGGGTCGAAGGGTTATTAAACCACCCTATTGGGGGTCGGCCATGTGGGTCAAAGGGTTATTAGACCACCATATTGGGTTTCATCCCAGTCAGCATTATGTTATGTGGTTAAGTTAAAGTCGACCGAGTAAAGCTTATTAGGCAAGTCAAGTCAAGTATAAATAGAAAGCAGGAGGCACTCTATTTGATCATTCTATTCTCTCTCACACTCTCGGGAGAGTGGCACACTTGTGGAGGAGGAGAAGTTGCTACTAGGAGATGTCTATCTCTTATGCTTGGGTTGTATCATTGCTCTATCTATCTCTAAGGAAGTTATTGGGGTTTTTCACCTTTATGGTTTTCCCTAAGTAAACTTGGTGTCTCTTGTGTGCTTGCATTATGGTGTCCATGATTGATATGCTATAGATATGCTATACATGTTGTTCTCTTAGTTAAAATCCTAGATCAAATTGAAGTAAATTCTGAAAAATTAACACAAGCACTAAGCTTGAAGACAAGCTAGAAGGTATAGAGAATTTCCGGGCATGGAAATACATAATTGGTCTCATTCTTGAAGAGAATGATCTTGCTCAATATATCAAGGATGAATTTTCAGAACCCGTTAAAAGATGAAGCCAAAGAAAAGTATAGGAAGGATCTGATTAGGGAAAACAAAATCATTGTTGATTCTGTCAAGGACCACTTGATTCCACAAGTGGAATCCAAGAAGACCCCAAAGGAAATGTATGATGCCCTAGGAAGAATGTATGAAGGGAAGAACATCAATAGAAAGATGAATCTAAGAACTCAGTTGAAGAGTACCAAGATGAACAAAGGAGAATCCATTCAAGACTACTACTCAAGGGTTTCCCAAATCAAGGAACAACTAGATGCCATTGGAGATACCCTTCATGAAGATGAACTTGTAATGACTGCTCTAAATTGTCTCACTAGACCTTGGGAGTAATTTATACAAACTATGTGAGCCAGAAAAGAAAATATAAAGTTTGATATAGTATGGGAGGATTGTGTTCAAGAAGAAGCTAGGGTAGCAAATAAAGAAGCCCTTCTCAAGGAGGATGACCAAGCCTTGGCTACTCACACCAAAAGAAGAAGAAAGGGTCACTTAAAGAAAGATGACCATAAGCAGTATCAACCCTCCCATAGATTTAATAGGAGAAGAGGATCAAACTTAGAAAAAGACCTCTCCATGGTTCAATGCTTCAATTGTCTTAAACTAGGACACTTTGCTAGAGACTGTACTTCACAAACAAAGAAAAAGAAGCTTGTCCACAAAAGACATCATGCATGTATGGCAGAAGATGATAGTGGAGAAGAAGAAGAAGAAGAAGAAGAAGAAGAAGAAGAAGAGGAAAGGCCTAGAAAGAAAAGATCCAAAGTAAAGAAAGAAAATGCAGAAGAATATGTTCTATTTTCTGCACTATTTGGGTCGGTAACACCTGGAGAAGAAACATGGCTCATCGATAGTGGTTCTTCAAAGCACATGACAGGTCAAAAGAAAACTCTCTCAAGACTTGAAGAAAAGACTTCTCCACAAAAGGTGTCTCTAGGGGATGATTATCAATATCCTATCAAGGGAATTGGTGAAGCAAGCTATAAGCTTGATTCTAGAACACCATGGAAGATGAAAGAAATGTTATATGTACCAGGTTTGAAGAACCTACTTTCTATCTTAGCTCTAGATAAGAAAGGATTTATAATTGCATTCATAGATGGACAAGTACTTATGTGGCCCAAAGGAAAATCAATTGAGGATGCAATTGTTATTGGTGAAGAGGAAGGAGGTCTTTACAACTAGAAGTTTCCTTTGCCCATGAAACTACTAGACCTAGTGAGCTATGGCATAGAAGGCTTGCTCACATTAACTACAAATCCCTTCCCTATGTAAGCAAGGTGGTTATAGGACTGCCAGACTTGAAGGTTGATCATAATGGCACATGCAAAGGATGTGAACCAGGGAAGAATGTCAAGAACCCATTTCTAAAGAGTGAAACAAAGACTAAGAACATCCTGGAGTTAATACATTTAGATGTATGTGGACCAATGCCCACCACATCCGTAAGTGGGTTTGAATACTATCTCACATTCATGGATGACTATTCAAGGAAGGCTTGGATATACTTTCTAAAAGGAAAGAATGAAGTCTTTGGAAAATTCAAAGAGTTCAAGGCTTTGATAGAAAATCACTCAGAAAAGAAAAGTAAGATTCTCAGAACGGATAATGGCGGAGAATATACATCAAAGGATTTTGAAGACTTTTGCAAGGAAGCTGGAATCAAGAGGGAACTAACCACTCCCTACAATCTCCAACAAAATGGGGTTGCTGAAAGAAAGAATAGAACCATCATGGAAGCTGTGAAGACTATGATACATGACCAAGATCTACCCATGTATCTATGGGCTGAAGCAGCTAGGACAGCAGTCTATGTGCAAAATAGACTATCCCATAGTGCTCTTGAATTCAAGACTCCAGAAGAAGTGTTCACAGGAAAGAAGCCTGAGGCAAGTCATCTCAAAATATTTGGATGTCCAGTGTACATTCGCATTCCAAACGAGAAGAGAACCAAGTTGGATCCTTCTAGTAAAAAGGGAATATTTGTTGGATATTGTGAATCATCCAAAGCTTTCAGAATTTACATACCAGGTTTTCATCATATGGAAATAAGTAGAGATGTGACAATTTATGAAGAAGCAACTCTCAAGAAATCTAGGAAGTGCCAACTTGAAGAAGTCTATGAAGAAGATACACCTCCTAGAATCACAGAGGATGTGCCCATCGCTGAAGATGATACACCTGAAGACCATGACATGTTAGAACCACAAGAACAACCCATTACAAACATATCTAGAAAAATAAGGCCAGCATGGGCTAGAGACATTATTCAAGGAGCTGAAAAATATGGAGCTCCTGAAGGCTCCACTAGAGAAAGAAAGAAACCAAAGCTAGTATCCAACTATGTGGTTTTGATGTGTGATCTTGTGGATCAACAACCTACTAGATATGAAGAAGCAGTTTAGAAGAAAGAGTGGGTAGAAGCAATGACAAAATAATACCAATCAATAATGAAAAATGATGTTTGGGATATAGTTCCCAAACCAAAAGATAAAAGTGTGGTATCTTCCAAATGGATATTCAAGATAAAACATGCTGCAGATGGTAGCATTGAAAAATATAAGGCAAGATTTGTAGCCAGAGGATTCTCTCAGAAAGAGAGAATTGACTATGAAGAAACATTTGCACCAGTTGCTAGGTGCACTTCCATTAGAACTATCATGGAACTTGCATCCATGATGAAATGGAAATTACACCAGATGGATGTTAAGACAGCCTTCCTAAATGGTGTGATTGAAGAAGAAGTGTACATAGAACAACCACAAGGATTTGAGGTTAAAGATGGGAAAACACATGTATGCAAGCTGAAAAAGGATTTGTATGGATTGAAGAAAGCTCCCAGAGCTTGGTACGGAAGGATTGGCAGTTTCTTAACAAGCATGGGCTTTACCAAGAGTAAAGCTGATCCTAATCTTTATCTCAAAGTTATGGATGATGAACCTATTATATTATTGTTGTATGTAGATGATCTATTTCTAACTGGAAATGAGAAACAAATTATCGAGTGCAAGAAGAAGCTCTCTTCAGAATTTGAGATGAAAGATCTCAGTTTAATGCACTACTTCTTAGGTCTAGAAGTATGGCATGAACCAAAAGGAATCTTTCTAAATCAGGGTAAGTATGCTATGGGGATTTTGAAAAGATTCGATATGTTGGAGTGTAAATCCATGGCCCCTCCCATGGACTCCAACTTGAAGTTATTAGTTGATGACTCATTAGAGTTAGTAGATGTGACTCTATACAGACATATTATTGGGTCATTAATGTATTTGACAAATACCAGACAAGGCATATGCTTTGCTGTAAATACTTTGAGTCAATATCTAGTGCAACCTAGAAGAGTTCATTTAATAGCTGCAAAGTATGTAATGAGGTATCTAAAGGGTACATTAGATTTTGGTCTATATTACCTTGGAAATCATGAATTCAGACTACATGGTTACTTAGATTCTGACTGGGCAGGAAGTGTCTCAGATAGGAAGAGTACATCAGGTGGATGTTATGGTCTTGGATATGCCATGATCTCATGGTTCAACAAGAAATAGTCTAGTGTGGCTCTCAGTACAGCCGAAGCAGAATATATAGCTGCTTGCTCTGTTAGTTATGAATCAGTATGGCTTCAAAAACTATTATTAGGATTGTTTGACTTAGAGATGGATCCCACTATGATCATGTGTGACAACCAAAGCTGTATTAAGATGACAAAAAATCCAGTGTTCCATGATAAGTCAAAACACATAGAGATACGATATTTCTGTATATGTGATATGGTGCAGAAAGGAGCTATTAAGCTCGAGTATGTGAGCACTGATGAAAAAATTGCTGATATATTGACCAAACCTCTATCTCAAGTAAAATTTGAGTATTTCTGACATAAGCTTGGTGTAGTTCAAAAGGACCCTCCTCAAAAGGGGGAATGATGTAGACACTGATGATGAGATTGCCCGCATCGATAGTAAGGTTGATGATGAGGATACCTACATTATTATTATACTTAGGATATTTATATTTCTTATATGTATACTTAGGATATTTATATTACTTGTATATGCACTTGTACTGATGAGGATACTTGTGTTGATGATATGATGAGAACACTTGTATATGTACTTGAATTGATGAGGATACTTGTATTGGTGATATGTATACATGTATTGATGAGAACACTTGTATATGTACTTGTATTGATGAGGATACTTGCACCGATGATATGTATGTGTACTGATGATACCTATATTGATGAGAGGACAGGTGGGGATTGTATCTTCCTTGGACTTCGGTCCCAGAATTGATCCGTAGATAGATGTATCTGAAAATGAAGTCCTGATAGGACAGGTGGGGATTGTATCTTCCCCAGACTTTGGTCCTAGAATTGATCTGTAGATAGATGTCTCCGAAAATGAAGTCCTGAGAGGACAGGTGGGGATTGTATCTTCCCTGGACTTCGGTCCCAGAATTGATCTGTAGACAGATGTCTCCGAAAATGAAGTCCTGAGAGCACAGGTGGGGATTGTATCTTCCCCGGACTTCGGTCCCAGAATTGATCCATAGACAAGATGTCTCCGAGAATATGGGGATTATATCTTCCCTAGACGATGGTCCCAGAATTGATCCGTAGACAAGATGTCTCCGAGAATGTGGGCATTGTATCTTCCCCAGACGATGGTTCGAGAATTGATTCGTAGACAAGATGTCTCCGAGAATGTGGGGATTGTATCTTCCCCAGACGACGGTCCCAGAATTGATCCATAGACATATGTCTCCGAGAATGTGGGGATTGTATCATCCCTGGACTTCAGTCCTAGAATTGATACGTAGACATTTGTCTTCGAGAATTGATGATAGGACTGCATCATCCCTTGAACCTTCGTTCAAAATGTACGTGATGGGATTGCATCGTCCCCTAGACATGAGACTTGTCTTAAAGTGATAAGGAATGATCCTCCTGGACGTTGATCGGAATTGCATTGTCCCTAGACATGATATCTGTCTTAAAGTGATAAGGATTGATCATCCTAGAACTTGATCTTGATTGTATCATCCATGGACCTATGTCCTAAAGAGAGTGAGATTGATCATCCTGTAATATGATCATGTGTATTGCAGAGTATTCTATGATGATGATCCAGATGATGTAGATCGAGATGATGATCCAGATGCTATAGATCGAGATGATGATCCAAATGTTGTATATCAAGATGATGATTCAGATGCTGATGATCGTATGATGATGATGCTGATGATCGTATGATGACGATGTTGATGATCGTATGATGACGATGCCGATGATCATATGATGACGATGCTGATGATGACAATGATGATGATCATATGAAAACGATGTTGTTGATCATGAGGATCCAGATGATGATATTGCTGTAGCTGTTCAAGTGCCGCAGAAAATTCAGTACTGAAGATGTTGATGTTCCAATATTGAAGATGTTCCAGTAACTGCTTGAGTTACGGATGATGTTAAGAAAGCTTCCAATGATTTATAAATCTATCATGTATGATGTAGTCAATGAATCCTTTCTCCTGCAGATGTTTTATAATATCCTTCTCGTTAAGGGGGAGTGTTGAATATTGTAACTTCTAAGAATATTATATTTGTACTTTATTATTTTGGAGATGTTTCATCCCTCCGAGGTGATCCTATTATGTATCCGGAGATGTTTATTCCTCCGATGGATTGTGGTAACCAGGGTTATTAGATCAACCATGTGGGGTTCGGCCCTGAGTTAATTAATTAGGGGTTATTAGACTCCCTTGGGAGAGGTCGGTCCCATAAGGGAAAAAGTCAATCGAAAAACTAGTATAAGTAGAGGAGGATGCTCCTCACTTATCACACACTTCCATAGCTCAGAAAGGAGCGCACTTGTGAGAGAGAGGTCTGCATAGGAGGTAGAGAAGGAGCTCTAGTCTTGGAGCACATATTGTATTTTGGTTCATCATCTTATTGAGGAAAGCTTTGCTGGGTTTTCTACCCCATGAGGGTTTCCTAGGGTAAAATCTTTGTCTATCTTGTGATTGTGTTTCTTTCAGTGATCTTGCTAGTCAAATTAGTATAAACTTAACAAAAGGTAACTAGACTCATGAAGTAAGTAAGACTCGAGGACAAACGGATGACCCAAGTACAATATGCGAAATGCAAATGAGTGCCATGTTCAAGAATGACTAGGTACTGCCACAGATAAAGGTGTAATACAAAAGCTTTCATTTTTCCCCATCATGAACGATGAGTGCCTCATGTATTTTTTTATGAGCTTGATGAGGGTAACCAGAGGCTTGGTATAGCTCATCTCATAGATGATTCCCATCCCAAATATTTTATGAACCTATTATAGGAGGGGTTTTTCCTATGGCAGTCCCTTCAATGTGAAAATTTAACGAGTCCATGGAAGGTAAGCTCGATCATCATTTCATGTTTAGAGAGTCTGAAAAGAACTAAAGAAGACTCCAATGGTCCTTTTTCGTAAAGTTAGCATCATCGCCCAAAAAAGGGTAAAACAATGTGGGAGAGGACTCTTCCAGTCATGATTGGTTGGAGTATACCTTTTTCGTAAGTAGTGCCCCCTAGTGCGAAAAAGGGGTAAACTATCACCAGGTAGATGACCATTCAAATTCTTTAACAAGCGTAAACGCGACAAGTTCGCTTGGCAATCTTTTTGTATTTTGAGAGCCTGAAAAGAGCTTAAAGATGGACTCCGGGGGGGTTCCTTTTCCGTAGGGGTTTAACGAGCCCAAAAAAGTGATAAATCATAACTCAGTAAGTTATTCTCATGGTTTTAAGAGCACGAGAAAGAACAAAGAGTAAGCTCATCATCATTAAATAATCACAATCTAATGAAATTGAAAATAACGAAAAAAACATACAAGGGGTATTCATACCTGAGATGATCATTCCAACGTGGAAAACGATGTCAAAGGACACCTAAAGAATCCTGCACACTTGAAAACTAGGTCAAATAGCCAACCAAGCGTTCAAATGCGATAAAAAATGATTTAAACTATAGGAAATGACCTAAAGGCATCAAATATTTGAAAAAAAAAAATTTCCTTTTTGTCTATAAATAGAAAAAATGGGTCAAAAAGAGTCACCATTGTTCATTTGCCAAATTGGGGAGAATAAGTGTCAACTGGATCCAAAAGTTTGCTTGTCGATTCCAGGAGCTATGAGCAACCATTTCACCAGCCATCCAGATCAGGTAACTCTAAACTTCATCCAACATAATTGTACTGGTTTACATTTTTATTTTGGTTCATTTTTTTGGGTTTTGAGTGGATTTGTGGAGGGCTATTGCGTCTTTGGGTCGTTGCAAGTGGCCCTTACGGGAACTGTGACGAACCTAGGCCATCGTAAATTCCACAAAGGTGGACTGGAACAACATCACACTGTCATAATTGATGGGGTGCGATGGTGGAAACGTCCAACCCAACCATCAAAACTAACCCAAAAAATTACCTTCCAGTGGTTGAACTGAGTATTAACAATGTTTAAACTCTCTTTTTGTCAAGTTGATAGCAGCCAAAATGGTCTTGGAGTAGCCTGAACGGGAGCATGAGTTAGATGACATGCAAATTGCAAACGATCCATTATGTGTGATGGCACTGAGGAATTGTGGTCTCCTCAAGTTCTTCCATATCCAGGGCATGAGGGCCCAAATCCCCCTGCTGACACATATGCTTAGATGTTGGGATGCGGCTCAACAATATTTTATGATCGGCGAGCACATACTTACCATAGATGTCGAGGACATCTACTTCTTGACTGGATTGTTCTGAAGGGGGGACAATGTGCTTCTTACTGGATCATGGGGAAGTGATCAGACCATGGAGGACATGATCCTATAGCACTACACTCTTCACGCTCGTGCTTCCAGTGGGAAGATTCCCATAAAAGATGTGTGAGAGCATCTGTTTTGTGCTATTCTCTTCACCATCATGAGGATAGTAGGGAGTCAGGCTCCTCACTTGGCTACTAGGTCTCAGATGCTATATGCGGAGGACTTTATGTCTCTAAACATCTTCAACTACTGCGAGGGACTCCTCGCGAACATTCGAGCTCAGCTGACCAAGTGTAACCGGGGAGAGCTCAAATAGTTCGGATACTGATCGATAGTGATCTCATTTCTATTGGAGCAGGTTCCCCTCTTGTGCCCATAGGTACCACTGGATGACAGGGATCCTAAGGATCCTCACATGGCTAGATGGACAAAGGTGATGGCCCACCATGGTGGGGGCCCCATCATCGGATATGGTACTGAGTTCTTCACCTAGCTAGAGGGCTAGTTTCTTATGGTAGAGGACTACCCATACAGCAGTATGGACTACAGAGATGACCTGGACTTAACGCTGCCCGAGGGAGCATCATGGGGAGACATAGGTAAGAACAAAAACCCTTGTACTTTTTAGTTTTGCACATTTATAATTTTTTTGTTATAGTGCTAATGAGATATCAACATGTGTGTGCACATGTAGGCCCTGTATGACCAGTATTAGTCTCTCTTCTTGCGAGGAGAGAGAGAGGAGAGGGAGAAGTCATGGCTCCAACGGTACATGTTTCCATCGCAGAGATGGATGGTGTCTATGCGAACCTAAGTGGGCTGACGTTAGATGTCCTAGAGCCGATGGTAGATGAGTTACCACGGCCCATGTAGGTGTATACTGTTGGAGCGTTTGCGCGCTTCAATGTGCTGTTCGCAGGGTCGCGAGAGCAGTTGATTGTTTCCACACTCAGCAGGCTAGAGTTGTTAGACCTAGGGGTGTATGGGCTAGGCGGTAGGCCTAATGTTGTTATCATGTATGTACTGAGAGCTTAGAGGCCTCAAATTTTTGTACTTACTGAAAGCTGTGAGGCTTCAAATTTTGTAGAGACTTATTGAAAGACGTCACGCTTCAGATTTTTGTACCAACACTACTTTTTATGATTTATGTATATATATATAAACATTCTCGCGGTTCATACATTATGTGTTTCAAATGGATGAATGATGTGATCTTGTTTATATGTTTGCTTATAAAATGACTTATTTACATGTTATGTCTACTTTTAACAGTTCATGAATATGCTTATGTGTGTGCAATGTACCAATCTAAGATGAAGTTGGACATGGAGTTGGCAACTGTATTCACATCTCGTGGAATGTGCAAGTAGTGAATGGATGCAAAGGACCTTTCTAGAAGATGGACTCATCTATAGAGACAGAGTAAGGTGGGATTGTGGATGGCATAGACTCGATTAAGATGAGAGACCACTAGTTGAGAATCCAAATGGATGACGACATGGTCCATAACCAAAGAAATAGCATCAGTTAGGGTTCCAATGACTACTTGATATTCTGCAACATTGTTGGTCGTGAAGCCTAGACACATTCCTCTTGAGCTGATAAGCTCGCCAGTAGGTGAATAGAGTACACAGGTTGTCGAAGAAAGGTTACGGGTATGCCGACTGGCGGTGTCCGTGAATCCGTAGCAAGTTGCCATCTGTACACGCAAACAGAACATGGTATAAGAAGTCGAAACAAGATCTAGACACACTAAAATAAACGCTTCACATCACACAAAAACCACACACACCGTCTACAGTATATACAAAAATGTCCATGCATGAAAATTTCAAACATAGTACCTCTTCAGGTAAAGCTCATTGTGGGGTTCACCTAGAGATATTCCATCATAATCCTCGAGCTCATAAGCTCCCTTTTCCAAAACACGTTTAACGATGTAAGGTCTGTTCCACATGGACTCGAACTTTCTTGCCCCCAGTTTTTATTGCTTTAGGTCGTATGTAAGGACCAAATCGCCCTCATTGAAAATAAGAGGTTCCACTGACTTGTCATACTGTTCTTTGATGCATCTCTTATGTGCTTCATTGGAAAGAGCAGCATCTCGGCGAGACTCATCAAGTTTCCCTAGGTAAAGGAATCATAATTCCTCGGTAGTAGTGTTAGGAAGAAGTTTGACGGTGAGTTGGAGGGATGGAATCTTGCACTCAATCGGAAGGACAACCTCCAAACCATACACTAGTTGGAATGGAGTAAATCCGGGTAGCGGTTTTGATGGAAGTTCACTAGGCCCATAATGTTGAAAAGAGCATATTATGCCAGTTGGACTTGTGTGTACCTACCATCCGTTGGATCATAGTTTTCAAGATCTTATTTATGGCCTCGACCTGTTCATTGGATTGTGGGTAGTAAGGTGTTAAGTTTTCATCGTGACAACCCAATTTGTCGCTCAATTCTTCAACCATGTGGTTCTGAAAGTGGGAACCATGGTCGGTTACTATAGACTGAGAAACTCCAAACTGCACTATGACATGATTGAACATGAAGAGGGCGGAAGTCTTACCGTCATTCATGTATGTAGGAATTTCCTTGACCCACTTTGTAAAGTAGTCCACAACTACAATGATGTAACTATGCCCCCTGGCCGAGGTAGGCATACAATGCATGAAATCGATGCCCCATTTAGAGAAAGGGCCAACGGAAATAACCGAGTGTAACGAGGCGGGATGGGTGCACCTTTTGGTATGAAAATGTTGACATGGAGGACTTTTTTTACGGCCTCGATACAATCTTTAAAGATAGATGGCCAATAATATCCCGTGTGAAGAATCTTCTGGGCTACAGCCATCCCAGAAAGATGACTGCCATAAGCGCTAGCATGAAAATCATTTAGGATGATTTCATCCTCATCATGAGTTAGACAATGTCGAAGAATAGAATCGATGCCATGGCAGTACAAAGTATCACTGATGATCAGGTAATACTTTGCATGGTGTCGCATACGATGACGGTCTTCACGAGACAAATGAGAGATGAAATGTTGGGTTTGAAGATACAAAGTGATATCTCCATAACATGGGTAAGACGTACTGATAAGAAACAATGAATCATCTGGAAAGGAGTCATTGGGCTCAGATTCTACATCGTTACAGGGGAGGTCGCAAATAAGCTCAGCAAACACCAAATATTTTTTAGACTTTGCCTTTTCAGAAAGAAGATCAAATTCTTGCAGTATCATGATCTAGCGTGAATACTTTCCCTCAAGCACTTGACGTGTCAGAACGTGGTACATGGGGTTTGAATGGGCGATGATGGTGGTGGTGCGAAGCAAAATGTAATGTCAGAACTTCTGCATGGCTGTGACAGCCGCAAGAGCGAGCTTCTCAACATGTGAATACCGAGTTTCAGTGTCAATGAGACCTTTGCTGGCATAATATATCACATGTTCTTGGGAGTTCTAGTCTTCCTGTACCAAAACCATGGCGATAGTGGTGTCGAAAGTAGTGAGTTATAAGATGTAATTGCGATAGTAATTCGACAGTTGGAGCAGAGGGGCATGCATCATGTCATGTTTCAAACTATCAAAAGATTTTTGCGCTTGGTCATCCCAGATGAATGGGACATCTTTCTTCATCAATATCATGTAACCCTATGTATTTTGCGTGAAATTACAAACAAAACATCGTAAATAAGTTTCTCTTCCTTGTAGACTCTAAAGTTCCATTAAATTGGTTGGAGGTGGAAGAGAGACGATGGCTCCCAGCTTCAAGGGAACCATCCTTCGAGACGATAAACCCTATGAGGCATCTTGACTCGGCATAGAAGATACACTTATGAGGATTCAGATGGATATTGTACCGCCTGCATCTGAGGAAAATGGTCGTTAGATAGTCTATGTGGAACTCACGCTGCTTTGAATGGGCAGGGAGATCGTCCAAATAGGCTTCCACAAAGTCCTTCACATCATGGAAGGCATACAACATAGCCCACTAGAATGTGGCACCAATGTTTTTAAGGCCAAATGGAAGTTTACGATATGCAAACGTTCCCCAAGGCCAAGTGAATGCAGTCTTGTGTTGGTCGGCGGGGTGGATCTCAATTTGGTTGTATCCGGAAAGGCCATCCATAAATGAAAAAATGACACTTCCAGCACAATTGTTGATAATTTGGTCAATAAAAGGAGTCGAGTAGTTGTCCTTGGGACAAGCCTTGTTGAAATCCCGATAATCGACACAGACGCGAATGGTACCCTTCTTTTTAGTAACAAGGATGACGTTTGAGACCCATTCTGTCAATGGGACAGGGTAGATGAAGCCAGCCTTCAAGAGTTTCTCAATCTTTGCCTTGATTGTCGCAGTCTTCTGAGGGTGTACTAGACACAACTTTTGGTGGAAAGGTTTGATGTCCGGATAGGTTTTGATTTCATGCAAAATAATGTTGGGGTCTATCCCAGGCATCTCCTCATAGGTCCAAGCGAACACGTCTCGAAATCGCTTGAATAAGGCCGTAAAAGTAATGACTTCTTCAAGGGAACACCTCTGGCCTAATTGCATGTGTTCCATCACACCAAGTGTAACCAAAATATCAATCAAAGTGGTAGGCTCGATGTTGGCTAAGTTTCCTTCAGAGTCTATTCGACATGCGAGTATCGAAGACTGAGAGCCAAAGTAGACATCCGTTGTAAAGATGGTGTGAATGCCATTCTCCACAATATCCAAAACGGGAAGGAAAGATGAACAATGATGGATGTATTCCCATGGAGGATCATCTACGCTCATGATTTCCATAATGGAATCGTCAGAATGAAAAGTCCATAAGAGAGAGTCGGATGATGTCCACTATAGAGAACGCGAGGTGGAGGCCACAACTAAGTGGTCCTCCGGTGTTGATTGGATAGCCTTGTATATGAGTTCAACGTGTGATAGAGGCATAATGTCTCCAATCAGGTGTGTGGTGGCTTCGTCAGGTACAAGCCATGAATTAGTGGAGTTGGAAATGGATGAGATCTGTGAGGAGATCATGTTCACCATGGCAACATGAATTGGGGGATCCGAAGTAGGAAAAATGCCCATAAGGGATGAGTCCAATGGATGGAATGTTATCGCCCAGGTGAGTAGCGGTGTCAGGTGTGCAGAAATCCAGTTGGTCAACTATGATAATTCGGCCTTAATGGTGGAATTGTACTATGAAGAAGACTGATGATGTGACTACAGTCATGGATTAAAACCAATTATGACCAAGGAGAATGTTATAATCTAACGGGGCAGCGACCACTTCCATGTTAATAGTTGCGGTCTTTCCCCCTAGCTCGACTACTAAAGCTTGTAACAACCCATGAGGTTGAAAGCCACATCCGTCGAAAGCTCTCAAAGTGGTAGGAGAATGGTTCAACTTGGGAGAGCCAATGGCTCTCCAACATGAGATCGACATGACTGAAGTAGAGGCACCTTCGTCCAAAATGGTATGATGGATTGTCTTCCCAATGATGTTTGTTGAAACTTGAAATTCCAACTGATGAGAGAGCCTCGGTTTGATGTATTCCAGCCAGAACTTAATGGTGTTCGATGAGTCCGGGTCAACTGCACCGATGGTAGCGAGGAGTGTCTTGTACTGATAAGGATTATTTTGTAAGACCTCGAGCATCGACATAGCACAAGGAGCTTATGCTTGGACCTCTACAATGTTTTATTTCTGAGTAGCCCGAGCATTGGGATTGAAAACCTATTTTATAATCATGCTCTTAGGTGGACGCAACACTGACTCGAGAGAAGGCTTCTCAACGATGAGAGAAGCAGCCAGTACTGTGACGTCGGGCATCGAAGTGGAAGATTTTTCAGTATTACTTCCCACTGGTTCCTTAGTCGGAATAGAGTCATATGAACGAGAATGGGTGTTTAAGTTGATGGTCTCATTATGCACCATGAGAACATGTGCGGTGGTAGATGCTTCTCCTTGGGAAGAAGAAGTGTGAGCGATCGACTACTAATTTTGAGCAGGGAAGGGATCGTTGAGAACTGTGGGTGTGGGTTTTCCCTTAAGAAACTTTTGAACTTTGTCTCTATCAGGGAACTCCTTAGAAAAGTGGTCATCACTACACAGTAGACAAGGATACTTTAACTTCCTTTTCAGTTTGGTATCATCAGGGGTGCTCTTATGTTCCTGCTAGGTGGAATATTTCTTAGGTTTCCCTTTTCTCTTCTTCTTACCACCAGACTTTTGAGGTGAAGCTGATGAAAAAGAATTCACTTCTTTAGTGACATCAGGAGTGGATGATTTGGTGATGTTGTGACCAGCCTGTGTTGGTGATGGGGAAGAACCCTAGGGATTCGATGATCCAACAGTTTGAGAAGAAGGCTGGGTGTTAAGGGATCGAATGATGCCCTCAGCTTGGGGTCCCTTGGGTGGTTTTGCAGGGTTGTAAGTGTTGTGGGGAGCATCAGGGAGAATATCAAACAATATGTCGGATTGAGAATATAATAAGTCCAGTAGGTGGGCACATGTGATGGCTTGTTCCTTAGTGCCTCCCATGGAAACATCTCGTGCTATGGTAGGTATGAGAGACTTCGTAAACCAATCTGCTAGGAGTTGATCAGAATAAGAGCCTTAATAGGACGTTGTCTCCTTTTCCACTCATGTATATGATTTGAGATGTGAGTGGCGGTATTTTGACGGAGCGAGGTTAAAAGCTGTGTACTAGTTTCATACCATATAGGAAGCTGGAAATGAGTCAAAAAGTTCATAGCAAGAGAACCAAAATCGGGAAAAGAATGGGGTGGTAGCTCGATATACCACTTGGCAGCTGAACCGGTGAAATTCCTTTCAAACAACATAAGATAGATCGAGTCATCCATCAGGGAGTCTGATGAACACCATACCTAGTATGTCATCACATGATTTTTAGGATTGTCACCCGGCTTACCATTAAATTTTGGGATATTTGACGAAAGTTTCACCGGAGTGGGTGGCCAATTAGTTCGGTGGTAGATGGGGTCATTGGTTAAATGAGACAAGTCAGGTAGGTCCAAAGTAGCCAAAAAGGTCAGCTGCAGATTAAGCTGTGAGTATTGATCATACGGATAAGGCATGTAAGGACCAATGGGACCTTGTGTCGACTGACCATAGGGTGTTCCAGGAGGAAATTGGCCATAGGGGTACAGGCTGCCTGGATCAAATATAGGCCCTCTGCCATAGTAAGGTGGTCCATTACCATAATAGGGTGGCCCATTACCATAAGGTAGGGGCCCGCCTCCATCGCCGGGAGGTGGTGGACCGCCTCCAAATAGTGGGGGTCCACCACCACCGCCAGGGTAGGATGGGCCACCACCAACTCAGTTGGGAGGAGGTGGTGGTCCGCTACCACCATCAAAATATGATGGGCCTCCACCGCCTTCGCTGGGAGGGGGTGGTGGGCCACCACCACCGCCGGAAGGGTAAGAGCCTCCTCTGCCATGTCCACCATAGTAGGGTAGTGGTCCATCACCACCACCACCAGGATGAGAAGTTTGTCCACCACCACCACCGGGATGGGATGGTCCTCCACCGCCACCACTAGGATAGGATGGTCCTCCACCACCACCTCCAGGAGGGGGTGGGCCATGATGACCGGAATGAGGTGGTTCTCCACCAGAAGGTAGAGGTCCACCTCCTCCAGAGTTATGTGGGGGTCTACCACCTCCAATGGGAGGTGGGGGGACTTGAGGGACTGTAAGTGGAGGTCCATGTTGTAAAACATTTTGCTGCTCCCATAGAGTGTAAGGATTTACGGGGTAGGGTACCCCATAGAGTGTGTTTCCGGGATTAAGTTGACCGAGAACAGGGTTAAAATGACATGGATATGCTTGAATCGATGGTGGTTGAATTATGTTGGATGGTCCCCCGACATGGGATAGTCCCGTAGTGGAAGGTCCAGGAGGTAGGGAATTTCCAATGAAAGGACCGATGGGAACTCCTACTGCGTTATTATGGTTAAGAGATGGGAGTTTCCCCCCAGCAACAACTTGTTGACCGCTAGGTAAAGGTTGACCCAACATTGGTTGTTGATTATCCACCATAGGATTACCATTATCTGTAAAAAAGGTAGGGGGTAAAGAGTATCCTCCCCTCTAAGTTTGAGGTGGGGGAGGAGCAGGTACTAACGTAACCATGGTGGTCATAGGTGTGTTGGACTGTTATTGTTCAACAGGTTGGGTTGTTGGAGGTACTGAATTGGTCTCCCGTCTAGGACATGTATGTGCAAGAATGGATGGTTGACCAGTTTTAGAAGTGGTCACGTGTTGCATGGATGATTACGGTGACTCGAAAGATAAAGAGCGACTTGGGATTGGTCGGTAAGGGGTTAATGATGGATCCTCAACCCTTCGTTGGAGAATTGATCTCTGGAGCCTCTCAGCCATAGAACGAAAGTAAGCCAATTGGTCATGATAGTAAGCTAAGGGGACATCTAGATTAGTCCCACTGGTTGGGGGTACAACAGCAAAATGGGCCACTGGGTGGCCTAGAGAAGATTTCCAATAAGTTGTTGAAAAACCAGCAGCTGATGTGGGGTCATCTTGGGGTTGATTTATCCATTCCAATGATCTAGGCTCTCTCGGTGCAATAGGAGGTAAGTCTTGTGAAGTGGGGATTTGTGCTTCTTCACCCTGGAGGGGATTATAGGCAGGTGAATCTGGAGGAGTGTGAGGAAACAAGAGTCCTCCAACATTCAAAGTGGGGTTTTCCACTTCATGTGAACTGACCCTAGCTTGTGGGTGCATTCTTACCCTCGAAATTACCTCCTGGTTAAAGGGATATTCGAGTGGCAAGTTTTGAATCCTACAGGACCTTCTCCAAGGAAAGTCAGCCAGAGTGACTAAAACAAAAGTTTCTCCTAAGAAAAGCTAAAAAGAAAAGCCGACCAGACAAAACCCTACGCAAACTAAGGCCACAAGCAAACTTATGTGATAATAGTGGATCAAAGGTCTGGATCCTCACATGATTTTCAAGGCTTTGCAACTCGCGATATACCGCAGGGTCCAAGAGTAAAATGTGACAAGCAGGATTGGGACCATACGCTTTCCTGAATACCCGTTTACCTGGACAGTACATGCGTAGTAGCTCACTGAGTGATATTCTTAGTGTATTACTCTGCCAAGACGACCAAAAGGTTAACTCAGTTGGTCTCAAGAAATCCTAATGGTGTCTCCCGATATACGCAAGGTACATGGGAGCTCAAATCCATAGTGATGTTGTCTAATGCACAACCGTACGGCATGAGACCTTCCTATATACTACCGAGTATGTGAAACACCTTTCGATATATGCCAAGTACTAAAGGGACTTGGTGGGTACATGAAAGAGCTTCGATATACTGATAAGTACATGGAAGACTACAATACCCCCATAATACAGTGTTGGCAAGTAACGACAGCTACCATGTTTAACGATGTTGGATCACATCTCTAACTTACACACAAGTTACTAAAATGTTTTACCCTAGTTCTACCGTTAATTTTATCTGGACGGTTAGGTGAATGCATGAGGTGAGTACATAATCAGAAACATAATCGAGGCCCTAGCTACATGCAAAAAGTATGCTTTTCTTTCGATGAACTCTATGTATGGGAAGGAGAAATTTCTTTCTGACAGTTTTACCAAAGCAAATGCAATGCAACACAATCCCAAATCTATGAAAAATGATTATGAAGTATTCTTTTCCTTTTCAGCGAAACATAAAAATTAACACAACACTACTAAGCCAAATCAAACCATGTTTTTCTTTTTCTTTTATCTTTTCAAAACGAAAATGATGCTAAGTGATGAAAAGAGAGAATTTCTAAGTAGATTATGCAAGCTTTTCACTTTCACTATGATGGCCTAAAAGCAAAAAAATCAAAAGGTGGATGTAACTTTCCATGCATGGAACTACTTTTGCAAGACTTGATATCTATTCGAATTTTTCAAGAAAATGAGCAACTCATAATTCATGAAAAACACAAATAATGCAATTTTCTTTCAACTTTTCCAAAAGATCTAGAAATGAATCATTCCAATGCATGTACAATTATTCAAATGAGCTTGAAAAATGATGGAAATAAAGTACTTTTGATCTTTCAATGGATGCATCAAAATAACAATTTGATAACAACGATGCTCTTAAACACGGATACTGAAATGAAAAGATTACTTGCAGCACTTCAATAACTCATAAAATCTCAAGAAAAGACAAGCACTCAAACGACTGAAAGTACACTCAAACACTCAAAATCAATCAGTAACAAGCAACACTAAAGCAAACAAAGCTCAAAAAGGTATGCAAATGAGGTCTGGAAACTTGTCCAATACACTTGACCAGATATGGCAAGGAGAGGAGGGAATGCAAGGATGAGTGGATGCAGGTGGGGGAGAATAAAGTGTCCACCACTACCAAATATCAGATATGTCCAAGATGGAACCCAAAAAAACTCTAAATAAAACCAAACAACTCAATCAAACAAAGAAAAATGGGATCTCTGATTGGATCTTATAGTACAGAGGGAGTTTGCACACAAACCAAAACTCAGAATAGAAATGGAGAAGGGATGCCTGTATGGAAATTTTGGCAGCTCGACGCACTCTGTGTTTGTACATAGTACGACGTCATAGTTCACCAATGCGAGAAGCACGACGATGTCATAGTATACCAATCAAAGGGCCGTGACGAGGGGCCAACAGACAAAGAACAATGATAAAAAATGACAAATTGTCACTCTGAGTACACTGAACAGGTGTGATAGGCGAGATCAAAGTTCAAAAATGAGCCAAATCTCCAAGTAATGAGCAATCAAATGGTTTGAAGATGAGAATTACAAACTCAAAGGAATGTAATCAGACTCTTCAAATTGAAGATCTGATGGTGAAACTCGTTTAGGAGGCAAATGACAAATGAAAAAGGCTTGTAACAAGAAATCAACAGAAAATGACATTCAAATTGACAACTACGGAACAATGTTCTTCCCCAGTATGGTCACCATATTTGTTTGACGGAAAATCCACTCAAGAAGACGCGGGCCGGATCTCCCTACCTCAATGTGAGTCTAGAACAAATAGTACAGACTATAAACCACTTTCCTAGATTTAGTTCAGGATCGAGTCGCTAGATGTCTTACCTTAATTTTGTAGTCCTTTCTCCTGGATGTTGTTCCACGTCTCGCAGTCGTCAGATCTCAGCTGCAAGACCTTCCAAGACACATAAAACAAGACAAACAAGTAAATAGCATCTATACAGTAACAGATCGAAGTAAACATGTAAGCAAGTAAAATACACAATACCATCAACACAACAATATTGGTGGAAAGCATTTATATTACTGTAAATAGGGAAATTACATAGAAGAGAATGGATACAACTAGAGCTTAACGAAGCAGTCCTTCTCCATCCAAGCCAATTTCCATATCTTCCTATGGAAGTGTGAGTCTCTCAATGGATGAGTATAGATCTCTCTATGATGATTTCACCAGCATGTAGACACTATAGACTTCCTCCATTTGGAGAGGGGTAGAGCTTCATTTATATAGGACTAAGTGGATAGGGTATGGATAGGGTAGGTGGAGATATGGTAGGAGAGAGATAGGGGATCCTTTCAAGAGGTTAGGAACCGAGTGCTATCTCCCCCAAGAGGTTAGGGATAAGGATCCATGTCAGCTAGCATTGAGAATGGGCTCGAAGAAGTTATTTTTTCCCATTAACTGACATCGTCACACCCTGCAATAGAGAAACATGCAATGTCGCAGGTTGCATGAGGACAACCTGCAACGACCTCTCAAAACCTATCATGAATATAATGTCATCTCTTCCAGGTTAAAGACTTAGTCAAGGGAAACTTTAGGGATGTATACACTAAATCTAATGATGGTAAGATTTAGCTATAACAACTCCTTGGACATGATTATGTCTATGCTATGAAAGCCATAGTGTCCACAGTCTTTCGAGTGATGTATTTTCCCTATGATGGGAGGATTTTGACCATTGATCAGCTTTCCTTCGTGACACCCAATAATCGCATGACTTCTATTCAACAAAATTCCCTGAACGTTCACACGTATTAGTGGTTTCTTCCCCTTAAGCATGAGGGGCATATCTTCAGCCTATGAACATCATACTAGGGGGAACACTAGTAACGTCTGGACATCATGTTGGATAAGTGTCTTTAATCCATGAGCATAGTTATTTTCCTATGTCAAGCTTGTTAAAAAATGAAACAGTACCTTATGAGCATAGTTCACTTTCTATGTCAAGCTCGTTAAAAAATGAAATTAGTTCCCAGGAGCATGGTTCTTTTCCTGTGTCAAGATCGTTAAAAAATGAAACAGATCCTTTCCATTTGAGTCAAGTCTTCTTGTAGACTTATTACTTGAACCTTCTTTTCATCCTCCTATATGTTAGGAAAATGAAATGAAGCTTGGGGGGCATGTACCAACCTCTAGATACCATGTTGAGGAAGAGTCCACCAATGGGCCGAGTATACGTTATGTTGAAGTCAACTCGATTGCCTCTCCACACCATGTTGGACCTAAGTCACTTATTTCTAGCAATCATGCTAGGGGCATGTACCAACCTATGGATACCATGTTGAGGAATAGTCCACCAATGGGAGTATTTGAGCTTACTTTTCACTTTTTTCATGCTCTGGTTAAAACATAAAAAGTGGTTTGAGCTTAATTTTTAATTTTTCGTGCTCTAGTTCAAATATGAGAAATATTCTTAGTGCTTTTGATACCATTATTGTGCTCATTAAAAATTGGAGTAAAAAGTTGTGTCTAATAGGTATAGGTTAATCACTTTATCCGGCCTTGCTAGACTATTTACGTAAAATGAACTGTGCCGATTTTACTTTCTCCTTTGTCATACTCGGTTATCAACCATGAAAAAGTTGTTCGTGGAGTCCTTTTTAAGCTCTTTTCAGACTCCTAAAATAGGAAAATATGGCCAAGAGAAATTGATTCGTTCACGCTTGTAAAATTATTTGAATGATCATCTCCCTGGTGATAGTTTACCCATTTTTCGGACCAGGGGGCACTATTTACGAAAAAGGAATACTCCAGCCAATCATGACTGGAAGAGACCTCTCTCACGTTGTTTTACCCTTTTCCGGGCAAAGAGGCTAACCTTACGAAAAAGGACCGTGGGAGTCTTCTTTCGTTGTTTTCAGAATCTCTAAACTCGAAATGACGTCGAGTTTACCTTCTATGGACTTGTTAAAATTCAACATTGAAGGGCCCACCATGGGACGAACCCCTCCTTTCCGAGGTTCATAAAATATTTTGGATTGGACTCATATATGAGATGAGCTATACCGAGCATCTGGTTGCCCTCATCAAACTCGTCAAAAACATATGAGGCACTCATCAGTCATGATGGGGAAAAAGGAAAGTTTTTGTATTACACCTTTACCAGTGGCAGTACTTAGTCGTTCTTGAACATGGCACTCATTTGCATTTGCAAACAGTACTTGGATCATCCATTTGTCCTCGATTTTTTCCCACTTCCCGAGTCTTGTTACTCCTTTGATTCGTTCAAAGAATACTTCAATTATCAGTTGCATTAGGAATTGGCGTCATTCTTGTTGTGTCAATACTGCAAGTCATGCCATGCCCATGTTCAAGAATACACTCACCGCTCATCATTTGCAATCGGTACACCTACCACCATGTCGGTCTACTCCGATTCAGTATTGCATGTTACCGTACCATCCGATCTACTCCAAACATTTGTTATCGAGTTTCGTGTCGATGATGGGGGATTCATCATGGCCCTCCTTCGATGGGTTCATCCTCGTCGACTTCAAATCATTATCCGAGGATTGAACTTAGAAACCAATCAATTACCTTGGGCCTGTTGATGTATTTGTAACTTCAAAAGATATTCACTTGCATATTGTATGTATTACATTTGTACTTTGTTGTATCCCCAATGGAGATGTATTATTCCTCCGGTTGGAAGTGTCATCATTTTCATTTGCAAGTGTCGCAAGTTATATTGTAAGTGTCGTAACTTATATTTGATGGGTTATTAGACCACCTTAGAGGGGTCGGCCCAGTGTGGGTCAAAGGGTTATTATACCACCTTAGAGGGGTCGGCCCAGTGTGGGTCAAAGGGTTATTATACCACCTTAGAGGGGTCGGCCCAGTGTGGGTCAAAGGGTTATTAGACCACCCTAGTGGGGTCGGCCCAGTGACAATGTAATACCCCATTTTGACCCTTCGGATATATTAGATTTTAATGTAAATATTGTATACATGTGATGTATGTTTTCCTAGTGTGGAGCTCAAGGCTAAGGCCCTGCTAGTGGAAGCTCGAATTTTATTTAAAGGAAAGTATTAGACATTATGTTGCCCATGTGCTATTTAGCCATGGAACATTGTAAAAATGATGTAAATAAACATCATGCAATAAAATACCAAAACTGGCTATGGAGGCAACGAATGAGAAGGGGCCATGTGTATCCACTAGGGAGTGGTGAGGGGGCTGTGGGATTGAACCATAGGCTGCCATCTGTCACCTTGAGAACCCATTTGACTTACCTTGCTGACATTTATTTCTGTTGTAAGGAAGTGGTTGAAAAATTCAATCCATGGCTTCAATGGAGCATGGGCAGCCCAGAAATTCGTATGGCAGAGTATGGGATTTACTTTCTTGTACCACAAGCCAATCTACCTCATGGGAGTTGCTTCTTCCTCATCCCCATTCCATTGTGGAAGTTACCAGCACCATTTTCTATCCAAAAACGAATTGCCAGCAGTGAGAAAAACCAAAAATCACAACTTTGGAAGAACCCACATTTTAAAGAGCAAAAAACGCCCAGATTTGGTATTTGACAGTGAAATCCAATGGGGGATCCATAGGGATGAACCTTGGGGTGAATTTAAGAGTATTGGATACCCCAAAATCCATTGGGAAACCCGATTTTTATAGCCTAGAAGACCAGTGACAGGATTGAGTTATTTGATGCCAAAATGGTGAGAAATCCAAGTGTGGATGTTTGAACAAAGGATGGGATTGCTTGAATTTAGCTTGAGATGTCTACAACTCTATGGTTGATCTCACTGGTTTATCATCCTCTTCCATTTCCTTTTGGTATGCTTGATAAACCCAACTGTGTGTTGGCTTAGCTTGACCGTTTGAGTGAATCCATGGTTGTGAGTGAGCCTATCTAGTTCCTCCTTAATGTATACATAGCCCAGCTCGGGGGTGATCTCTCAGCTGCAAGAGTACAGGATGGACATAGATCTATGGTTGGGTGGAACGTTGCTCTCACGTAGCCAGTTGTTTGGACATTTGCATTCAAGATAAGTATTCTCTGTGGATTAATTTAGTTGCATTATGTGTTCAACAATGTGTTAATCCTATATGTTAAATTACTCATGTTACTAGGATGAAATTATTATCTTAAGTTAGTTGGCATGATGCCTGTGTATAGCATGGGAATGGGAATGGGATTTTATCTTTGTGATATTTGTATTGGTGCTCATTCTATCTCTCAGGAAGTTATGGGGTTTTTCACCTTCTTGGTTTTCCCCTGTGAAACGCTTTGTGTCTCTTGTCATTTGTGTTTGATATGTTGTACATGTTGTTCTTTCAGTTAAGATCCTATATCATATTGAATTAAATGATGAAAAACTAACATGGTAATAGACATAGCCTGAAGGAAGGCATTGTATGGCATTTACGACACTTGTTGCGCTTGCAACAAATTGGAAGCTAGGGCTTGGTATAGTAAAAACCCGTCATCATGGCGCTTTCGCTATAACTCCGTTTTTGTGAAGGTTCAAGATCTGAAAATTTTACAAGTCGAAGATGAAATATTCATGTACCTTGTTTTTGAATATCAGCCTCAGATTCATTGTACTTTGTGAGATAGGATTCGTACAAGTTAGGGTTTCTGCCTCTTCCAGAATGAAGTCCTAAGTAGGTGACCTAGGAGAAAAGGTCATATCTTGGGCTAGGAAGCTCCAAATGGAATTCCATAAAAAGTCAAAGTTAGGGCACGGACTGTACTTTAACAAGTCTCGGTTTCAAAGGAAGAAGTTGAAACAGTAACACATGGCACTCCGTACAAGTTTGATATATTGTTTTATTCGATAAACATGTCACGTTGCAGGACTTGGCATATATCTCTCTCTCATAGAATCCATTAAAGATCATATCTATGGGGTTTGAAAGACGACAGGTCATTCTACCACAGGTGGAAGTTTCATACCCTGAGGATCCAAAATTTAATAGATACATTAGAAACAATATGGCATATATTTTTGTCCAAACATAATTTGATTATGATCACTTTCATTTTTGGTTTGTCACTTTTGCGGGAAATTAGGGTTTATGCAAAAGTTGGAATCTTTGGAATTTGAGACCACGAGTAGATGCTCCACATCAAAATCAAAATTTAGAGACCAATATCGAATTTTTTGGTTGGGTAGAACCCCAGGTTCTATCAAACCTTAGTTTGGGATTTTGACCAGAAAACTGAAAAAACCAGAAAACCAGAATTTGATAGAAGCTGCAGATCCAAAAATTTCAAAGTCAATTTTGTGGGGTCAAGTTTTGGAGATTTCAAAATTAAAGTATACCAGCTTGATGAGCTCAGCAAGGCGCATTTTTTCATCCAATCAGAAGTTTGAAATTCCAAGTTGGGGTCTTTAGGGTTTCTCTGTCAAATCGTAGCCAGCTCCATATCCTATTTCAGCAAATCAAAGTAGATTGGTTTAATCCTAGAAGAGAATGAATTGGACACCTTCATAAGTGAGGAAGTTCCAGTTCCAGAGGGATATGAGGCTAAGGATTTACAAAAGAATACTTCAAGCAATCCCAACACGTATGACTTGAGGAGATATAGGTATGTTTTGAAATTTGTTTATGATATGTTTGTCTTCTTATGAATTGAGGTTAGTACAATATTGATTAATTTTTAGACTTGTATTATCACCTTAGTAAAAGTATGAATGCATGTGAATAATAGAAGACATTCATTGATTAGGTTTATGACACTTATGATAATATTAATGCATTGTGGTGTCATATGAGGACGATGTTGTCCGCTAACATGAAAGGTACATCAAGAAAGACAAATCGAGTTCTAGATCGATAACATATGACCATGGTGACATGAAGACAAAGACTCATCCATATCCATTGATCACATAGAAGCTCTACTTATGAGGTATGCATAATTTGGGTCTACAATGCTTAACTTATGAGATATGCAGGTTACTAGCACAAGATTTCTAAATCATTGAAGAGAACAAAGAAGACATTGTTTGGGTATGTTAGACATAACTAGCAAACATGATAATCTAGGTATGTTATTTTCTTGTATCAAGTTAGAATCCTACCTTGTGTTAGGGTCTCATATAAGTATACTTTCATATGATTGATAATGACTATTCATGAAGTTATAGGTTTGAATAATCATGGGTTTATGCATATTATGCTTCTTAGTTTGATTAATGATATGACAAACTAAAGAATCCTATGGTCAAATAAGAATATGCATGAGTAAAAGAAGTACTCCTTGAAACCCTGAAATACTAATGCTTGTGATAAATGACCTATAGATGAAATGACCATAACCATACATGTTTAAAATTATTTAGAATCATAATGTTTTGATAGTATTGATATTATACTAATGAATGTATGATTATGTATGAGATCTTGAGGATGACACAATGATGACACTAGTGCACACTTAAGCATGCATAGTAGTCCAGGATGAATAGAAATTCAAAGACATATAATCATGATGATATCATAAAGGAAGCAAAGATCAAGAGGGAGCACACTCTATTAGTTCCTAGAAGGAAGCAAATATTGAGAGGGAGTCCACCCAACAACCAAACAAAGATAATTATTTGAATTGTCATTTCTTGTATATATGATTACTTAAATAATGTTGTTCAATCATGTAAATACTTATGTTCCTAGATTTAGGATGTATATTATGCGTTTTAGAAAAGTTGCATTACTGAACAAGATACTACTAATATGCAAGTAATGGGTAAGTGGCCTATGGTACTGTACAACATTCCATTGCTACTTATCTAGAATGAAATCTCTTTGCTGACATGTTGGGAGTTGTGCACACTCTTAACAATGTTCTAGTAGAGATGGAAGGCATCTAGAGAGTTACATGATATGGATAAATGTTGTATTGAAGCATTGGCTAAGATAATTGCATGATTATATGACATATATCTTTATGTGTAAGAATTTGTTCTAAAATCTATGAGATGTTTCTAATCATGCAATTGAACTTATCTTGTAGGAAAGAAAGTGTACCATCACCTACAAGAGAGACTTTTTACGAAGAACAAGCAATGAAGACTCAATAATGACATTTGTTCCAGCAATGAAGTTCAAGAAAACTACCTATTGAAGATATTGAAGAATCTGAAGTTCCCAGGATCTGGGATGCAGTAATGGAAGGATGCCATAATCAAGGAGTACCAGTTGATCATGAAGAATGATGTTTGGGATGTGGTCCCAAGACTAGAAGGGAAGTCTATTGTGACTTCCAAGTAGATCTACAAGATCAAGCATGCTACAGATGGAAGCATAGAGAAATACAAGGCAAGGTTTGTGGCTCGTGGCTTCTCCCAGAAAGAAGGGATATATTATGAAGAGACTTTTGCACCTATAGCCAGATACACTTCCATCAGAACAGTACTTGCTCTAGCTGCAGTAATGAAGTGCAAGATACACCAGCTGGATGTAAAGACAGCTTTATTGAATGGTGTAGTTGAAGAGGAAGTGTATGTGGAAAAGCCACTCGATTTTGAGACACATGATAGGGAGTCATATGTGTGAAAATTGAAGAAAAATTTGTATGGCTTGAAGCAAGCACCCAAGACATGGTACGGCAGGATAGACAGCTTCCTGTCTAGTTTGGTATTTACCAAGAGTAAAGCCGATTCCAACCTTTACTACAAGGTTGAGGAAGGCAATCCAGTGATACTCCTACTATATGTGGATGACCTATTTGTGACAGGTGAGGATAGTTTGATTGCCGACACTAAGAGGAAGCTTGCTGCCTAGTTCGAGATGAAGGAATTGGGTAGGATGCATTACTTTCTAGGTATGGATGTGTGGCAGAGAATAGATGGAATCTTCTTTGGACAACGGAATTATGTAGTAGAGATCCTGAAGCGATTCGGGATGACGAACTGGAAGGGCATGGCCACACCTATGGCATCGAACCTAGAGCTATTGAGTGATGCTTCTTCAAAATCTGTTGATGCCACGTTGTATCGTCAGATGATTGGGTCCTTGATGTACATGACAAACATGAGACCAGATATTTGCTTTGCAGTGAACACTTTGAGCCAGTTCCTAATGGATCCTAGACATGTTCACTTGATTGTTGTAAAGCATATTCTAAGGTACCTAAAGGGTACGATCTATTATGGGCTCAAGCATGATGCGAATCAAAAGTTTAACCTGGAGGGTTATGTTGATTTAGATTAGGCAGAAAGTGCTACAGATAGGAAGAGCACTTCTGGGTGCTGCTTTAGTATGGGATCAGGTGTGATCTCTTGGTTTAGCAGGAAGCAATCCTGCGTAGCACTGAGTACAGACAAAGCAGAGTATGTTGCATCTTGTTCAGCCAGTTGTGAGGCAGTATGGATAAGGAAGCTACTGTCTGAATTATTTGATCTCTAGTTGGATGCTACTTATATATATTGTGACAACCAAGGTTGTGTGAAGTTGTCAGAGAACTCGGTGTTCCATGACAAGTCGAAGCATATCAAGATCAAATATCACTATATTAGGGATGTGGTGCAGAGAGGAGCAATGAAGCTCCAGTATGTTGTGACAGATGAGTAGATTGCAGATGTGTTGACCAAACCACTAGCTAGAGTGAAGTTCAAGTACTTCAGAGAGAGGCTTGGTTTTCTTCAGAAATAAGATACTTCAAGGAGGAAGTGATGGGACACATTTGCAGGAGCCATTCCAAGCATGGTGGTAGGGGGATCCTTCCCATGGCTGTGGATGTAAGATTTGTGTGATGAGCATCAAGATGATGCTCCAGATATTGTTATGATGATCAGATTGATCATGTGTGATGAGCATCAGGACGATGCTCTAGATTATATGCATCAGGATGATGTTGTGATGATGATCAAGATGATCATATGTGATGAGCATCAGGTCAACGCTCTAGATGTTGTACATCAGCATGATGTATTGTATGATGATGATTAGGATGATCATATGTGATGAGCATCAGGTCGATGCTCCAGATGTTGTACATTAGGATGATGTATTATATGATGATGATCAGGACAATCGTATGTGATGAGCATTAGGTCTTTGCTCCAGATGTTGTGCATTAGGAGGATGTACTATATGATGATGATCAATATGATCATGAGCATTAGGATGATGCTCCATGCGAAGAAGATGATTAGTGGGATCATCAGTATTAGGATGATACTTCGTGGTTGTGGACAGGTTCTGCAGTTGCATAGAAAATTTCCTGGAGATACGGACAGGTTGTGCTAGGAGCAGAAAAGATCCTAGGATTCTCTTTAGAGATCTTGCAGGATGCAAGATACTCTTTTAAGGTTTTGCAAGGGTCGCATAGAAAATATCCTGGATATCCAGACAGGTTGTACTAGGCACGGAAAAGATCCTGGGATGCTCTTTAGAGATCTTGCAGGATGCAAGATAATCTTTTAAGGTTTTGCGAGTTCACATGTAAAATATCCTGGAAATCTGGACAGGTTGTGCTAGGGACACAAAAAGATCCTAGGATGCTCTTTAGAGATCTTGCAGGTTGCAAGATACTCTTTTAAGGTTTTGTGAAGGTCACATGTAAAAGATCTTGGGAGATCCGATAGGTTGAGAAGTAAGCTTGTAAAATTCTTGGGATTCTCTTTCGAGGTTTTGTTGACGCATGTAATCAGCCCTGAGAATTAAACAAGATGGCATGCTTGCAGAGATGATGAAGACATACAGGAGGCAAGGCCTACATCTAGCATGAAAAAGGGCTAGCTCTATAGAACTTCCTATGACAAGAAGAATTGAGAGATAGCACTAGTGATCGAGATGATGAGTATAGCAGTCGTGACGATGATGCTCCATGATCCAATGACAATGATCCAGCCCCGGTATTGAAGACTTGTGTCTATATGTATTGATTACTTGTGTCAAGAGAATACCTTCCTAGTTAAGAGGGAGTGTTGATGTATTTGTAACTTCGGAAGATATTCACCTGTATATTGTATGTATTACATTTGTACTTATTGTATCCCCAACTGAGATGTATTATTCCTCCGGTTGGAAGTGTCGTCATTTGTATTTGCAAGTGTCGCAAGTTATATTGTAAGTGTCATAACTTATATTTGATGGGTTATTAGACCACCTTAGAGGCGTTGCCCCAGTGTGGGTCAAAGGGTTATTAGACCACCTTAGAGAGGTCGGCCCAGTGTGGGTCAAAGGGTTATTATATTTCCCTAGTGGGGTCATCCCAATGACAAGTGGTAATGGGTTATTATACTCTCCTAAGGGAGGTTGACCCAGTTAGAGTAAAAGGAAAGTCAAGTCATTGTATAAATAGAGAGTGTGTCTCTCTCATTCTATTCATTCACTCACTCACTCACTTCGCATTAGTGAGAGAGAGGAGGAGTGTGCACAAGTGGAGGAGGAGAAGCTGTTAGGATACTATCGCTTGTTGTGGGGTTTTATCTTTGTGATCTTTGTATTGGTGTTCATTCTATCTCTAAGGAAGTTGTAGGGTTTTTCACTTTCTTGGTTTTCCCCGGTGAAATGCTTTGTGTCTCTTGTCTCTGTGTTTGATATGTTGTACATGTTGTTCTTTCAGTTAAGATCCAAGATCATATTGAATTAAATGATTAAAAACTAACAGGGCCTGCATACCTCAATGGCAGGTTACCTTGATTTCGACATGAGTTTGCATCATTGACTCTTGATTGTAATATTTCATCAGGCATTCGACTTCAACTCATTCATTCACGCTTGGTGATATGTACTATGATACCTTGGGGATCATTGACATCAATGATGATTTCCCTCGCACTTGTTAACAATATACATCAATAACCGGTAATCAAGTGGTTTCTATTATGTTCGACGTCAAGACATTTTTAATCACATGGATAGATTCATATCATTGCGAGTTCATCTTGAAGACCCTGAGGAAGTCTTGTTGTACCTAGGTTGCAATGGAGATTGTTTTTGAGTCATATCAAACGGATCCACATTTTTATTGGTCGTGGTTGTGTTATCATCTCATCCTGGATCTACGCTTGTATCTAGTAGCCATGATTGTCTTCAGTCAATTCTTTACTACCATGGATCTGCATTGTATTGGTCAACACCCATGTTGTGAGTCATACGAGAATGTGTTCTCAGATTCAGTTGTACTGTAGCAACATTTACTGTCCGACAAACCATTGTCATTCCTTCTGTCAAAGCATTTCACTTGTCCAGTTTCAATAGTTTCATGCTTTGGGGGGAATTCTGTTACACCTAAATATTACCATCATGAGATTTAGTGTATATACCCTTGAAGTATCCATGACCAGGAAGTCAATTTGAAAGAGTTGTTGATCCTTTATCCTAAAAATATACGTGGATCATCGTGACTTGCTCTCTTCCAGCTTGCGACGACTAGGAGCATAGAGTGCGATGATGTAGCATGTTGTCCTTATACAGCCTGCGTCGACCTCATCTGTCGCTTGTTTCCCTATTACAACCTGTGATGATGTCAGTTAATATGGATAAAAGGAAGCTTCGAGCAATTTCTCGAAGGAGGATGACTTGGATCTCTATCCCTAACTTATAGGTTGAGTTGTTCTTCGGTTCCTCCATCATTGGGAATATCCCTTAGTCCTCTCCCACTAATACTGAACTCATTTCTATCCTCCTAGTCCTATTTATATGAGGCTCCTCTTCCCTCCAAGGGGAGGAAGGCTATAGTACTTACATGCTGGTGAAATTAGCTTAGAAGATCTCTATTCATCTCTTGGGAGATCTATACTTCTTTTGGAGGATTTGGCATTGGCTTGTTAGAGAAGGATTGCAACGTTAAGGCTTGGTTGTAATCACTTCCTTCTATGTACTTTCCCTTTTTATACAGTAATATAAATGCTTTCCACCAAATTTTGTTGCATTGATGATGTTTGTGTAGTTCTCCTGCTTAACTCCTTACTTAGATCTGTTATTGTTTAGATGCATTTTACTACGTGTGTTGTTCTGTATGTCTTGACAGGTTTTGCACTTGAGATCTGAAGACCATAAATCTTGGAACAACATCAAGGAGAAAGGATCTGTGATTTGAAAGGTAAGGCATCTAGTCACTCGATCTCTAATTAGATCTAGGAAATTTATTTCATATTCTGTCTCATTTGTTCTAGGCTTGCATTAAGCTAGGGAGATGACGCCTTGAGTCCGCTCTTGGTAGATTGTCTGATAACAACCACCTCTAGGCTCTCCTCGACCACTATCTATCATAGATTCCCTATTGTCCTACCAAAATATGAGATTTTAATAGAAAAAACCAGGAAATGAGTTAGAAGGTTTTCCCGATCACCTCCAATATGTTTATCTCTTGTTTATGGATTGAATGGAATTTGGTTCCCAAACTAACTAGAAGCCATCAGTTAACAGAAGGCATTAAAGGACACATATAATGTCACATAATCCATGTAGATTTCTTTCTTTTTCGAGTAGAGAGCTAGAGTTCGAACTAGAGTGTAGAGCTCGAGGTAAAGGTATAGAGAGTGAAGCAAGGCAACATATAGTGTAGAGGGAGAAGGGCGAGGAAAAGGAAGGGACAGTCCTATGCTTTCTAATAATTATGTTATCACTCAAAATGTGCACCTATCATTGTCAAAATACCCTTAAATTAGTGTTTGCTAATCCGAGGGGTTTCTCTCTAAGGTAATCTCCTCGAACGAAATCTTGGATTCTGCAAAATAGGGCTTCAAATGAGTGAGAAAAACATGAATATATGAAATTGAAGGTGCAGATCAACAAGTAAATTCTTCAAATATATAAACTAATCTTCAAAATCAATGCTTGAAACTTGTGAAGGATTTGATTGTGTAGCATAAGTGATTGGTGCCAAGTCCAGGCAGGTACTTGGAGAAAGTGGTATAAAAGAAGACCAGCAAAGCAATTTGAAATTGAATCTTGATGATTAAAAGATCCTAAAACTGAATCGTTATAGATAAGAGAGAAATAAGATTAGGAATTGAATTATCACTAAAGAATCTTAATAAACCAAACAAGTAGACTTCGATTAATCAGAAATGGTGAGAGTACATAGTCCTAATAAATTTCAGGACTTAGACTGATGTCACTACTTCAAATCTTGATAACCTACAAAGATGCTTAACAACAGCCTCTTGACTTAGAATGAAGACAAGAGTGCTTCCGAAAGAAAAAGGACTTGGTGCACTAAGTTGAATTGCATGCTCCCTCCTATATTAAAACATGAAGCCAAGATCTAAATCTGAAATATTGTGTTAAAATAAGAATTTTTTTTATCCAAATATATATCTACTAAATTTGACCTAAAGAAGGTAGTAAAATTTTTCAAAAATAAAGTTGAACTTAGGATAGAATTTATCTTTCCTTTATGTATTTCAAGATGGATCCTCTTAACACTAAAATACCTGCATAACTTGGAAAGTAGAAGAAACAAGGGAGAACCTAGGAAATAATCCTCAAGTTGGTTTGTTTAGCAACAATAGGTAGAGGCTGCAGGTCCCAATCATTCATTCTCCATAGAAGGATGATATACTTGACAATGAAGGTATGTTTCAAACATCGCAATCCCAATCAACCATAGACGACCAGTTTAGTTATCGTAATTATGTTTGCCAAATTTAATATGTATCTTTTTTAATTCTAGGTTTCTAATTGAGAGACTATATTATATTTGTTTTTGTATATTAATTAATTTTTTGAGCCAACATAGGTTACATAGGTTACATAGGTTACACATCTCACCTACCTGGGCTGCAGAAAGAGCCTCTCGGCACAATTATATAATTCACGTTAACTAAAAGATTTTATATTACTATTAACTTATTACGGTATTACCTATGAAACATTGTACTTCATCTTCTTAGTTTTCAGTTGCTATAGAAATACTATGAACCATCAGTAAGTCCATCACATTGTAGATAACCTTATTTGATCAAGGGTCATCAATTTCTCTGCCTTTTCATTTCCAATCTATTGTATATTTGAACATCATTCTACTAATGCATGCATATTTTATTGATAATTAGTAGAGAACTGCATTGATAGTCATTATAGAAGTAATCAATGCTTAGAGGCAACATAAAGGGTTCTACTTCATATAACAAAATATGCAACAAACCTATACATAGTAGGTATCCCTCTTTCTTATCCAAATACAGAAAGAATGATTCTTAGACCCTAAGATGGTGAGCGTTTTGAATCTTGATTAAAAAGGGTCATATTAACCAGTGAAATAGTGTTATCAGTATAATCAATCTAAATGGGGAATATCACCAGTTTCCATTGGCATGCTCGACAAACTTACAAAAAAAACTAGGGTCAACATCTGAAAGTATTCGAAATAAAAATTCTACAACAGAAATGTCCATTGAGTGGATCTTCCCATGCTATCACCAGTGTAAACAACAAAGAAGGGAACCCAAAGCAAAGGACTTCAACTATCCTTCAATTTATTAAAATGGGATAAAATCTAGGACTCTGCTAAGTGCTCATACTCTGAGGTCACCAGGAGTCTAGAAGACACCTCTGACTACCGTGGAGCTTTGCCAGTGTAAACAACAAAGAAGGACACCCAAAACAAAGGACATCAACTATCCTTCAAATTCTTAAAATGGGATAAAATCTAGGACTTGGCTTAGTGCTCTGAATCTGAACTCACTAGGATTCCAGAAGAAACCTCTGACTAACTGGAGCTTTACCAAATCAGCGATGGGAACTAATGAATTTGTAAATTTTAGAGTTAACAGCTTGTTTTTGGTAAGGTTACAGACTTAATATAAAGTTGTAGATGGTTGTGCTAGACTCTAGTCATAGGATTAGCGTATTTAAAGTTTTATACTATATGAAGTGCTTACTTCAACCAACCATTATCACTGATGGTTATACTCCTTACCAGAGCTGAAATTTGATGCGAAAAATGTCTATCATGGGGCATTTTTCCTATCAAATATGGTCAATATTTATAACAACCCATTAAAAATACAATTTGTCAAATACATGTGGTTACATCATTAAAGCCATCATTTTAATGGGTTGAATGTTTCTTAAATTCCAACTGTGCTCCTCACTACCATGTCTAAAAGTTCCAACCTTCTTTCCTTTTTATTTCCATGATATTGCTTGGCTCCTTCCTTTTTATGTGAAGCCAAACACCTAGTTTTTATTATAAGGAAATTTCAACTCTAAAATCGAACACCATTGCGAAGCAAATAAAAAAAAAAGCTCTAAAATTGAACACCATTGTGAAGAAAATCAAGCAAAAATAGCAGAACATGGAGTTCAACTCTATTTCATTGTAAGCATAGGCTTGAAATATCATTTTTTGTTTGTAGAATATACTTTTTTTCTTGACATTTTGATGAAGGTTTCAATTATTTTGTACCAATTTTGAATGGATTGGTAGGTGAAGGAATGAGTTTTAGTAGATGAAGATTGGATTTTTGTAGGAAGATTAAGTTGGGTTTGGGAGATATTTTTGGATTTTTGTACTGGTTCAAATCGAAATTTTCTCCCAGGTTTAAAGAAATTATGCTATGATAAAAAAATAGAAAATTTGCATGATTTTTTCTTTACTTTTGGGTGTGACTTTGATGGGGTTTTGATTCAAGCTGTTGGTGTAGAGTCACCTCCCAACCTCCAAAGCCAAAATCATAATGTGGGTGCCTATTATGCGGTTGCAATTTGAATCATGAGCTTGAAAATTGATTCTTAAACGATTCAATGACCCCGACCCTTGTTTTTACATGATGGATGTCATAGGTCACAGTATTACTATTGACAATACTTTGCGAACAATCATGTTGCAGTATAAATTCTTTTGGGAAATTTCATGTCTCACTTAATTTCATTTATTGCATATATCTGATTTAGATCTTTCTTAATATCACAAATTTGTTTTCTTAGCATTTCTAGATGAATAACTTTGTTGAGACATTTTCCTTGTAGGTCTAGCCAATAATATGATATTTCTTGGTGTTTTAGTCTTTCTACCTTTCCATCTAGGACAAATAGTTCTTTCCATTGCATTTCAACTTGTAGTCACCACGTATGATGCATCACTTATAGGAGGGATATCTAGAACTACAGGTTCATATTTGGGTCTCCCTGAAATAACTTTAAAGAATAGTCTCAAGTCAGTTGCAAATGTGTAAGAAACTACCCTTACCAAGGAGTGAGTTCAAGGGAATATGAGCACTGGTATGCCTAACTATGATGGAAGTTCTAATATTACTACAACTGTAGGTTTTGTGGAAGTATTGACAGAAGCCTTGCTTTCTTCTTTGTGGGATTCTGATGCTGCAACTCTTTCTATTTGTTACATGGTCATTTTTCCTTTTGTTTTATGTTATCTTGGCTTAATATCCTAGATATGTTACAACAGAGGTGAACCTCTTACAGTGGAAAGGATCTATGGTATAGCTTCCATGGAAGAGGCCACTCCTTCCTTTGCAACGTCATTACTGTCTAGAGTAAAATATTTTTTCACCATGGTGAAGGTTGCTTTTCTTTTACTAGTGGAGATTGGATTTTAACCTTTATTATGTGGTTGGTGGCTAGATGTCTGCACCATTAGCATGATTGGAACAACATTGTCTCAAAGGGTGGGATTTTTATGGGAGTCACCTCTAACAAGTTCATTTCTTCAGTGGCTTGTTGGGATTGTGTATATGTTACAAATAAGCATCTTTTTCAGCCTTCTTCGAGATGTTTGTTCTTTATTTCAAAGGAAATTGTACCCATGATGTGTGTAATTTTTCTAGTACATGTTTAAGTTCTTTACTTTTATGTAGATTAATTTTCAATTTGGAAAAAGACATTTTGTGATACATTCCCATTTGCACTATCTGATTAATAAAGTATCAAATAACATGCATGTATGATTTCATAATCAATAGGTACTTTGTCCTTGTGTCATGTACTTCTTCAGAGATGTTGATCCAAATTATAATCCATTATGAGATCTCATTGATGATCCCATACATAAGCATGCATGAAGGGTATTGATGTCTGTTTTTGTTTATGGAAGCTTGATTGTCTTGCTCGTATTCTTACTACTAAAACTTGCAATGTTTTTGGAACCTTCCCTATACCCTTTGGATACATCATATGTTGATATCTAAACTTGAAATCTGTTTTTGGTAGTTAGTATTATCCGAAAATGGATAATGTGAGTTTCCTTTGTAAATATAGTTGACTTGGTGATTTTGAATTTGCTGCAGGATGTTAGATCCATTTACAGGGATCCCAACAGACATGATTTTGTTTCATATATGTATTCCATTTTTCATTGAGCACTTCAGCCCGTCGGAAAATTTTAAGACTATTCTTTTCCATTGGTTTTCTGTTACTTGTTCGATGCTTAGATTGTCCAACTTCCTCTTTCCAAACATTCAAGACAGAAATGGTCAAAGAATATTGTGGCCTCATCTACACAAAATATTGTGTTAGCACAGGGAGCGAGCCTGCTAGGTTTTGAACCTGCGTCATAAATAGCAGGTTGCTTATAAAACCTGTAGACTTCTGCATGGCCATCATCATAAGTCTTTTCCCCTTTCTAGTAATCTAATCAGTGGCTCTTATTTCTCTACACCTATATCAATGCACTTATTTTGTAGATCAAATCTTTGACTTTCCAAACGGTCTACTCCTTGTTATTGATATTCAAAATCATGTATCTCCCTTTATGCCTTGAACTATGAAATTGGTTATTAAATTCCCTTCCAGCTTGAGATATAGATTTGAGGCTTGTTTTCTATACATCTTAAAAAACTTAAATGCCCATAATTGGTGGTGCTTGAGAGATCTCTCATCTTGGGAACATAAAATCTTCTTTCTTGGTCAGTTGATTAGTTTTTTCTACATCCATTATTATATTTTGCTTGCATGGGAAACATTTAAATAGATCTGTTTATATCCGAGGAAGATTTAAAAATTACTTTCATTTGACAAGAAATCATTCAAAAATTTTATAATGCTCAGTTTCCATGGGTGCACTCTATGTAGTCTTTAAGAGCTTCCTATGTTGAAATGATATCGCGTGTTTATTCCAACAACAATTCACATTCCAAGCTTTGGTTTATCCAAACCTTTAGCTAGCAAACCTTCAAGAATCAACATTACTGATGAAACCATTATAGGTGGCACAACTTCAAGGCTTGTATCATTACCCTTGCTCTCTCTTCAACGTTTAATACGTGGACTTGTAATTTAAAGAATGTCCCAAACTTGTTCGCGATCTTCATGGGGTAATCAACATGAGTACTCTTCTTAAAACCTATGTACCTGAGCATTTTCATGCTCATTGGTAATGATTCTCGACAGCTGTGTGTACTAGAAACTTGAACTCTTGGGAATTTGATGGGAGCCTCGACCATTTGGAATGGGTGCTTCATCCTTAGCACTTAACAGTTGGCAATCGATACTTTGCATTTCAACTCGAACTTCGAGCTCTGGTGCCCTGTCTTGAATGTAGGGCTTTATCTGTTGTTATGCATGGTATGTATCCCACATATTCTCTACCCTTCTATACATTATATCAATACACTTGCTTCTATTCCCATTGCTCATTCAGGAATCTATGAAATGAAGTTAATCAATTGGGCAGATACTAGTAGTCTGAATACCATGTAATCAATAAGCTATTAGTATAGTGTTATTGCTTATATAACCCTATATATTATGGAGATAGTTCTTATATGTAACCAATCCAAAATTTTGTGAATTAATTTCATTTATTTTACTTATATTGTGGATGCCTGGCCTTTGGATAGCACCCATGTTCCTCCCCTTTTTGCTGTTCACAATGGGGACAACCCCCAGATTGAACACCCCTTATTCTTTTATAGCGGAACAGAAACTGAGAATTTTATCCTTTTTCCAATATCTTTTCCTATTTCAAGATAGATCAAAGTCTCAATCTAATATAAAGGTGCTCCTTGTTTAGTCTTCATGGACGGACAATTGGAGATGCCCTGTAGGATTTTTATTTCATCAGCTTTGTCCTTTTAGGAGGCATGGCACTTAGTAGGATGCAGTATGAGGATATTACTAGGTAACTTCAATTGTTCGAGCTTGCCATTTATTATACTTTCATAGTGCTTCTTGCACAAAGGAATATAATGACAAATGAGCTAAATAAGAGACGAAAATAAAAATTTCCCTTCCCTTTTATCCTCCTCACGTAGTTAAAAAGTTACCTTTTTATTTTGAGTCCTTAGCCTTTTATTATTTATTACTTTTCCTTTGATCGAGTGTGTTGGTTTTCCAATTGTAAATCGCTAAGAAGAATCCATCATAGACTACCATGCAAAAAAATTTCACTTTATATTGATATTTATTTAATAATACCTTCGAAGCATAGTGCATGAATTTTGGGCCCCTCCACTTAGTTGGCACTCCATGTGTGCACTATCCTGGATGCTTGGCATGTGACATAAATTTGGTCACGGTCTTGGTGATAGTTCTCTAGTAGTTGTTGATAGGCCCAGCACTTTTTAAATGAGTGTAATAAGACTCTTGTGCATATCCTTGGAATTCGGGATTTTTAAATGAGCATAATAAGACTCTTGGGCATATCCTTGGAATTCAGGCTTAACTCTTGGTGTTGTAGACTTGGATCTCAGTCATTGTGGTGTTTGAAATATGGAATTGTCCATTGGTCTCGGGTGCTCGATGACATATGATCTCAAATTGGCCTTAAAGGCCATATATGTTTTATAAAAAGATTAAAAAATCAATGACATATGATCTCAAATTGGCCTTAAAGGCCATATATTTTTTATAAAAACATTGAAAACCTCAAAATTTAAAGAATAACATATAACCCGAGAGAAGTAATATCAAAATTTAAAAAAAAAAACATCAAAATTGGTAGATGCTAACACCTAATGGACCAAGCTTCTAGCAGTTTGTCACATGTTAGATATTGCGTCATGACGTGCGAAGAAATTTATGGACTACAAAAATGGCATGCACTACATAAATCCATTGCAAAATAAAAGGGATTTCACTGCCGAAATTTCCCACAACAAACACTTTTGAATATTTTGCTACCATAAGATAAGATTTTTTATAAGGTATTTTTTTGTACCAACATGAATAATGTAAGAGAAAGTTTCAGTTTGTGTGAATTATGCGAAAGTTTTGATGTATTTTGTGCAGTTTCTCACTTCAATTTTTACCTCTATAGTATTGTAGGATGGGGTGCTTATACTTTCTTAATAAATATGAGCAAATGCCAATTCCCAGGATCAAGAAAACGCAATTGTGATTCTTGATTTGGTACCACTCAGAGAAAAATTTGACAATACAACTGCATTCTTGATTTTTGAGAGATTTTGGAAAAATAAGGTTATCATTAACATGACCCTTTTTTATAGCTATTACTATTCTTCACTGGAAAATGTGAAACATGTCTACTTAGGACATTATTCTCCTGAATAATGCCATCTTGTTGACCTTCGACAATCCAAAGGTCTATGCAGTTAATGAAGCTTCAGGTGTGAGATAGTGTTATCTTGTTGTTTTTTATGTCATGGATGCTATCTCTTCTATGTTTTTAATTAGTATTTTCAATTCATGTTCTCAATTGCACCATGGTATTTCATGTTAAGGGTGGCATCTTGCCTCTGCCCCAACATATTTTTTTGCATACGTGTAAATTATTTTAGTAACTAGTATTGTGTTGATTTTCTGTTATGGAAACCACGTATCCAGAATGCTTGATGTATATAATTTTTTCCGCTTAAGTAATACAATGTTTTTCTTACTTACAAAAAAAATTCGGTAATTTTTTTTATTCAACCCTTTCAACATGTGCCCAAAATGCAAACACCCCGGTGTGGTTAGTGAGAACATCGCACCATAAACGTAAATTAAAAAATAAAAATTAATCTAATCCGTGATTTGATCATTTGAACAAGCAGGTAACTAAGTACATTATAAATACAAAAATGAGGTACACCTTAGGAGTAATATAACAAAAGTTACAAAAGCGGTGATAAATACACTCTCCAAATATGCTTTGGGATTATTGTGAATCGTGATAGAAATTTGGTGTACATCGACATAGAGATATGCATAAACAAATGCAATATTTGGAGGATCACCTATTAGAGGGTGATATAAGAAAAAGAACAATCAAGGCCTCCCTTTCAAATATGATCACAATGACTAGTCATGGTTTACCTTGTGTTACGGAGAAAAACTTCATATGGCTTCGAGTAGACCACAACAGACAGATGACTACCAAAAATTAACTCAATTCCCAATGTAATGCTAAGATGTGGAATAAAAGACCAACCTTCAACTGGATGTTTGATGTAGATCCCCGTTGAGCTTTCAAATCTCTACACTTGAACTTGTAGCTTAGTCTCAACAATAAACACAAGCAAGTGCAAATAATATATGAAAGATGTTAGAATAAACAATAGCATGGTCCATGATATAATAAGCAAATGTTACCCAATGTTAATAAACAACCATTCATGAGATCAATTGGATGAGAAAATGAGTATTTCTATTAATATGAACAAGAAGTACAATATGCAATATCTTGTCGGCAACTCATCTGAACCAAGAACTAGGTCCCTCCACTTGTGCCTCCACCACTTCAATCCCCAATGCAATGGAAAAATCATGAGTAATGGATAGGGTCCTTCACAAGATATGGAAGAGTTTGGTAGGTGAACATAAAAGGTTAACAACAACTAGGATCAATGGATGTAGACTCAAGTTATGGAAAAAATCCAATAGAGTTTCGATACTCTTTCTTTCTCCTCCTTCCATGCACCATAAGAGCTCAATATATAACCCTCCAAAGGTAGGTGAAAGGTCGAATCGAGTCATTTCGAGATACATGGAGGGCCAAAGGTCACAATGGCTACTTTTTGGAGTAAAATTAGATTTTTTACTATCATTTACCAAAACGTTGATGTACATAGGCTATAGTGATGTAGCATGCGTATATGCGAGGTATAATGATGTAGCTTGCGTACAGGAGAAAAAATATGGAAAAATGGGGTTCGATGGGAACCACAAGTATAGTGTTGAGTCTATAAGTAGGTAAGGGAAGCCAAAAAGTATAAATGCTCATAGGGTGGAAAAATATGTTGTAACATATGCCCCCTAATGTGTGAGGTCAGAAAAGGTACTACAATGGCCGAAATACATTATGAATCTCAGAATTGAAGTGATGGAGACACAAATGGAAGGAGTATCCCACTCATCATAATACAATGATATATCTGAATACATATCGCTACAGTACATAGAAATATGATACAATGGCCATGAATAGGTATTATATAGTGAATACATGTCATGAGTGGTCATAGCCATGAGCCAAAATACAGTAAGATAGGGTCTCTTACTGAAGAGGAAATAGTTGATGCAAACTGAAGGTACAAACTGCTAATGTATGAGAATGATATCCCATAAGTACAATCACAATCACAAGTAGCATACTGAATGCCACTGAAGTCTAGGGTCTTCTACACAAATCATCTACGGTGCATGCCCCATGAAGTGAATATAGGTGTTGAGGTCACACCTGATGTGGCATCGTCTGATTATCGGTCATTGATACATACCATTAAAAGATGCAAGACAACCCACCAATAATGAAAATGGGAATCAAGGCACAAAGTACATTAATCAAGTGTGAATAGATGTGTTGAGGTCGAACACTGTGATGATTCCATCGATCAAGGGACATTGATGAATTCCCAAAAGTGTCGATGGCAAGAGAACCTACCACTAATGACTGCAAGCCTCAAGGTACTCAATGGACTCTAAGTCTCGATTCTCGAATAAATGAGTTGGATTCGACGGAAAGAGACTCACTCGAAGGAGGAATTAATGAATCCCCCATCAACCAACATGAGGTAACAACTACGCTGAAATATTTGGAAGAACTCCGACTAACAGATCGAACTATAAGGGATGGCAGACATAAAATAGTCAAGAGATCTGAGGAGTGGCTGACTCTGGTTTCAAGACTTCCTTTGAAAAAGAGCATAAGCAAATGGATAGACTCAGGAAGCATAGACTCAAGTACTAGATAATAATAATGCTTTGCAATGCAGGAGGCATCAACAAAGGCTCCATAATGACTAGAAGCTTAACCAGTTAGTGGAGTAAGATCTGAGAAACGAGTACAACTCCTAAAGTCCTACTAATGTCCCGACTCATGATGAATGGAGTGGAAATGAATGCTCTGTTCAAAGGTGACACAAAATATGTCAATAAGAAGTACTAACAATTTTCTCATTCGGATTTTTCAGTTATATGATTTTTTTTGTCTTTTTCATATTCTAAAGCTTGAAAAAGAATACAATTGCTTATGGTACAAAAGAGAGGGAACGAGTGTCAATTGAAAGAAAACTAGTTCTAGGAAGTGGAACATACATATGATCAATGCAAGGAAGCATGTGTAGGATGTGGACACTCGGGGGGATGTTCCCTCAAGGTAAAGGGTCATAAAGTTGCGAAAGATAAATTAAGGCTCTGCTTGGCTCGGAAGGTAAAGTGCTCAGGCACATGGATAATAATTGAGTAAGCGGGGGCCGGCACAAGGCTCAAGAGGCAAGCAGGTAATGCAATGCAATCACAACTCGACATAAATGGGGAGTCCTCATGGGAGATGGCAAGAATAAGATAAAGTAGAGTATGAATCTTCATCGCAATGTCATGGCGTGACTACAAAGGAATTCCAATCCTAAGCAGAAACATCAACATGGGCGCCAAAAGACATAAAAGGCTCTAACTAGGGCACCCATGGTCAGACAAGCCCTACCGCCAAATAACGACACTTCTAAAGCAGCATGAAGGTTCCGTGTCAGTTAAAAAGTGGGGTCACACCTAAGGTCAATAAAGTTGGTTATAAGGTCAAATGCAAAAATGCAGGCGAAATGAAATCCTAACCTATATGCCAGGTGTAGAATATAACTATCGAAGGCACGGAAAGGTCCAAAAATCCACTCTTGCCAGAAAAAACTATTCAAAAGGGCACTCCATGACGACATATTAGTCCAGAAAACTCAAAAAAATGGCAAACTATATAAAAGTGGGTTTGAAAATTGATAAATAGTAAAAAGGAAATATTTTTACCACATTGTTTTCATTTTTCACTCCACATAGTGCATTTGGACAGTTTTTACCTCCGATCTTCAATTGTCTGAGAGCTGTGGGCCGCTAAATCACAAGCCTTCTTGGTTTAGGTAAGAGATATCAAATTCCTCTTCAATTTCAGTGGTTTCAAATTTGTTTTTAGTGGTCAAAATTTATTCTTTGCAAGGTATTAAACCAACTATGCGTTGTACGTGGGATACAACTGCACGGGTCACATGGAGGGCTGCTTGTACGTGGTCAAAGTAAACTTTGACCGTGTATACACGTGACTGTATACAACTTAGCCCACATACAAAGCTGAGGGTAATGTTTTTTACATACATGGACACTAAAAACTCTTTGTTTTTCTTCCAGGATGGTTCTAGAATGGAGAGAAAGGGAGCATGACATCATAGATCAACAAGTTCGCGAAGATTTGGCTACCCAACAAGCATTTCAAGCTTGTGGCCTATACAAATTTTGGAGCATCGGGGGTTTGAGGGCCCAAAACTGATTGCTCAGCACATTAGTCAACTACTGGGATGCGGAAGCACAACACTTAGATCTAGATGGGAAAACACTTCCATTGGAGGTGGAAGATATATAATTCATCACTGGATTGTCCCGCCGAGGGGAGGTGGCAAGTCTTAGGTCTCGCAGTGTGGGGGGTGGAATCACTATCAGTGATTATATCAACAGGTATTGCATTTTTAGCACCTAGAAGGTGGGAAACCAGCTCCCCATAGAGGCCATAGCGAGCCTAAGCATGAAGATTATAGTCCTCACCCTCAGGAGGATAACAAGATCAGCCTCTCTCAATCAGGCTTCAAGGCCGTTGATATTCTATATAGCTAAGAGCATGAGACTGACTGTGTATGACTGGTGCACAATGCTTCTAGGTACCATGAAGAACCAACTAACGAAGTGCAAACTAAGGCAGGCCAAAAAATTCAATTTTGGTAGCATATTGTGCATCTTTTTCATGAGAGAGTGTCAGGCTTGAGTCTGAGAGTTGAAGTCCCTCCACATAGTCTCCAAGATCCTGCCCAGACCCAGTGGGCAAAGATTTTGACACGGCAGGGGGATGTCCGATAGTCTTCCCCATATTCAGATGATTTTTTCCACTGGTGGAGGTAATAGGTGATCGCCATTAACGACTACCCATACGAGGGGATAGACTACCGAGGGGACCAGGACATGTCGCTCCCACTAGGGGCCACATTCGGGGACATTGGTAAGACTAGTATTTGTAAGTTTTGTGTATTTAATTTTTTTGGAGTTTTGTTATAAGTGAAAGCAAAAATATTTTTGGTGTGGTATCATATATTAATGTTTGACTGTTTCCTCACAGATTTGGGTCTGTGACAACCTCAAGGATTCCCATGACATCGCCACAGAGGTAGGGGTGGGGAGGTAGTAGGTGTGGTGGTAGAGTGCACATTGGAGAATGTCCGGGTCAACCTGACCCGTATGACTACCCAAGAACCAGTGATCGAGGTAGAGCGTCTCTCAGAGGATATGAAGAGACATGTGGTTGGGGTACCTAGTACATGGGTGCGGCTACTGTGGCGTATAGCCAATGTCATACATTACTACATGTAGACTTATCCATCCCAAGAAGCTAGATCTCCCTGCAGGGCTTAGATGCCATGGGGTCCCATTTTTTGTATCGGATGTATATTTGAGATATACGGGCTCTAGTTTTTTATTATGGCACCACTTTTTGATTAATGAAAAAAAAATATGATTCTCCGACTCTACTATTATGTGTGTACAAATGTGTTAATGTTATTTGTGTGATTCAATGCTTCTTTCAATTATGCAACAAATTCCAATCTAGGACATAATTAGCATATGCATCAGTAATGTGATTAAAACGTCTTGGAACACGAACATAAGTAATAAAATTAAAATGGCATTCCAAGAGTCTCACCTTTAAGAACCTTCTTCGTAATGTAGGATCCCTAACACAATACTGACCATTCAATTGATACACAATCAATTGTGAATCCAGGCGGACCTCTAAACACTGGATACCATGTGAAATGGCATCACAAAGTAACTCAGTAATAGAACTATACTCAGCCACATTTTTAGATGTAGGACAGAGACAAACACCTCTTGAAGACATAATCTAGTTGTCGAGTGAGTAAAAACCCACACAGAAGAAGCTAGTCTCTACATATGATGACTAGCCCCATCCGCGAATCCTAGGAAAACTGGAGATTCTACTGACATCTGTCAACCAAAAGGAAGCAAATCAGTAGACTCGAAAAATCAAAGAAAGATAAACTATGTACATAAAACTATACAATAGTATACAAAAGTATCAGCTCGAGCTAGAAGTTCAAGCATAATACCGCTTGAGGTAGAGCTGATTTCTAGGCTCCTTCAAGGCATTCCCTTCATAATCCTCTAACTCATAGGCTCCTTTATCAAGGACGCACCTCACAACGTAAGGACCGTGCCACATGGGGTTAAACTTGCCTGCGCCCAGGGGTTCCTTAGCTTGGTCATTAAGGAGGAACAAGTCACCTTCAGCATATTACCGAAGACAGACATACCTATCATACTGAGCCTTAACACAACGTTTGTTGGAATATATAGCCACAACGTTTGTTGGAATCTATAGCCATAACGTTTGTTGCTCAACATCTGATGTATCAGGAAGAATCTCTATAGCTAGTTTCAATAAAGGGATCTCGCATTCAATCGGTAAGATAGACTCCACACCATGAACTAATTGAAATGGTGAAAAATGGGTGGAAGTCTTTACTGCGGTTCGATATGCCCACAAAGCAAGGTATAATATAATATGTGAATTGCTCTTGCTTTGTCGGATGGTTCATTGGAGAATGGATTTAATGGACTTATTAACTGCCTCAACCTGTCAATTCGCTTGGGCATAATATGAAGATGAATGATCTTGTTTAAACCCCAACTTGAGTGACAACTTTGCCATCATATTGTTTTGAAAGTGACTTCCATGGTCAGTGACAATATCCTTCATGATACCAAAACAAGCTATAATTTCATTGAATATGAAGTGGGCTGCAGTTGTACCATAAGCTTTAACGGTCGGCATGGCCTCAACCCATTTGGAAAAGTAATCAATAGGCACGATAATATGGTGATTCCCCCCAGTCGATGTTGGGTTGCAATTAATGAAATCAACCCCCCACTTGCTGAAGGGACCGATGGTGACGACTAGATGAAGGGCACCGGATGCGAGTGTACATTTCAAGAAAACACTTGGAAAGGGTGACATCCCTTCACAATATTTAAACAAATTTAAAGATCGTGGGCCAGAAGTAACCTGCTCGGAAGATACGTTGGGTTGTCGCAAGCCCAGATAAGTGACCACCACATGCCCCACTATGGAAATCATTAAGCACTAGCTCCACTTATTCATGAGTTAAACAACGACGTAGGATATATTCTTTTCCTCAGTGATACAAAGTGTCGCTGGCGATGACATAGTCTTTGACATGATGTCTCACATGCCGTCATTCATCTCGCAAATAATGCAAAGGGAACTTCAAATTTTGAATATATATGATATGTATCCATACCAAGGGTCCATTGACAAGATAAGAAATAAATGTTCATCCACAAATGAGTCTTCATGGACTACTTCCTCATCAAGTCTTAGGAAATACGACATAAGATATGCAAAAACCAAGGACTTAACCAACTTCGCTGAAGCAAAATCAAGATCAAATTCCTAAAGAATAACAATCCATTTATTATATTTCCCCCCAATTATGCGTAGTGAGAGCATGAACCGAAATGGATTGACATTTTCTATAACGGTGGTTTTCCTAAGAAAAATATAATGTCATAATTTTTGGACTGCATGAACAGTCGCAAGGGCCAATTTCTCAACATGAGAATATCTCAGCTCAGCGTCTACTAAGTTTTGACTAAGATAATAGACAACATGCTTTTGAAGCACATAATCCATTTGAACTAAGACCATACCAATTGTCTCTTGAGACGCAACCACTTAAAGCAAAAAATATATTACAAAGTCAGGTGGACTAAGTAGAGGGGCCGATACCAAGGCTTTCTTTAAAGCGTCAAAAGATTGTTGGGCTTGCTCATCCCAGATAAACGGAGCGTATTTCATCAATAAGAACGCGAAACCCTTAGTAATATTGGCATAATTCATGATAAAACGATGCAAGAAAGTGGATCTCCCTTGGAGGCTCTGAAGTTGAATCAAGTTACATGGGGGAGGCAATCAAAGTATTGCCTCAACCTTTAAAGGATCGACTCTAATACCCTCTTTGAAATCTACAAACCCTAGAAGGCAACCTGTTTTAACGATAAAGATGCACTTGTTGGGATTCAAATGAATCTTGTAACACTGCCATCTCTTGAAAATAAGGTGGAGGTGACTTGGGTGATCCACTCTCTTATGAGAGTGGCCAGCAAAGTCGTCCAAGTAAGCCTCCGCTATGCGCTTAAGGTCATGAAAAGCATACATCATAGCCTGTTGAAAAGTAGCTCAGATGTTTTTAAGGCCAAAGGGCATTTTACGGTATGCAAAGGTACCCCAAGGACATATAAAAGCGGTCTTATGTTGATCCTTAGGTTTGATCTGGTTCTGATTGTAGCCTGAAAAACCGTCCATAAATGAAAACACTTCGCTTCCCGCACACGCATCCAAGATTTGGTCTATGAATGGAGTGGGAAAGTTATCTTTAGGACATGCTCGATTCAGATCTCTAAAATCGGTACACACACGGATGGTTCCCTGCATCTTATCCACAGGAACGGGGTTGGATTCCCATTTGGTAAGGGGAACTGGGAAGATGAAACCAACTTTGAGTAGTTTCTCTACATCTCCCTTAATAGCGGCTGCTTTTATAGGATTCACAACATGAAGACATTGTCGAGCAGGCTTAACATTTGGATAAGTCTTAATTTCATGCTCGACAATACTAGGTTCTATACTTGGCGTCTCCTCATATGACCAGGCAAAAGCATCCCGAAATTCATTGAATAACTCGGTGTAAATGCGGATCTCCTCGGGGGAACAATTGGAACCAATGTAAACATTTTAAATCTCTTTGGGAGTACGAGAAATGTTGATCAGAATGGTTGGGTAAATGTTAGCCATATTCTCCTCCGCGTAAATACCATGCGAATCCAAAGGAGCCACAGGGTGACCAACTTTCTCTGTAAGAGTCGACCGAAACTCCTCCTGCTCAATAAGGTCAAGGTTGGGAAGAAAATAATTGATGATGAAGATCTTCCAAAGGCTTATCACTATCATTCATCGCCTCCATGATAGATTCATCTAAAGGAAAAGTACCATCAAGGAAATCATGTGAGAAAGATGAGTCGATTTCCCACGCAGGAAGCATAAAGGGATCTTCTTCTTATGCCTGTGAAGAAGAGAAATTTGGCTCTGCAGTGGCTTATTGAATATCGTGGTAATTAAGCTCGACTACAGACAAGGGCATGGCAACTCTAATCTACGAAACATCTCCAGACGGGGAATTCATGGATGGTAGAGTCCACATATCACTAAAGTATGATGTCCGGAATGATACATTATTCAATGAGGAAGGAGAACCATCGTAGATGGTTCCAATAAAGGAGATTGGTGCAACAAAGTTGAAAGATGCCATCAAATATTAATACAATCCTACACCAACATTCCCAATTTCCGGCTGAGAATTTTCAATTTGAGGAGCAACAGTTCTTGGTGATGCTATGGTATTGGAACTAGTAAAATCTAGTTGATCGACAGTCACAATATTGCCATCATGGGGAAAGCTGATAACTCTAAAAACAGAGGACATGATACCTCTCATAGCAGAGATCCAATTCCGACCCAGTAAAAGGTTGTAGTCGATGGGAGCATCAACTACCACGACTTCAATAGGCATGGATTTCCCACCCAAGTGGACTTCAAGGGAAGGGATAATACTGTGCATCCTAAATGACCGACCATCGAATGCAGTAAGCATGGTCATAGACTTCGACAATGGAGGAGAGACAAGAGCCTTCCAATAACATAATGACATTACTTAAGTGGATCAACCTTTGTCAACCACAGTACGTTTACAGCCATCTAAAAGCACCTAACATGAACTTGGAAAGCCACATGATAAGGCAAGAGAGGCTGGACATCAGTAGTGTCAAACTTGATAACATTAGGGCTACCCTAATCATGGACTTACAAAGCACATAAAAGGGTGTTCCTTTGTGAAGGACATCCCTGGAGAACCTCGAGAGCTAACATGGCACGTGGATTTTGGCCCAAATATTCTACAATTGAGTAGTTATGGGCGGCTCAGGAATTGGGATTGTGCATCAAGTGCTTGAGAACACCTTTCGGTATCCACATCATAGAATTAGGATTCTCAATATGAAATGGAGAATCAGGTGGAGGGGGCTCATTCCCCAAATTAGGTTGTGGTGCTCCATAGTCACATGAGCGAGTAGCAATACTAACCTTATATTTAACCATGTTAACGCATTCGAAACTGCCAGTATGGGTAGAGGACGTCGAAGTATCATTAGTCCCATTACCGGCAATGGAAGCAATCAAAGTTATATTTTGATGATGAGGAAGGGGATCTTTCAACACAGCTGGGCTCCGTGCAAGGTGCTTCAATGCTTCTCTAATACAAGGACAAAAATGTGTAAGGTGATCTTCCGATCAAAGCTTACAAGGCAATTTCACATTAAGGTGATCTTCCGAGCCCACAAGCATTTCCACCATCCTGAGGAGGATTAGCATTTTCTTTCTTAGGGTTATTCCTAGTGTTCCCATTATTCCCACCCTATGGTTAATTCTCCCCTTCTTCTTCCCACCAGGTTGCTGGTTACCATATGGGTTCGCCGATTGTATAGAATGAACATCGTACGACTAGGTGTAAACAGACGAGGCATGGGCTTGTTCAGAGGTAGATTGGTTAACAGATAGATTGTGCATCTGATTCGTAACCAAATCCACAGGACGAGTGCTTGTGGACCCAACAATGCCATCAGAATGTGGTCTAGGAATGGGCTTGGGCTTATGTTGTGATCTCGGTGTGTCAGGTATAATGTCATATAAAATGCCATACTGAGCATAGACTAGGTCTAGATGCTGGGATTTAAAAATGGATTGTTCCTCAGTCATAATACTGGACAATGAAATATCCTTTGAAATGTAAGGGAGAAAAGACATAAGGAGCCACTCCAACAAAAACTATGGAGAAATGTTATCTTTCACTAGCCTCTTCTGTCAGTGCCACTCTTGAATATGATCAGATATATGTGTATCTTTGTCCTGACCGAAGGTGCATAAAATATCAGTACCAGTATCGTAACGTACTCGCAACTAGAATTGATCTAGGAAAACCAAGTCCAAATCATTGAAACTCCTATATGTTCCCCTAGGGAACTCGACATACCATTTTGCACCTGCCCCCGTGAGGGTGCATTGAAATAGCCTCAAACGAATAGAATCATGGTTCAAGGAATTCGACGAGCACCATAAGTGAAAAGTGGTGACGTGATAACCTAGAAACTCAACCTTCTTCCCCTAAAAATTTGGAACGTCGGAAGGGAGCTTGGTAGGGACTTGGGGCCATGTACAATCATGACACACTGGATCATTCGTGATCTTCGAAAGATCGGATAAATTCAACCTAGAAATAAATGGGAGCTGAGGCTGTGAAGCTTGATTATTAGCTCCCAAAAGAGACTAACTTTGTGAACTAGAAGGTTGGACTGTGTACATCGAAGTCGATGGATGAGGTGCCGATGAAATCTGGTAAAAACCATGACCGTGACCGTAAGGATGGTAACCTCCTCCAAAAAGGCTCATGTTGGGATACACGGGCATATGCATAGAAGGGATTTCATAAGAGGGAGTGGGATAATAGTTAGTACCGGTTGAAAAGACATAAGAATGGGGTCCTATATAACCACTCGAGGTAGGAAAACTAGACGAGTGAGGGCCGTGTGAAAATGGTATGTTCCCACTCTACGGAATCAAAGAGCTAGAGGCAGGGGGTGTTACCGGACAATCTACCGAAAGCAAACTTAAGGCGTGATCTCCCTAGCTCAATGTAAGTCTAGAACAAGTGAGACAGAATATGAAACAACTTTCCTAGATCTACTTAAAGATCGAGTAATTAGATGTCTTACCTCTAGCTTGTAGATATTTCTCCTTGATGTTGTTCCAAGCTCCATGGTCTTCAGATCTTAGCTACAAAACCTGTCAAGTCATATAGAACAGTACAAGCAAGTAAAATGCATCTAAACAATAACATATCTAAGTAAACATTTAAGCAGGTAAAGTACCCAAACATCATTAACACAACAACATTTGGTGGAAAGCGTTTATATTACCATATTAAAGAAGGGAAGTACAAAGAGTGATGATTGCAACCAAAGCTTAACGTCGCAATCCTCCTCCAACAAGCCAATGCAAAAACCTCCAAAGGAAGTATAGGTCTCCCAAGAGATGAGTAGAGATCTCCTAAGCTAATTTCACCAGCATGAAAGTAATATAGAATTCCTCCCTTTCAAATGGGAACAAGCTTCATATATATATGACTAAGAGGACAGGGTAGGTTGAAATATAGTGGGAGAGGGTTAAGGTATCCTCCCAAAGGGCTAGGGAACGGAATGTCATCTAACCTATAGGTTAGGGATAGAGATCCACATCACACACCTTTGAAAATGGGCTCAAAGATGCCCTTTTATCCATTTAATTGACATCGTCACTGGATGTAATAGGACAACCTGCGACGTCGCGGGTTGCATAAAGGTGACCTGCAACGACCTTACTAAACCCAATAGAAATAGGACAGTATCTCTTCCAAGTTGATAACTTAGTCAAAGGAACTTCAGGGATGTTTACACTGAGTATTATGATGGGAATATTTAGGTGTAACAGAATGACCCCCAAAGCATGAAGTTGTTGGAACTTGGCAGGTGAAATTCTTTGACAGAAGGAATGGAAAGGACTTGTCGGACGGAGGATGCCGCTGCAGTACAACTGACTCTGAGAACACAGTCTCGTATGACTCACAACATGTATTTCGACCAATACATTGCATATCCATGGTAGTAATGACCGATTGAACACAATCATGGATACTAGACACAAGCGTAGATCCACGATGAGATGATGACACATCCACGACCAATACAAAAGTGGATCCGTGTAATATGACTCAAAATATTCTCCATCGCAACCTGGGTAAAACATGACTCCCCAGGGTCTTCAAGCCGAACCCGGAATGATATGAATCTATCCATGTGATTACAAATGTCTTGGCATCGAACATGGTAGAAACAACTTGATTACCGATCATTGAGATATATCATTAACAAGTGTGAGTGAAATCACCATTAATGTCAATGTTCCCCAAGGTATCACAGTACATATCATCAAGCGTGAATAAATGAGTTGAAGTCAAACGCTTAACAAAATCTTTCAATCAAGAGTCAATGATGTAAACTCATGTTGAAAGCGAAGTAACCTGCCATTGAGGCATGCAAGCCCAAGGTACTCGTTTGGTTTCTAATTTCAATCCTCGGATGATGATTTGAAGTCGACGAGGATGAACCCGTCGAAGGAGGGCCATGATGAATCCCCCATCATCGACATGAAACTCGATAACAGATGTTTGGAGTAGATCAGATGGTACAGTAACATGCAAGACTAACTTAGAGTAGACCAACATGGTGGAAGGTGTATTGACTGCAAATGATGAGCAATGAATGTATTCCTGAACATGGGCATGGCATGACTTGGCAGTATTGACATGACGAGTATGACAGCAACTACTAATTCAACTGATGGTGGAAGTATTCTTTGGATGACCCAAAGGAGTACCAAGACTCAGGAAGTAGGCAAAACGCGAGGGCAAATGGATGATCCAAGTACTTTATGCAAATGCAAATGAGTGCCATGTTCAAGAAATACTAAGTATTGTCACTGGTAAATGTGTAATACAAAAACTTTCATTTTTCCCCATCATGACTGATGAGTGCCTCATGTGTTTTTGATATGATTGATGAGGGAAACCAAATTCTTGGTATAGCTCATGTCATAGATGATTCTAATCCCAAATATTTTCTGAACCTCGGAAAGGAGAGGTTCGTCCCATGTTGAGTCCTTCAATGTTTAATTTTAATGAGTCCATAGAAGGTAAACTTGGCGTGATTTCATGTTTAGAGAGTCTGAAAAGAACTAAAGAAGACTCCAAAGGTCCTTTTTTGTAAGGTTAGCCTCTTCGCCCAGAAAAGGGTAAAACAATGTGAGAGAGGACTCTTCCAGTCATGATTGGTTAGAATATTCCTTTTTTGTAATTAGTGCCCCCTGACCCGAAAACGAGGTAAATTATCACCAGAAGGACAATCATTCAAATACTTTTACAAGAGTGAACACATCAAGTTCGCTTGGGGATCTTTTCCTATTTAGGGAGTCTGAAAGGAGCTTAAAGAGGACTCCATGAGTAACTTTGTCATGGTTGATAACCGAATACGAAAAAGGAAAAAGTAAACTCAGCATAGTTCATTTTCCGTAAATAGTCTAGCGAGGCTGGATAAAGTGATAAACCTATACTCATTAGACACACCTTTTTACCCAAATTTTTAACAAGTGCGATAATGGTATCAAAATCACTCAGAATATTTTTCATATTTGAACCAGAGCATGAAAAAGTAAAAACTAAGCTCAAACCACTTTTCATGTTTTAACTAGAGCACGAAAAAAGTGAAAAGTAAGCTCAAACCACTTTTCATGTTTTAACTAGAGCACAAAAAAATGAAAAGTAAGCTCAAATACCATCTTACTATTTTTAACGAGCTCGAAGATAGGTTGGAAGAATGCTCATGAGGTCTGCTTCATTTTTTAACGAGCTTGTAACATAAAATGAACTATGCTCGGTATAATGCCCATTGGCGGGTTTCTTCCGAACATGATGGCTATAGGTTGGAAATTTTGCCCCTAGCATAAGAAACTGGCGGCTTACTTCTAGTGTGATTTCTAGAGGTATTGTTTCATTTTTAAATGAGCTCAAAAACCAAAAGGAAAGTATGCTCGAAAATGTTCTCATTGGTGGACTCTTCCTCAACATGGAATCCATAGGTTGGTACATACCCCCAGCATGATTGCTAGAAGTAAGTGACTAATTAGCTCCAACATGATGTGGAGAGGTGATCAAGTTGATTTCAACATAATGTCTAGAGGTTGAAGACATGACTCCAATATTCATTTCATTCGCCTAAGGCATAGGTGGATGAAAAGAAGGTTCAAGTACTAAGTCTATGAGAAGACTCGAATCAAAGGGAAAGGATCTATTTCATTTTTTAACGAGCTTGACACAGGAAAAGAACTCTACTCACGGGGTACTGTTTCATTTTTTAAAGAGATTAAAAAAGAAAGAAACTAGGCTCAATATTAAAGGAACTTATCCAACATGATGTCCATAGGTTAGTATTATGCCCCCCAGCATGATGTCCAGACGCTGGAGATATGCCCCTCATGCTTAAGGGGAAGAAACCACTAATACGTGTGGTATGTCCAATGAATTTTGTTGAATGGAAGTCATGCGATGATTGGGTGTCACGAAGGAAAGCTGATCAATGGTCACAGTCCTCCCATCACAGGGAAAATACATCACTCGAAAGAGTGTCTATAGACACTATGGCTTTCATAGGATAGACATAATCACATCTAAGGAGCAGACTGAAATCTAAAGGGATTTGGACAACCATGACATCAACATAAACAGTTTTACCTCCCAAGGTGACAGATAATTGCGGAATAATCCCTAAAGGTCCGATAGGCCTTCTATTAAAATCCAAAATATGGTCAGTAACCAGCGTAAGCTGAGGAGACCCTATAGATTTCCAAGCAGTTGAGGATAAAATACTAATAGAATATCCCTCGTCAACTATAGTGCGAAATATTTCCTTATTGGCAACCCCTACAGATATCTGGAAAGGAACATATGAGGGGAGACGAGTTTCTGCTAGACTATTCCAATCAAATGAAATAACATCAGTACTTGGAGGAGGTTCTGTGGATGAGACTTCTCCTTTCCTAGAACTATCTGAACCAACCAGAAAGATATCAGCGGTTTCTAATTCACTTTCAGTTGAAAAAGCAGGATACGATGAAGATTTCTTGATGGTGACTGCTTCAATCTGTGCATTTTCCAATGAAAGAGTCAGGTGGACCGAGCATAAAACTAGATCTACCATTAGCGTTTCACTCTTCAAAGGGAGAGTGGGATCAACTGAGGTTGATGTTCGATTAGTCATTTGCATTTCACTCTTCAAAGGAGGAGTGGGGTTAACCGAGAATGAGACTTGATTAACAGCTTGGGTATCATCCCTCAAGGGAGAAATGGGGTCGATCAAGGATGTTGTTGAATCGACCGCTTCGTTTTCACTCTCTGATGAAAGAGTGGGGTCAACCGAGGGTGGGGTTGGATTGATCATCCTATCAACCAATGTAGGATCAAGGGACAACCAACAATATCCAGTTGGAAGGTGTTTATGGAATATGTCCATGTCTTCCAACAATTGTGAAGCTTCATCCATACAAGGACAAAGGTAAGTACGATGCATGCCCTTGCATAACCAACAAGGGTCTGCATCTCTACCCTTCCGACCCTTAATTACAATGTCACTAGTTGATGGGGTATCATCAGTATGATGTTCAGAGACTGATGACATGGGTTGTTCAGAACGCAACCATATTTCTAATACCTTGGAGATACCAAGGCATCTCTTAAGAAAATTGGCCCCTTTACAAAGTTTGCAAGGGAACTTCAGTTTATGCAAATTTGAAACAGGTGTATCGGTGCCCCCAGCATGATGATCAGTGATTGGTGAGTCCCCAGCATGATGATCAGTGGTTCGGGTTGTGACCTTCTGCTTAGTATTCTTCTTCTTAGTCTTCCCTTTCTTCTTCTTCTCACCCGCCTTCTTACTAACATTAGAGTTTTCAGTAGGATAAGAGGAAGAGAGGGAAGTCGATTCAACATTCGATGAAGAAGGGGAAGGGTCGCCATGAGATTGATGCTCATGTGGTAAAGGACCTAGGTTCGACACAATTGGTTCAATTTGTGTAACTAGATTGGAGAATAACCATACTAGTAATCCTATAATGAATCCAAGAAGACTCAACGTAGCCATAAAGGGAGGACCAATAGTTCCACAAGGGGGAATAACAAATGGAATTCTCTAGAAAGGGGTTTCTTGGTTTGTAGTCCCAGAAGAATCTTCCATATCTAAATTTCCTAAGAGTCTCTAAAGTACCACACAAATCAAACGCTACTCAAGTCTAAAAATAAAAAGCAAACTGTGTGAATAGGTGTGAATAAGTAGTCAGGATCCTCACAGGATCGTCAAGGTACCACAGCTCGCTATATACCATAGGGTACAACAGTAAAATGCAACAAAAAGGATTGGGACCGTACCCTTTCCTGAATACTCAACTACCTGGATGGCATGTGCATAGTAATCTCCCCGAGTGTTGTTCTCAGTGTATTGCGATGCCAATATGGACAAATGGTTAACTCAGTTGGTCTTAGGAATCTTGGGAGTGTCTTTCGATATACTCAAGGTACATGGGAGCTCAAATCTGTAACGGTGCTATCTAATGCACAACCGTATGGTACGAGACCTTCCGATATACTACCGAGTACATGAAACACTTTTCGATATACGCCAAGTACGTGAAGTGCCTTTCGATATACCCTAAGGTATGTGAAAGAGCCTTTGATATACTGGTTGGTACATGAAAGAGCTTCGATATACCGATTGGTATGTGGAAGACTACAATACCCCTAGAATGCAGTGCAGGAAAATAATGACAGCTGCGATGTTTTATGACGCCGGAACATGTCTCTAACTTACACACAGTTACTAAGTGATTTTAACCTAAGCTAGTGTTAATTTTATCTTGTGCGGTTAGGTGGATGCATGAGGTGTAGACAGGAAATGTAAAAATAATGCAAATTTTAGCTACATGACAGTGAACATTTTCCTTTGTCTTTCGATGAAACCTACTTAAGGTAAGGATATATATTTTATCTTTTATAATCAAAATGACCTTAAGCAGTAATGAAATTAAGAATTGCTATCTATAATGCATACACTCTAGCTTTCCGCTATAATGGGCTAAAAAGGCAAGGAAATCAAAGATGCAACAAAACCTTTATATGCAACAAAATATTGTCCTTGAAAACAAACTAATGAAGCACTTTTATTTTCATATGTGTGTATCAAGCTTAAATTTGATAACTAAGTAATTTTTAGATCAACAAGCAGAAAATGAGAGAATGTCTAGTAGCACTCTAATCACCTAGAAATTTCCAAAGAAAAAATGAGAGCACCCACAAACATTATGACACTCAAAGATAATTCAAGGAAAACCAAATGCAATAATTCTAATCCATTTCCTATCTTTTTACACTCGAAAAAGACACATCTAATCTACGGAAAGAAAAAATCCACAAACGTTTCCAATCAAATGCAAGACAAAGAAAAGCACTTAATGGTCTTATCTAACTCAAAGGCACACAAATCTGAAACAAGCCTTTCTTTTTCTTATGAATGCGAGCCAAGAATTTCAAATGATAAAATTAAAGCAATAAGAATACTTATGTTTTCCAATTTCATGAATATAGAAAAAGAGTGACAAAATCAAGCTTCTCTTTGAACTAAAGTGGAGACAAAGAATCAATCTTTTCATACAATCATTAGATAGGATGTAAAGGAAACAAGATGCACAACCCAAGGAAGAGAGGCTAAAAAAGATGTGGATATCCCACACTTTTCAAGTCTTTAAAACAAGCCAATCACACCAAACCAAAAATGATCTCAAAACCTTAATATGGGTCAAAACTGTGGGATATGAATAGAATCCATTTCGCTTAAAAATGCAAGCAAAACTTAATAACATGTGCAAAAGAGGTCTGGGATATGATCCAATACAAACATTAGATCAAGTGAGGAGAGGAGGGAGTGCAAGTTCAAGTGGATGAAGTTGGGGGAGACTAAAGTGTCCACCACTATCGAGTCTCAAACTTGTCAAAAATGGAACCCAAAACCACTCTGAATCAAACCAAACAAAACTGAACACTAGGAATGCAACATCAAAAAAGTCTCTGACTGGAAGATACAGTGCAGAGGAAGTCTATAAGGAAAACCAAACTCAAAGGTTGGAGAGGAGAGAACCCAAGCACAAAACTAGACTGCTCGTCGCAGTCTCTTGTCAGACTCAAAGCAACCGTTGTAGGTGGAAAACAGGTGAACTACGACAGCGTCGCAGGATGTCAAACTGTGGTGTGCGATAGCGTCATAGGTTGTAGAGAGGCAGACTGTGCTTGACAGGGGAACTTCGCTCCAGATATATCACCCAGGTGCGATGGGCGAGTCCCTATGAAAGGATGAAAAGATCTCCAAATATGATCAACCAAAAGGCTTGACAATCAAACATACAAACTTTAAGGAAGTCAACAGACTCTTCAGGAAGAAGATATGGTTGTGAAATGGCTAAGGAGGCAAATGAAATGGCTCATAAATAAATCAGAGAAAAAAACTTTCAAACTAAAAACTTAAAACAACAATACATGTAATCTTCCCCATTATGGTCGCCAAACTTAATACCAGATAATCTACCGAAAACGGACTTAAGGCGTGATCTCCCTAGCTCAACATAAGTCTAGAATAAGTGAGACAGAATATGAAACAACTTTCCTAGATCTAGTTAAAGATCGAGTAATTAGATGTCTTACCTCTAGCTTGTATATCTTTCTCCTTGATGTTGTTCCAAGCTCCACAGTCTTCAGATCTTAGATGCAAAACCTATCAAGTCACACAGAACAATACAAGCAAGTAAAATGCATCTAAACAGTAACAGATCTAAGTAAACAGTTAAGCAGGTAAGCTACTCAAACATCATTAACACAACAACATTTGGTGGAAAGTGTTTATATTACTGTATTAAAGAAGGGAAGTACAAGGAGTGATTATTACAACCAAAGCTTAACGTCGCAATCCTCCTCCAACAAGCCAATGCCAAAACCTCCAAAGGAAGTATAGGTCTCCCAAGAGATGAGTAGAGATATCCTAAGCTAATTTCACTCGCATGTAAGTACTATAGACTTCCTCCCTTTGGAATGGGAATGAGCTTCATATATATAGGACTAAGAGGATAGGGTAGGTTGAGATATAGTGGGAGAGGGTTAAGGGATCCTCCCAAAGGGCTAGGGAACTGAATGCCATCTCCCCTATAGGTTAGGGATAGAGATCCACATAACACACCTTCGAGAATGGGCTCGAATATTCCCTTTTTTCCATTTAACCGACATCGCCGCAGGCTACAGTAGTACAAACTGCAACGTCATGGGTTGGACAAAGGTGACCTACGATGACCTCACTAAACCCAATAGAAATAGGATAGTATCTCTTCCAAGTTGATAACTTAGTTAAAGGAACTTTAGGGATGTTTATAGTGAGTATTATGATCGGAATATTTAGGTTTAACAGGGGGAGGATTCAGAATCATATAAGCGTTCGAGGTCATAGACATAGAGGCATGTGGGTTAATAGATGGAATGTAAGTCGTAGATCCAATGCCTATCATGAAACCTCCACTAGAGAAATTGTTCATACTAACACTAGGGGTTTTCATAAGAGGTGGCCCTCCTCCAACATACAGAGCAGATGGAGGGATGTGATCACTCCCAAACTGATATGCAGTAAAAGGGGGTTTAGTGCCCCCGATCCCAAGGCTAGAGCTAGCATGAGTAGCAGACATGTTGGAAGTAACAGTCGACATAAAACTGGGCATACCCAATGAAAAAGGGTCTGAGGTCATAGGGATGGACGTAGAATCAAAACCTGGCATACCATATCGAAAACCTGGTGTCCATGTATCGTCAAATGTGTTCGTAATAGTGCGTTCGGGTTCCCCAAATCCAGGAGGAGTGTTTTGTGATGGACCTCCCCCCCATCCAGTCCTTGGAGTGTACAAACAAGGAGGGGAGTTTCTCTTTGTGCCACTAGATGGAGTCTTGGGGACTCCCATCGTGTTAGATGTGGAACCCATGATAGAATATCTCTGAAGCTCATGAGATGTAAATAAAGGACCAGCGATAGTCTTCTGACGTCTCTTGCGAAGAGACTCTACCAGATCGCTAGCTGGTAAACCAGCCGACCAACGAGATCTGTGGAGAGGTGGATCTCGATCCACGATGACTACAAAAAGTCAAAAAATATAAACATCTCCTAACAACCAACTAGAACGTCACAGAGAATACACCTTTAAAGAAACTGCAACCAAATGCACACAACAAGACTGGCTCAAGGGACCTCTCGACACTACAGCCGGTATATCTCACCTAGGAGAGGATTGAGACTCTCAAACTATAACCGGAGGTAACAAAATTAGTTATAAGGGCCCTTAGTCTTCACTATGCGAATACAACTGCATTGTCTGACCCCTATTTGACTCAGGACAATCGCAGAATAACTGCTGCAAATGCCCTATGTGATACCTAGGTAAAGCAACTATGGCCACCATGTATAACCAATGCTCAGGAGAACAGTCATAGGTGGGATCCGTTGTATGGGCGTGGTATCTAAGCCCGAAACTCAAGAGGGTCAAATCCCCCAAGAATCCCCAGATACAAACAAATCCTGGATATATCTCCCACGTTCAGCAAGTATTGGAGGGCTATCTCTGCAACCAACCTCTTGTGACCTCTTTCTTAGCTCTGGTTTAATTAGAGCGTCCTGAGAACATCAATGTATACCATGGGTTTCACCACTCCATGTTCAGACACATAATGTTTGTTTAATAGCCTTGGATCGTTTACTCAATAGTGATCTATTCCAAGACTCTAAACCTATACTAGTTGGTGCACCCTCGAAAAGAGAAAATTGTTTTAATAAATTTACATTAAGCGTTAATTTTAATGTCTATGATTACTCAAAATGATATGGTTGTGAAACTAGTGATGTGAATAGACTCAATGAAATGCACACTCAAAAAATACTAGACTCATCTACCAATGAAAAAGTATGCCACTAAAATGACATTCAAACCAACGTTTCGTTTTTTGAAATAAAAATGCAATTTCTTTATAATTTCATGCACAAGCAAGTCCTAATGAAAGCACAAGCACTCTAATGCAAAATGCAATAACATAAAGAAAATTGTTTTTGTATTTTCACTATGAATGAAATGAAAATGCAAACAATGTTTTTGTATTTTTCAATATAATTGAATGAAAAATGCAAGCAAAATCGGAACTTTTAGAAAAAATGCACAGCATGCAATGCAGACAACCGAGCAAATCCCAAAAAGCAAGATTCAGCTAAGTCAATGAGCTATAAAAACAAAAAATGGTTGAAAACCAACAAATCAAAAAACTAAATAAAGAGGAGTTTCTAGTCAGTAAAAGGGCATGGAACAGTGAAGAAATAGTCCTAATAAGACTCAGGAACACTCAAAACTCACCCAGCAAGAACCAAATAACATAGACAAGGTAAATCCAGACCTATACGCAACTGTTCAAAGAACAACGACATATATACGTGGGATATTGTACTAATAGTAGTGGGTACACGCGAGTAACTCAAGGCAGACTCACGTACAGGGCAGAGTAGGTGGACCAAAAATGAATCAAAAGACCAAGAAAAATCAATATTTTCTTTGCAGACCGTAACAGCCAATCAACGACACAGAAACTTGACAAAACAGAGACTCAAAATAAGGTATAATGCCCAAAATACCCAAAATAGAGGTGTCTCCCTAGGGGAGTTTCCATTTATGTTACAGAGAAAAATTTCCCATGGCTCGGGGTAGAACAAAATAAATAGATGAATACTAGAAATCAACTCAATTCCCAATGCAATGCTATATAAATGTAAATGCTAAGATGTGGAGTAAAAGACCAACCTTCAACCAGACGTTTGATGTAGATCCCCATTGAGCTTTCAAATCTCTACACTTGAACCTGCAACTTAGTCTCAATAATAAACACAAGAAAGAGCATATAATATATGAAAGATGTTAGCATGAACAATAGCATGGTCCATGATATAATAAGCAAATGTTACCCAATGTTACTAAATGACCATTCACAAGATCAATTGGACGAGAAAATGAGTATTTCTATTAATATGAACAAGTAGTACAATATACAACCACTTGCCGACAACTCATCTGAACTAAGAACTAGGTCTCTCCACTTGTGCCTCCACCACTTCAATCCCCCATGCAATGGAAAACTCATGAGTAAAGGATAGGGTTCTTCACAAGATATGGAAGAGTTTGGTAGGTGAACATAAAAGGTTCACAACAACTAGGATCAATGGATGTAGACTCAAGTTTATGTAAAAAATCCAATAGAGTTTCGATGCTCTATCTTTCTCCTCCTTCGATGCACCATAAGAGCTCAATATATAACCCTCCAAAGGTAGCTGAAAGGTCAAATCGAGTCGTTTCGAGATACATGGAGGGTCAAAGGTCACAATGGCCGCTTTTTGGAGTAAAAAGTAGAGTTTTTACTATCATTTACCAAAAATTTGATGTACGCAGGCTATAGTGATCGTATACGCGAAGTGTAATGATGTAGCTCGCATACAGGAGGAAAAATAGGGAAAAGTGGGGTTTAATGGGAACCACAAGTATGGTTTTGATTCTATAAGTAGGTAAGGGAAGCCAAAGACTATAAATGCTCACAGGGTGGCAAAATACGCTGTAACACCTTGTCCTTTCAATGAAAAACTGAAATTGCACCCTTAGGAGCTTTATAATAGAACATTTTCAACTACCGCTCTCTCTTAATAATTATGCTTCATTAGAAATAAATCCCCATAACTATTGAGATTTACAATCAATTCTATCACTTAATTTCCACCACAACCCTATGTTCAAGGTTAATTCAAACCCTAAGGACTATTGATTACACCCCTCTCATTTAATTAGAGAAATTATTTATAGTTTTTAATAGAGAGATGATAGTTAATGATTTTGGATTGATGTACATAAGTATAGTGGATGATTATGTGATCAAAGGAAAACAAGAAGAGGTGAAGGACGTAGTTGTTCTACTGAAACAATGGCATTCAAATCATTTAGATATCCCCATCCTGCTAAAGTAAAAGATACACGGACTAAAAATAAATGGATCATAATAGGAGGATCTTTAAGTATATGGAAGTTGAAAATAGAATAACAATAGGAGAAACATTCTTGACATTATTTATTTTTAATTATACCCACTGTAGGATTGAGAATCAAATCATGTATTGGGACAATGACAACAAACTCATTTTTATGTGCTCAATACATTTAGTTTTTTTCCAATGACATAGGGTACTAGGGTGCCACAACCTTATTTATGCTCTAGCATCATCCCAAGCATAGGCTAGTTACTGCCCAAAGAGGGGAAAATCTAAAAAAGAAATCCTCAACCTTAGAGCAAGTATCAAACATTTTTCATACAGTTAGGGACTATTTTTTTGTATGATTTTTTAAATGCAATGGGATCTACAACATCAGTGCCATTTATCCTTCTAAATATCATTCCCCTTTCTCTATATAGACACCACTCGAAGCACTTTTTAGGGAATGAAAAGTAATAGGCATGAGACTGAGATCAAAAGGTGATTTATGATGCTTCACATAGTAATCTAATGAAAAATTGTGTATTCTATTCTGTAATCAGGACTTAGCCAAATTTTCCATTAGACAAATTTGGCTCTAGAGGAAGCAATAAAATCTCATGCATGTTATTATGGTTTCCTTTTGTCTTTATTTCTTCCATCTTGTTGAATGAATCAATGTATATCTTTCCTATTTGGTTTTCTATCTATCATGGATATATTTTTGATAGAATGTATGCCAATCTCTCTTCTATATTTATGTTCATAATCTTACATGTATCTTCTAGTTACGAAGTTGTGATTATGGTGCAAAAGAAAAAATTAATTTATTTTGATATTTGGTTGTTTGTACTATGTTTTTTCCCTTTCACCTTTAAAATAACACTGAAATCCCCCTTTAGTAGAAAAAATCCACATGATGCGCCATTGCTTTTTGTTGTAAATCTAGACACCAGAGATGCACATAATAAAAAGGTCATCCTAAGGTGACAGACCAAGATATCTTCCTTATAAATATTGATGGTAACCCCCCCCTTGGCAAAAGATCTAGCTTGATGGCCTAGAGTGGCATATGAAGGTGCATCTTGCATAACTCTCCCTGACATTACAACCCTTCATACATAAAATAATAGAGTCGAATGCTTGGCCAATTGAGTCACAAAATTGACCTCCCTCTCTAATCATAAAGCTTAGGCATCTCAAATTTGCTAATTCTATTAAAACCTCAACATTGTGCTCTCAGGAGGCTTGGGGTTTTTGTTTTCCACTTTTGCCTCTCTAATCATAAAGCTTAGGCATCTCAAATTTGCTAATTCTATTAAAACCTCAACATTGTGCTCTCACGAGGCTTGGGGTTTTTGTTTTCCACTTTTGCCTCTTTGTTTAGATTTGGTTTTGGGGATCAACATATTTTGGAATTTTGGGGATGAACATTTGCCGTGTTTGGGTTTTGGGGAATGCATGACAAATAAATTAATATGATTATTCATAACAAAAAAAAGTTTTCATTATTTACTCATCCATCGTAGATAAAAACAAGGAATGGGAGTCCGTATACCTTCGAGTGAGAAAATGAGGTTAACAGTTTTTTTTTGTTTTTTTAATAAATAGCAAAATGCATATAATTTATAAAGCATATAAATTTCGTAATGGATATGTGTTTTAACACACTTGCATTTTGCACTTCTAAAGTGCTAGCCTCGTAATTCACAAACCTAAACAACAAAAGCATATGTGTTATAGAAATAAGTAAAGAGATGAGTTTGGAAAAACTATAGTGGTCTAAAAAATTGTACTCAACTTAATGCATAAGCCCTATTATCATCATCATCATATTAGGTCAATATATGGTTATCTTTAAGAAGAAATAAATATTTTTTTATACAGATACCAAGTAAATACAATTTAATTAGATTTTTTTTTCAATTTTAATTTTTTTTATTATATTTAATAAATTATCATCATCATATTACGTCAACATATGGTTATCTATAAGAAGAAATAAATGTTTTTTATACACATACCAAGTAAATAGAATTTAATTATCTATTATTTTATTTTAATTTTTAATTAATTTTTATTAATATTTAATAAATCTAAAATTATGATGTATAAGTTATAGTAACCAAGAAAATAATTAAATAATATTTTTTAATTACTTTTAAAATTGAATATCTAAAGTCGGAATAATTTCGTTTGAAGTTGAATATGAAAACCAAAATGTGGAAGGTCGAGAGAAGGAAAAAATAAGATGCTTTAAGAATCACATTTTAAATAAATAAATAAATATTTTATATTATTTTTTAATTAATTTGTAATAAATATAAAATTATGATGCGTAACTTATAGTAATTAAGAAAATGTATTTAATATTTTTTTTTTAATTTATTTTGTCTTAAATTATTTTTAAAATTGAATATGTGAAAGTTACAATAATTTGTCTTTTCAAGTTGAATATGAAAACTAAATGTGGAGGATCTACAGATTGACAAAATAAAATGACTTAAAAATTATATTTTAAATAAATAAATAAATTATTATTATTATTTTAATATCTCATAATTTTTAATAAATAAATTATTATTATTATTTTAATATCTCATAAATTTTAATAAATAAATTATTATTATTATTTTAATATTTCATAAATTTTATTTATATAATTATTAATTTAATAATATTATTATTCTTTAAAAATATAAAATAATTTTAATGTTTTTACTTCAAAAATCCCACTATTAATTTAATAAAAGTATACACCAAAGCATATTATAAATATTAAAAGTTCTATAAACTTAAATTAAGTGAGATTTGAGATTGACCATTTATGTTTATATTTTTAATATTTAATTAATGATGTAATAAATTCAATTTATAAATATAAAAATTAATTTGTTAAATTAGTGAAATAATATTTAATTATTATATAAATTTAAATATAATTTGTATGTGTGTTTTAAATTGCAAGATGATGTATGGATAACCATCAATTTATTGGTACATATCGCTTTTAATTATGATAGTATGTAAATGAGGTATAAACAACAAATGATTACAACTATGTCCCAATTTAACTAAAAAAAGATTGGTGATAGCATGTAGCTATGGGATAGACAAATGATTACAACTGTGTCCTAGTTTAACTAGTAAAAGAAGACCTCTCCAAATCGCCCAGCAAGAGCTGTCAGAACCCACGGGCCAAGGCCAGCCTAAATGTTAGACATGACGTAACCACCACCACAGTCCCGCGTGAATCGACTATGAGAACAACCATACCTCACTGCTGGCTCCTGCCCTCAACCCCCTATAACCTCTCCATCTTTACCAACAACAACTGAAATAACAACTGAAATGACTATGCCAATCAAATATAACTATAAACTCTAACCAAATTCACACTGAAAATTGTCCATCAAATTCCAATTGTGATATTATATTAGATTACAATACAATTACATTAAACACAGAAGCTTTTTGAAAAGTTTCACCAAATTCCATTAAATATTGAAAAGTGACAAATTCTCTGCACGAGTGTACTGCAGCATCGAGAACACGTGAACTCAGCGAAGATTTCGCTCTCTCCGGGTTAAAACCAAAGGCAATACGTATTTAAAAAATAAAAAGCCTAACACAGATTGCAATGAACAGACATGCACGGAAATCTATCTTCTGACTGTCTAAGTCGTTCGGATTCTAGGTCTGTCACCTGATCTATTCTTATTACACTTTTCACTGGTTGCTGACTTTTTCCGTAACTGGATATTGTTTTTCTCTTCCATGAAACGTTTGAACTGCATCCCAGTACCAGATAGCACTGTGACAAATACATTTAAAAGTGGAGATTTTTTCATTTTTCAAAAACTTTTCCAAGCTCCTAAATACACCTCTGTTATTTCAGAGGAAAAAACACAAGATCTCACCCATGCAATTCATACACTTTCTGGTTTAAGATCAATTTCGCCATATGAGAGGGTGAACATTATTCAGTCTGCTGCAGGTCATTTAATGCAGCCGTAGAAGATATATTAATCTCAAGCCCATGGACATGCCTATTGCAGTTGCATTAAATGACCTGCAACAAACTGAATAGTGTTCACCAAAACATATGAGACAATTAAAGAAAAATAAAAAACACAGAAATGAATAGAACGGAATGGTTGCTCTGAAAGCAAAGTTTTATATTGATACTGAGCACTGATATTTATTGAAAAGATTACAAAACTTCCATAGATTGGAGATATTAATATAACGTACAAAATTTGCTGCAAAATTATGAAATATGAATACAGAGAATAATGCCTGGCCTTCCCCGCATGCCTGCTGCCTACTTGTCTATTGTTTTGTTGCCTGTTGAATATCTCAATAATCCAATCCGAACCTCCATAAATAGTTATTTAGAGAGCAGGAAGGCAAAGAGAAAGACATTAGAGCTACTACTCCCGTCCAGTTCTATGGATTCGGCCCAACCTATCCTCAGTAAAAACTCCTTGCAAGAAACCCTTGAATCGCCCCGACGATGCAACAATTCAAATCCCATCTGTTGCGAACTCCCCACATGCGACTCTTGCCCTTCGGAAGAGCAACCCCTGCAAGTAGGCCTCATGTTTTCTCCTCTCGGTACCCTTTTGAGCGCATATCGAAGCTCTCGGAGCTGATCTGCTGCTGAGATCCCTACCGATCTTAAATAATGAATCTGCGGAAGAAACCCAACTCTGTAACCCTAACCTTAACGGGCGTCTTGCTGCTGATGAAGATCTGAAACCGAATTAATCCGCGAATAACAGCAGAATCTGCGGATTCCCGAGGTCGAGTAGAAAGCCCTGAACAGCGCCGGAACTCAAATGGGGAAAAACTGCAGGATCGGAACAAAGCAGGAATCTGCTGTGAAGCCTTCACGGGTATACATAATATGTATCCACCCATCCATTCAAGGATACAAACAAAACATACAAAAAGACAGAGCGACACCGAACAGATCCATGAAATCAGGCGACCTTTCTGGGTATATCGAGAAGACTCCCGATACATCGATTCAACGCCATGACCATCCTCTACTCTCATAGAACCTGGAGTAGGTTTGGAACGTTGAAGTTTATTGTTTTTTGGATGGAACCTTGTTAACGTCCACCGCATCAACCTTTCTATTCAATGTTCTATGCAAGAATTTTGAGGGAGGAAAGTAAGTTGGTACATGTTCATAAAATTATGTATATATTATTGAAGTGATAATATTTTAGCTTTAAAAGATAATAAAGTTGGTATTTTATTTAGAAATATATTGTTACATTTTAAGAAAAATAGCTATTTTAAGACATTTTAAGATATTTTTAATAACAAGACATAAGGGTTATATCCAAAATTTGTAAGAAAAATTGGCATTTGAATATATTTTTATTAGTATGGTGATTTAACATGTTGCATGTGAGGTTGTATGTCATTACCAATAAACAACAAGTTAAGTGTCATAACAAAGTTTACTTTTGTTAAGTGTCTAAATCAATTACCAATTACTTTTTATATTATTTTTCTTTATAATTATTTATTTTCAGTATACCTGTCCCATTCCTAGAAAAAAGTATACTTACTACTCCACCCTAAATTCTTAAATAAACACCTGTCAATTTAATTAACCAAATATAAGAGTTTTTAGATAAACAATGATTTAAAAATATTAAAAAAAAAAAATATCATATATATATATATATATATATATAATGTTTGAATAAAAAAATTATCACTTAAATCCTATAAATCAAAATTTGAAACATTATATAATACAATCTGAAAACATAATATTTATTAAATTAAACATATTGTTAGATATATGATAAGACATATACATTCAAACCCACATCTCAGGATAATGGAAAAAAACAATCCACCATAATACTTTAATTTGTTTTTATATATTTGCTCTTTTAATGTTTTTTTTAATCTATCACCTCAATGTTAGCAATAAAATATCGCACCAATCAATAATTACTCTAACTTTTCTACGATGATAGTTAATGATTTGATGGTTGATGATGATGATGATAATGTGGGTGTAAATAAGGTATTCTATATGTGATGGCAACTTCTTTCGACCAATGTTCTTTTAGGAATTGTCTAGAGGCTTATTTCACTATAAAGCTTATGAGAGTTTCTTCTAATCATTTTCTTCTTCTAACTAGTTAAAACAAATAGATACATTTGATTTTTTAAATTAGGATTAATGACCTCCTTATAATACATTAACTTTCTTTTAACTTCTAAAATTTTCTAATCCCACAATTTCAATTTAGACTTTTATAAACCTACCATAAACAATATTATTTACCTAATTTTATGATAAAACTAACAATTTTTACTTAATCTTACACAAACTTATTTTACCCTAACTTTTTATAAACCTATCATCTCAAGATTCTTTACATAATTTTATGATAATATTAGTATTTTTTACCTTAATCTTACACAAACCTATCATTTCAATGTTTTTTATAGATTTTCTAACCAAATAAATAATTTTTTAACTTAATAACCCATCATTTCAATATTCTTTTAAACAAACTAATAATTTTCAGCATAATCTTCCACAATTAATTAAGTATTGAAAAAGAATAAGGTGAACATCCAAAACAATCTATCTATTCTAAAAATACTACCACTTTATAAAATGAAACATCATTAATGAAGTGTTAATATCTATATGTTTGGGATATATATATTAACACTTCATTAATGGTGTTTCATTTTATAAAGTGGTAGTATTTTTAGAATAGATAGATTGTTTTGGATTTTCACTCTAGTCTTTTTCAATACTTAATTAATTGTGAAAGCCATAAGTAATCCCGCATTCATATTTAACAACTAATATAAAGAAACAAAAATAAATAATCGCTATTTTGCATGAGAATAGTTAATAGTAAGAGTAAAATATCTTAGTGTCATTCTCGCATAAGCACAAAAGGAAATAGTTTCATACACACATACACTATGGAATGAGTCTCCAAACATGGCTAGCCTTCGATTCTCAATTAAAATAGAAATATAGCTTACAATTTTCATCAAAGCCCCATTATCTCTATTGAATTTAACTCATTTATACAAAAAGATAGGGGAATACTAATTACTTTGGTCCACCTTTTTTAGTGTTCACATTCCCAATTTGGCCACTCGAACCTTGAGCTTGACTACTTGAAGTATTCTCATGCTCACATGGATCATTGAATTTATTTTTGCCTCAAGGTATTTTCTTAGGGAAAATTGTGTTTCCTGAGCATAGCCTTATACGAGGCAATTATGTGGCTCATTCTCTTCACAAACATCTTCAATTTGGGAATCAATATGTTGATTAGTGTGATGTCCTTAGTAAGAGCTTCAATAAACCTTTAAATAACATACTCATCTTTAATATGGATTGATCAAATGTTTCTCGTATTCTAATGTGAAAATCCAAAACAATCTATTTATTCTAAAAATACTACTACTTTATAAAATGAAACACCATTAATGAAGTGTTAATATCTATATCCCAAACATATATATATATATATATTATCTATTACTATTACTAATTAGTTATTATTAATTAAATATGTATATTAATAATAGTAATTACTAATTAATAATAATAATTATTACATTTAATTACTAATATACACATTAATTATTATTACTAATATTACTTCATAAAATTAAACACCATTAATGAAATGTTAATATCTATATCCCAAGCATATATATATATATATATATATATATATATATATATATATATATATATATATATATAATCTATTACTATTACTAATTAGTTATTATTATTTAAATGTGTATATTAGTAATAGTAATTAATAATAATAATTATTACATTTAATTACTAATAACCAATATTTTATTTCTATTTTTAACATGGAAATTTTGACTTTTGTGATGGTCTAGTTGTCTCCTAGGTAAACTTGACTAGGTCATGGTTTTTTGTGTGAAGAAGCATAAACCTTCTTTGTCATTGTGGGTGATTGGTTTAATTATTATGTTTTTTTGGTTCATATATTTTTTAAACTTTTTATTTTTATATTATATGAGGCAAGATATGAGAATTCAATGTTTAATAGAGTTATTATAAATGTTATTTAAAAAAACAATTATTATTATGATCCGTAAAATTAAGATTTAAATGTCAAATGAAAAACAATGTTAAAATTGAAACATCATATAAAAATTTATTGGCATGCAAGGTAGGATGTCAAATTTCAACCTTGATCTATTGTATGATCCAACCTACCTAATAACGTGCCACCATGACAATGATAGTTCTTTTTTCAGTTCTCCCATATGGTGCTCTCTATTCTTTCTTAGCATTTGCCATATAATATTGATTGCATAGTGAGCATATCTCATTTAAGCTAAAAGAATTTTAACATAATATGTTTTAATTGTATATAATTTTTTAAAATATTAATGTAATTTATTTTTAATAATATTAGATAAATTATTTTTGTATTTGTGATAATGGTGATAGTTAAAGTCTAGCTTGACAAATTATGATTTATCTAATTTTAAGACAAAAAGTAAGAAATTGATTGATTTGCTTTAAAATTGCATTTTTATATTTATGATTCCTAACTTACTAAACTGAAATTTAATGTAATATATTGAGGATACTTAAAAGAGAAAGTGATTTTCATCTACAACATAGTGAAAAAAAGAATTAACAATATAATATTTAAATTATAAATTAATATTATATAATGTTTTATATAATAACTTTTATTAATATAATTCACAATATTTCTAATTTAAATTGATTTGATTTTTATCAAACTTAATATTAATATTGATTTTATAAATTTATAATTTATTATATACCTCAACTTTATCAATAAAATTTAAATTTAAATTCCACATACCTAAGCATTTATTGATTTACGCATTATTTTGTTATAACGTTGAATTACAACTCAAACAAAGTTTTTACTTTGAATAAAGGAATATGAAACGAACATGCATATTAAAGTTGATAAATAGATATATACATCGTATAAGAAAGAAAAATTAAACCAAATAAAATCAAAACCAAGGACAAACGACCACATATAGAAATTTGGAAACAAGATATAAATATTTGAAGAATTAATAAGAAAGAAAGTTAAAAATTATAAAAGTTATTTGAATTTTTGTTTTTTGGTAGAAGAAATAATAAGTTTTTTTTTTTAAGTTTTTTATTTTTATTTTTTATTTTTTATTAAAAGGTTTGTTTTATTTTGTAATATAATGAATGAAATGATGGTGATGATAATTATTAAGGTTTGCTCACATTAATTTTGATTGGTTTTCTTCGGAGTTGTATTTCTATGGTGAAAAAATATGAATTCTTAAATCACCATATAGCTTTCATGAGTTAAAAGTTTAGGAAGTTTAGTATTGTAGCAAAAATTTTGAAATTGTTCTCTAACTTGGGTGTATGCAATACATTTTATGAGAAATTGAATTTCATCTTCAACCCTCTTGGTTTCACAAAGATGACAAACTCTTTCATCCCCTGGCATTTTAGGAATTGTCTAGTACCATGTTTCACTATGGAGCTCATGAGAGTTTGTTCTTATCTTAGGAATGTTGACTTTCTTCTTTACACTAGTTAAAACAAAGAGATAAGGCTTGATCTTCTAGATTATGGTTGATCGCTACCTTATAATATATTAATTTTCTCTTGTCCTCTAACCCTTTATCGCACCACATTCTCTCCTTAAATCTATATGTAATAATACTTTTAATATTATCCACTATTCTACAAAGTGACCTCTTCCTCAACTCCCCAATGATTCCAAAACTTGGTGTCCATTTTCCAACCTCCTTAAGTCATAGGTAGTTTTTACTAGAGTATGAATAAACCTAAGGAATATTCTTATCTCCCAAAGAATTTATGCTCTTCGTATACATTAGGTACCTAGTAAAATCCATGCTCTCAATTTGGGAGGGACTCACTTCTATTAGGAGGATAGGATAGGGTGTATTGGTTTTAATTTTTGGATTATGTGTTATAAATCTCCCTCAAATTTTCTCTATCCTTCTCCTTGATTCTCTAGAGATGTTGCAGGTCAAAACTTCACATCCATATTGTTAAATATACAGCATCATGAAACATTCTCCAAACCAATATTTTTTAGCTAAGATTGATCCTCCTGTGTAGAGGTGAGCACTTTGATTGCCTTCTGTGTAAAGGTTATTCCTCCCATATAGGGGTAATCGATCAAAGTAATGATGTTGTAAAGTCTTGTTGGACAATGCTCAAGACTTGTGTGTCAAGTCATGATTCTCATAGGAAAATTTTGTATAAAGGTATCCATGGGATGGACCTCTCATATAGACGTGCACCTTCTGTATTAAGGTCATGCTTTACTTCTAAAAGCATTTAATGTTGTGTGATCTATTATTAACCATGATGACTAGTTTCTATTAAGTCTCCTTTAGAGATTGATCACATTAAAGTGAATTACTTTAGCATATTATCATTTGGTTTAGAATAATATAATATGATCATAGCATCTGATAAATTCTTTTTACTATAATGTAATGTGATGGATAATTAAAGTTATCACATATTTATCATGCACTAAAAGATAAAGAGATAAATATAAATGCATAGAGAAAAAGAGAATTTGAATTGATCAGGAGATGACTAAGTGAACTCGAATTGTCAAGCTTCAGTTAAAGCCGCAATGTATGCCTCAGTTAACTAAAGAACTCATAGTGGTCACTACAAGTAAATCAATCAACATGATTTCAATTAATAATAGTTAACTAAGTGTTAAATAAGACGGACTAGTTAACTAAAGTGTTTTCACTTTACTTAAACTAAAAGATGACACTTCAGTAAATCAAGGAGAACTCGAATTGATCACTATAGTGATGTATAAAGAAAGAATCAGTTAAAGAGAGTTAACTAAGTGGCAACAAAGAAACTCTAGTTAAGGGTTATTGCATGATGCCACTTATGTTAAACTAAAAGACGACACTTGAGTTGTGAAATTTTCATGACAACACTTAAGTTAGCCACCTAACTAAGTGGGAAATCTTTCCATTAAGAGGCGAGTTCATCCTAAGAGACAGTTCAGTGAGATAAAACGTTGCATGAGAATTGGGGTACACATCTTCATGCAATATTAATACATCCAGTCTAAGGGTGAGTTCATCCTGAAGTTAGAAGAAGTCAATGCATGAGAAGAACATCTAAATATGTTATACAAGATTGATGAATTCAATGTGAAGCAAATTCTCTTGTCCATTGAAGGCAAGGTGCTTCTCTTTGTGGAGGTTATTGTTCTTGCTTGTTATTGATGTGTTGGGCACATTGGAAATCACATTTGATTGATCTCTCTTCTCTATTGCTTCCATATATTCACCAAGAGTGTTTTGGTGATCTCTTATCTTCTGAAAGCAATCTGCTATGTTGTAAAAGAAAGCATTTTATGTTATCCATTATATTATACTGAGAAGAATTGCTGGGGGTTTTTTTCTCATTTTTTTGAGGATTTTCCCCAAAGTATATCTTGTGTTATGGTTGTACGAATTTCATGTGATTGAATTGTCTCATTGTTTCAAGTTTCAACATCTAAAAGAATTAAAGATCAAATATAAACCAAATATTAAGAAGCTATCATATCGCGGGGCGTGACGGAGCTCAGTTTTGCATTCCAGCTAGAGCCTACATAGATCCTGAGAAGTTGAGCACAAGATTTGAATACTATGGCATTAATCTCATTATGACCGGAGACCATATTGAGGGAACCACAAACTTCAACACTTGGAAGGCTAGGATTCTCAACATCCTAAAGGAACATGACTTGGATAATTTCATATCTACTACGCTGGAGGAGCCTACAACTAATGCAGGCCACATCAACTTCAAGAAGAATCAAGCTAAATCCAAACGGATCATCTATGATTTACTAAAAGATAGCTTGATGCATGTGATCACACCATTGAAGACTGTAAAAGAATGTTATGATACATTGACTAATCTATATGAGAAGAAGGCCCCAAATCAAAAGAGGGAATTGGAGAAAAAGTTATGAAACCTCAATATGGAGAAGGATGATACAGTGGCCTCCTCCTTCACTAAGATCTCTCAGTTAAGAGATTAGCCTATTAACATTGGAGTTGTAGTGGATGAAGATGATCTCATCCAAAAAATCATTGATGGTATCCCATCTTCATGGGAGACATTCTTGACTGCTATCAATGGATGAGAAGTACAACTTGGGTTCAAAATATTGTGTCATGACTTTATCCATGAGGAAGGGCAAATCCAAAGCAAAGTTATGTGCACTAAAGAAGAAAATATTTCCCTCGGGGAAAGAATGAAGAAAGGAAAGAAACCCTTCTTCCAAAAGAAGTTCTTTCATCCAAATAAGAAGGAATTCAACAAAGGATTTGACAAGTCAAAATCTAGATGCTACAATTGCAACAACAAAGGTCATTTCTCAAGAGACTGCAAAGCAAAGCGGAAAGGAAAGTTTCATGCTTTTACTGCAATAGAAGATGAAACAACTCAAAAGAATGCATCCGAAGAAAAGGAGACAAGAAGGGAGTATTACCTTGTCTTATCCCTTTTAGTATCTATCATCACAAGTGCAGACACATGGTTGGTTGATAGTATATGACTAGTTATAAAAGTGCCATCACCAAGCTAAAGGAGAAAATGTTCACATTCATGGTAGATTTGGGGAATAACTCAACATATTTGACCCAAGGAGTTGAATCCACCTCATTCCAGTTGAGCATCAATGATGTTTTACATGTGAAGGACATTCTAAATGTTCCAATATTGAAGAATAACCTTCTTTCAGTTTCGGTTCTTGAAGACAAAGGCTTCTGAGTTATCTTCATGGATAACAAAGCAGTTTTATCGCTAGAGAACAAAATCCTAGAATCTGCTGCTATGATTGGAGTTCGAGAGGGAGGACTCTACATGGTACCCAGGAAGTACATCCAAGCTATGATTCACCACACTATAATTCCATGTGAGCTATGGAACTAAAGACATGGACATCTACACTACAAATATCTACCAGGACTTCAAAAAATGGTAAAATATATGCTCGTATTTGATTTTGAGCATGATAGTGCATGTTGGGGTTGTGCACTTGGGAAGAATGTTAAGAAATGTTTTTCGAGTGGTACCACTAGATCTAAAGGGATTTTAGATCTAATACATTCTGATGTATGTGATCCCATGTCATCTCCCTCCTTGAATGGATTCCTATATTATGTACTGTTCATACAATATTTTTCTAGGAAGTCATGGATTTATTTCATGAAAGATAAAAGTGAAACTCTTAGAAAATTTAAAGAGTTTTAAATCCCTAATTGAAAATAAAAAAGAAAATCACATCCATGTATTAAGGTTTGATAATGGAGGTGAATTTGATTCACATGCATTTAATGAGATATGTAGTGATGCAGGAATATGTAGACAGATAACAACACCATACAACCCTCAACAAAATGGGGTTTCCGAATGGAAGAATAGAACCATATGTGAGCCTGGAAAAGCCATGATGCATGATCAAGATATGTCTACCTCATTATGGGAATAAGCCACCCATACAGCTGTGTACATCGAGAATAGAATCTTGCGTGCCATTCTAGATGAGAAGACACCAGAAGAAGTGTTTACCGGTGAGAATCTAGACATCTCACACTTGAGGATCTTTGGGATCCCAATATACATTCATGTACCGAAAGAAAAGAGAACAAAGATGGAGCCTTTTGGAAAGAAAGACACATTTTTGGGTTATAAATAATCATCCAAAGCATACCGAATATATGTACCTGGTGAGAGACACATTGAAGTCAGTTGAGATGTTACCTTCCATGAGGAAGCTACTTTCAAAAGATCAAAAGAGATTCAATTTGATTCAAATATGGAGGATCCCGAGTCTCATTCTCCCCCTTCAAAGTTTGAGAGGGAGAAACTAGAAGATGCCTCAGATTCACTAGCTCCTGAAGAACCAGTAGAACTGATTGACAGGTCACCTAATGAACCTCCCACTAAAAGAATATTTGCTTAGTGTTGAGATATATTACAAAATGTAGAGAAACATGGAGCACCAGCAGGCTCATCCAAAGAGCACAAGAAACCTGACATATATTCAAGGTATGTTGCACTGATGAGTCAAATCAGTTATTCAAAACCATCCTCATATGAAGAAGCTACAAAGCAACAAGTTTGGAAAGATTCCATTATAGAAGAGTACAACTCTATAATGAAGAATGATGTTTGGGAGGTTGTTCCCAAACTTGATGGGAATTCCATTGTGACTTCTAGATGGATTTAAAAGATAAAGCATGCTACAGATGATAGAATTGAGAAGTATAAAGCTAGATTTGTTTCCAGAGGTTTCTCTCAGAAATAAGGCATCGATTATGATGAGACATTCTCCCCTACGGAAAGGTACACCTCAATCTGAGGAATGATTTCAGTTCCATATGTTCTAGGATGGAAACTTCACCAGATGGATGTGAAGACAACCTTCTTCAATGGTGAGGTTGACAAATAGGTTTATATTTAGTAGCTTAAAGGATTTTTGGTGCATGGGAAGGAGTCCCATGTTTGCAAGGTAGATAAATATCTATATGGGATTAACCAAGCCCCTAGGGCGTAGTACTCCATAATTGATAGCTACCTTCAGAAACTAGGTTTCTGTAAGAGTGAAGCTTATGCAAATTTTTACTTCAAAGTAGTGAAGAACCAACCGTTGATATTGGTTATGTATGTTGATGATTTTTTTCTCACTGGAGAGGAACATCTGAATGATTGGTGAAAAAGCGAGCTCACTTGAGAGTTCGATATGAAATAATTAGGTCCAATGTGCTACTTTCTTGGACTTCAGATATGGAAAAGAAAAGATGAAAATTTTCTATCTCAAGGGAAGTACACTATGAATACATTACGCAGGTTTGGCATGATAGATTACAACTTTATGACTACACTGATGGTTTCCAATTTGAGGATACTTAATGAGTTAGGATCTAGATCAAATCCCTCATATACCACTTTGTATAGACATGTTATAGGATCACTGATGTACTTGATACATTCTAGGCCTGATGTATGTTATGTCATGAGCATTATGAATCAATATATGTCTAATCTAGTACATAGACATTGGATAGATTCTAAGCATGTGCTTAGGTACCTTTGAGGTACAGTTTCATATGCAATCTGATATTCCTCTAGTGGAGGAGTCATGTTGCTTGGTTATGTAGACTAGGACTAGGGAAGAAGCATTATGGACCATAAGAGTACATCTGGATACTATTATAGCATAGGATCAACTATGATATGTTCATCTAGTAGGAAGCAGGGCTCCGTAGCCCAGAGCACTACATAAGAATAATAAATAGCTGCTAGTGTTGCTTGTCGAGAAGCAGTGTGGCTCACAAAGCTACTTGTAGGGTTGTTTAGTGAAAATATTGATCCTATAGTTATTAGGTATTACAATCAGAGTTGCATAAATATTTTCAAAAACCCAATGTTTCATGACAAGTCGAAGCACATTGAAATGAAGTATCAATTCATCTGAGACATGGTCAAGAAAGGTGCAATGAAACTTCAATACATTGCTACTGATGGGAAGATTTCAGATTTGTTAACAAATCCTTTCTCAGTGACGAAGTTCAGGTACTTTCGAGACAAGATTGGTATGGAAGAGAATTCCTCCTTCAATGAGAGGGAGTGTTAAATATATAGCATCAGGAGACATTCTCCAAACCAATGTTGTGAAGCTAAGATTGATCCTCCCATATAAAGGTGATCCCATTGATTTCCTTATGTGTCAAGGTTATTCCTCCCATATAGAGGTAATTGACCAGTGTAATGACATTGCAAAGTCTTGTTGGACAAGGCTCTAGACTTGTGTGTCAAGTCATGATTCTCATGTGAACCTGACGTATAAATGTATCTATGGGATATACCTCTCATATAGAGGTGGACCTTCTATATAAAGGTCATGATTTACTTGTTAAAATCATTTAATGTTGTGTGATGTATTATTAACCCTAATCACCAGTTGCTATTAAGTCTCCTTTAGAGATTGATCACCTCTAAAGTGAATTAATTTAGCATATGATCATTTGGTCTAGAATAATATAATATGATCACAAATCCACTAAATTCTTCTTATTTTAATGTAATGTGATGGATAATTAAATTTAGAACATATTGACCATGCAATAAAAGATAAAGAGATAACGATAAATGGATAGAGAAAAAGAGAATTCGAATTTATCGTCAGATGACTAATTGAACTCGAATTGTCAAGCTTCCATTAAGGCCACAATGTATGCCTCAGTTAACTAAATAACTCATAGTGGTCACTACAAGTAAATCTATCAGCATGATTTCAGTTAATAATAGTTAACTGTGTTAACTGTGTTAATAATAGTTCACTTTAGTTAAACTAAAACATGATAGTTCATTAAATCAAGGAGAACTCGAATTGATCACTACAGTGATGCTATCAAGAAAGAATTGGTTAAAGAAAGTTAAGTAAGCGACAACAAAGAAGATCTAGTTAACTAAGTGTTATTGCATGACGACACCTATGTTAAACTAAAAGAAGACACTTGAGTTGTGACACTTAAGTTAGCCACCTAACTAAGTGGGAAATCCTTCAGTTAAGAGGTGAGTTCATTCTAAGAGACAGTTCGGTGAGACAAAGAACTGCATGAGAAATGGAGCGCACTTCTTCATGCAAGATTGATACATCCAATCTGAGGGCGAGTTCATCATGAAGCTAGAAGAAGATGATGCATGAGAAGAATGTATAAATATGTTATACGGGATTGATGAATTCAATGTGAAGCAAATTCTCTTCTCCATTGAAGGAAAGGCACTTCTCTTTGTGCAGGTTATCGTTCTTGCTTGTTATTGATGTCCTAGGCACATTATAAATCACATCCGATTGATCTCTCTTCTCTATTGCTTCCATATCTTCACCAAGAGTGTTTTGGTGATGTCTTGTCTTCTGAGTGCAATCTGCTATGTTGTAAAATAAAGCATTCTTTGATATCCATTATATTATCTGGAGAGAATTGTTGGGGTTTTCGGTCTCATTGTTTAGAGTATTTTCCCCGTGGTATATCTTGTGTTATGGTTGTATGAATTTCATGTGATTGAATTGTCTCATTGTTTCAAGTTTTAGAAACTAAGAGAATTAAAGACCAAAGCTCAACCAAATATTAACACATATAAGATAATATGGGTGATAAGAGTCTCACAGAGGAGTTTATTCATATCCCAAAGCAAGATGTCTATTGATTTAAATTTTTTTTAAAGTCCATATTAATTTTTCCACCCTCCATTAATCATTTTCTGAATGCTATAGTTCTAGTTAAGTTTATGATGATGATCGACTCTAGGATATTTATATGAATTCAATCCTCCAAGTTGTTTTTTTCATACATGAAATTATCACAAGTGATATTTTGGGATTTGATTAACATAACCTTTGTTTTGTTAGTGTTAGCGGTCATACCCATACTGAGGCAACAATCCTTGAGTATTTTTAGTTGCTTATCAAGATCATAGTGACCTTTCACCATAATAACAATATCATGAGCATAGAGATGAAGGATGATGATTATACTCACCCCTGCCTCTTCTAAACAACCCTCTAGCTTGCCTATGTAAATACTGAAAAGGGTAGGTAATAGGGGACAACGTTACCTAACACCTATCTTACATATAATTTCTTTTGACGAGCCATCCGATTTATTAAACTTGGCAATAACCTTCTTGTACAATCTTATCATAATATTTCTCAAGTTGAAAGATACTTCTAGCTCTTCCAATATATTGCAAAGGTTAGTTCTACGCAATGTGTAAAAGGATTTTCTAAAGTTAAGAAAGATTCACAAAAAATTGACTTTATTATTGAGGAACTCCTTAGTAATGGTCCTTGGAATAACAAGGTGGTACACAATTGAATGATAACCCCAAAATAAGGTTACTTATTTGATTTAAAAATAGTTTTAATAATGTATTTTTTTAAAACATAATTATTTAATATAAATGTATATTTTAATGAGTAGTCTAGTGATTTTTGTGGGAATCCCATATTTTTTTTCTTGTAAAATCCAAAATTGAAAATATTCAAATTATGTTTTTTAATTCACCCTATAGCACTTAGATTATGCAATTTACATAACTAATATATATGACTCTAAATTTTTTCAACAAGAATAAAACAAGAAAAAAAATATACTCAAAACAAATTGAAAACGTACTACTATTTTAATATTCAAAATAAAAAATAAAAAACTAATAATATAATAAACAATAAATAAAATTTTATTATTTAAAAAATAATTAATATAATATGTTTTATTAGCCCATATAGTTTTAACATTTTCGTGCAAAACAATAAAAATTTGAACATATATTCCATTTTTAACCAAATCATCCTTTTGGCATATGTCATGTCTAAACCTAAATAGATACCATTACTGTAAGCACATCACCTTCGTATTATACTATTATTATATGTAATGTATTTCAATATATAAAACTTTATTATTATATTAAAACCTTTCAATATATACAAATTTAATAATACAATATAGATTTCGAATTCCAAAATCTTTAACCACGACAAGACATTGACCTTAGTGCATTTAAATACAGAAGTGTTATTTATTATCTATCAAGTGGCTTGTTCTTTTACCATCTCGATAATGAAATGTTGACTTCCTAAAACTAGTGGTTCTTTGAGATATATGTTATTGTCTAACATACATATGTTTGTCCCATATCTTCAATTTTAATTTTTTTTTTTTCACAAGATACCATGTGGGACCAATTCTTTAGAGTCATTACCAACTATGAAGCATCGAGATTTTTGTTTCAATGAAAACTTTTGTTTGTTATTTCATTGTTTATATTATTTTGTGCTGTCGTTGACGACATCGTTTATTAATATAAGTTTTTAAACAAGCATGATGAAAACCATGGTTGATTTATAGGATAAATGGTCATAGATGATGAGAGTCATAGTGGGTTCTAAATAGATGGAATGTATGTTTGTAATAATTATGGTAATGGTGGTTAATGTTAAATTTTTTTAATAAATTGTTTAGTTTAGTTTATAAAAATATATTTTTATTTTTATTTTATTATTTTAATATAATTTTTTATTTGAATTTTATATTTATGATGATGGTGGTGGTTAATATTACGAGTTTATTTAATTGTTGAGTTTAACTTGTGAAATATATTATAATTTTGGTTTTATTTAAAATTTGTTAAGAATAATTTTCTATAAATGGAATCACTGATTTTATTTTTTAAGAACTATTTTAGATAAATGGAGTTGAGGATATTAATATTTAGGTTTGTAAAATCAAGTTACATTAGAAGTATTTGATTTGAGAATATTGGATTTCCATTTTTATATTAAAAATAATCAATGTTAAAAATTTAATATTACAGTTGATTCATTTTTAGTAAAGCTGTAGTATTTTGCTTGGTTGATAATTCAATATTACATTGATTCTTTTTTAGTAAAGCTGTAGTTTTCTGTATAAGTTTCTTAGGATACATATGTAATTTGAATGTTGTAACTTTGATTCGAATTAAATAACAAGTTACTTTTTTTCTACTTTTTCAGAGGAAAAAAAACGTACTATTGCTATTCATTTAATGAATTACTTTTTTCCTACTTGAATATAATTATATATATAATTAATTATTATGTTTTTTTATTAAATTTTATATGCACTAATCATTAATTATTATGTCTTTTTTTATTAAACTTTAATATAAGATTGCTTGTAAACACTCTTATATTATTTAAGAAAATGAAATTATTTATTTGGTAAGATACTTAATTAATATTATCATTTTTATAATCTAAATTTTCAATCTTATTTTCTAATTAGATCAACATCCTCCTCTTTAATTTTTCTTAAAAGATAGATAGTTAACTTCGGTTCATAACTTTCATAATAAAATATTCTTTCCATTCTTCTAGTAATTTTCTTTGTTTCACATCATTGAAGAAGTTAAAGCATTGATGTATGTTTTTAGTTTTAATATTCAAGGCTATTTTTAAATTAATAGTATCATATTCATGATCTAAATATCGAGTCCTTTTCTAATTCGATCAACCTTTTCCTTGTAAGATGGATAGTTAATTTCACTTCATACCAAAATATTAATTATTTCTTCTGTTCCAAATTATGAAGAAAACAAAAACTTTAATATATGCTTTTCATTAGTATCCAATATTAGACCTCCCTTGGTTATGTGTTTGTTATCCAATGTAGATGGACCTTAACATGTTATGCTAGGAGAAGAAGAGGGATAGCCATTTTCTATTCAAATGAATAAGAATCCTAAAATCCTATGTGACATTTAGTATCTTATAGTCTATCACTTTTTGCTTGCAAAGTTTTGGTCTAATATTGATCATTATTCTCCATTTTTAATTAGTAAATCAACTCTATATATCATTGTTCCTATTTTATCTTTCAAATGGATTCTCACTTTTAGTAAATTTTTTGTTTTTTGAGATCCATGAGCACGACTATATATGCAGTTTAGTTGATGTTGTGCTTGTTTCAGTTGACGTTGTACTTTTTCGAGGGGTTTATGATAGACATAATTTTAGTTTTTATTAAAATTTGCTTTTGGTTTAGAATTTAGTAGAGATTAATTTTCAATTTCAAATAGGTTATTTTATTTTATAGGGAAGAATCAAAGTTGTATTTTGAAGTTAATTAATGGATATTTCTTTTGTATATAGGATGACGATTATATGTTTCTAAATTTTGTTTCAATATTTTTAATATATTTATTAAAAATTTAATTGAGTTATTTAAATTATAGTTGTAAGATTTGAGTGTGGATTCAATACGATTCGGAACGATATGGAAATAATATGTAACAAAAAAATCAAGTACAACTAAAATATAGGAGTAGACATCTTATAAATACAAAAAACATGCAATTTTAATTGGAAAAAAAAATAAGATTATACATAATCATTTTAAATTTTAACATCTTAATTCATTATTCACTGAAAACTTTAAAAATAAAACTTAAAACTACATAAATCTATTTTTATATAAAATGACTTAAAAAAAATACGAACAAAAACACAACATAAATTTACTTTTTGATAAATAATAAATACTAAAAAGTAAAATTAAAATAACAATTACATATAAAATAAAACTTAAATAAAAAAACTACATGTAATAGTAAATTAGTAATAACCAATAGTAATATTCAAAACTTCAAAATTCAAGTGCATGGGTCACTATTGAAACTTGAACTTAGTACACAAATTCAAAACAAGATTTTGATTTTCTCTTTGATTTACAATTATTTTTTTGTTTTTTATTAGTAGGCCATGCTTTCTAGTTTTATATGAGTTCAGTCAAAATTAGGTAAATAAATTATTGACTATATCGAACCCGTATCATGTCGAATGTTCGCCGTATTTTTTAACTAGTTCGAATTTATGTACATCAACTACCAATACGGCTGTATTTTGCTACTATAATTTAAATATTATATTTTTATGATTGAAAATATAATTTTTTTACTTTTCATTGATTAACAAATTATATATATATATATATATATTAAAGAATCATTATATTTAAATAAAATATACATGTTTATATTTAAATAAAATATACATGTTTCTTGCCTATAGGTAGTAGGACAACTAAGTTATCAAGCTATGCAGTCCTCTATTATAGATTTAAATTCTACTTCATATAAAAAAAAGCTATCATTGGCACCTTCCCATAGGAACCAATATACATATCATCAACCAAAAACAAAAACTTTATATGTCTATACAAAGAGACTAACATTACGACATTTCATACAATACATTCTTTAAAAATGAAATTCCATGGAATTTGTTTCCTCATTATCGAGGAACTTGTACATGCCAAAGGAGCCGACTAAGAGCGCCAATGCCTCTTAGTCATGGAACATGAGCCACTCAAAATCCTAGAATATGTTCGTGATCTCTTGAATAATATGCTCAAGTATTAAATATTTCACCTCGGACTTATATTGCGCTTAGTCTATTATGGATTTAGATTCCCCTAGAATTTGAAATTTAGAAACAGCTTCAGTTACAACGATTTCTAACAGAGTGCATAGTGCTATGAACTCAAATGCATTATTCATGCTGCTACCAAGAGCATATCTTACATGAATAGAATGATTATGCCTTAGAAACAATACCACGTCGACCCCACACATGCTTGGATGGCCTAGAAGGCGCCATCAAACTATCCAAAAGGAGTGCCAAAGTCTAATTCTGGCATCATAGGGACACAAGGTTTTTTTTATTTTTAAATATCTCATAAACTCCTTTGACAACAAAAGGATTAGGATTGCAGTCACGTCCAAAGGGACTTCCTTGTTCTTGAAAATACTAGATTTGTGAGCCAACTAGATGGAGTAGACTGTGAAAGTAGGAGTTGCTTGAAATCTCTTCACTTCTTTGTCCACCAACCAAGTCTTCACACAATATTCTAGCACGTCACTTTACCACAAGAAAGTTTCTTTAAGATCATTCTAAACTATACTCTCTACTTGGACTACATAGTCACAATGAACACATAAATGAGACGAAGTTTCTTTGTTGCTTTTGCACAAAGAACAATGGCTTGGACCTTCTCACCCCCATTTAAGACCCACTTACTAGGTTAAGGGTTTCTTACAAATGGTAAGTCAAACAGTGATTCTTCATTTAAGAGGAGAGTGTTCAGCTTCTAGAAAACACTCCACCACAATTTATTGTCATCAGAGAAAATTGTTTTCATCCAACATTTATAGCTAAGCTTGGCTGTGAACTCCCATGCTTTGGATTTGTAGACCAGCATAAGGTATCACAGTCACCTTCTTGGATGTGCATTTAATTTGAAACTAATAGGATGACATAGTTATTCCATTCCATCGATTCTTATTCGTTCATATTGAGAGAGACTGAGATTTCCAACCCTCTATATCATTAAGATGGGGGTACTTGTGCACTAGCATCAACTGATGTGATTATGTTTCTGGATCAAAGAGAATTACATAGAGATTTTAAGAGATGACACTCTTCCCACACCCATAATTAAGGTTCTTCCACTATCCTCACTGAATTCCCATTTTTTACTTGCTAAATTGTCAAAAGTCCAACTTGGGAAAATGAAGAGGAAATGGATTTCCACGCTATAGACCCTTTCAAGGATTTTATTGACCACTCAAACCAATCTTGAACTGATATATCCCACTAAGATATTATGTTTTGAGGGCCTGGCCCCCTAAATAAATTCTCTTGATTACCCTCGACAGGATTCTAGCTATGAGAGAATGGGTGAATATAAAAGTATTATTTATTCCAGTACATGTGAGCTCCATGCAGAGAAACAGTCTATCCCATTTAACTAGAGGAATTACACCTTCACGTTTTGAGCTGGACAATAGGAACTATAAGCTAAGCTTCTTGATTTTGGTTAATGTCATTGGGAATGTAGGCAATAGAGGTACCATCAACTAGAATACTCTCAATAGTGGAATTCAATAGAGTCAACCGCCCTCCCCTTGAAATCCATCTATTGACCCATGTCAAAATCCTTTGTTCAACTTTCTTGAATAACCATAGCCAATCCATAAATATGTAAGAGGCAGGTTTAAGATGGAAGCCTAGGTATTTAAACTTGGTAGAAAAATCCTTAAGATGGAATGAAATAGATATTCTACAAAATATTATCATGGCTAGAGTAAAATCATTGTAATAAATGCTTGATTTGTCTAGGTTGATCTTCATTCTTGAGGCTTTGCAATAATATATCAAGGATCCCTTTCAAGGTCGAGAGAAAAAATGCTCATATCCGAACACAAAAAAGAACATAATTTGTAAATAGAATATGCATAATAGTTACTTGGGTGCACAATAGAAGACCCTTCAAAGAACCACTTCCAGCAACCTATTAAACATACAACATCAGGAGACATTCTCAAAACCAATCTTTTGTAGTCAAGATTGATCCTCTCGTATAGAGGTGAGCACTTTGATTGCCTTCTGTGTAAAAGTTATTCCTCCTGTATAGAGGTAATTGATCAAAGTAATGATGTTGTAAAGTCTTGTTGGAAAAGGCTCCGGACTTGTGTGTGTCAAGTCATGATTATCATGTGAACCTTCCATATAAAGGTATCCATGAGATGGACCTCCTGTATATAGGTGGAACTCCCGTAAAGGTCATGCTTTATTTGTTAAAATAATTTAATGTTTTGTGATGTATTATTGACCATGATCACTAGATTTCTATTAAGTATCCTTTAGAGATTGATCACCTATAAAGTGAATTACTTTATCATATGATCATTTGGTTCGGAATAATATTATGATCACAACATCCGATAATTCTTCTTAGTATAATGTAATGTGATGGATAGTTAAATATAGCACATATTTACCATGAAGTAAGAGATGAATAAATAAAAGATAAAGCATAGAGATAAAGAGAATTTGAAATTTCCCATGCATACACTTCAACTAATTAAAGAGAACTCTAATTGTTAAAGCTTCAGTTATAAAGTTTCAGTTAAGTTTCAATGCTTCAATTAAAGCATCAGTAAAGACATGCCTCAGTTAACTAAATAAATCACAGCGGTCACTTAAACTAAATCAATCAACATGATTTCAGTTAACTAAGTGTTAAATAAAAATGAATAGTTAACTAAAGTGTTGTTGTTAGGGATTTAACCTTATAGTAGGGGATAGAGACTATCAACATGCAAGGGGTATAGGATGGACATACAAAGTTATGCACATACATGTACTTAAACAAATAAGTTAGAAGTTAGAAAGACATGCACCTTATTCTGAATTTTGATCCTAGCTTTCTCCTCCTTTGCTCCTCAATGTATCAGCCTGCAAAACGACCTTAGACCTTCCTCAAACCAATTTGATTACATAAAAACAAATTGAAATTTATAATAGCATGAAACATCAATTAATAATCAAAGTTACCACATATGAAACAAATTATGTTTGGAAAGGAAGAATGTACACTCTCATTAATCAATAAATGAGCCAAGTAAAAATTATACCTGACTTTTGTATGAGGCACCTTCGTAACCAAGCCCTGGGCTCCTGGTCCTCTCTCTTGACATGGAATTTATTCAGCATAACAATAGATCTTCAATTGGTCATCCCTTTCTCATGCCTTCCCCTTGTATTTATGGAAAGGCAAAGAGGATTGGTTCGAAAGGTAGTCGAATTGGGATGTCGAGGAAGTTAGAATACCTGACTCAACTAATCTCAATTCATGTTTTTAATATATGTTTTCAAGTTTCCTTAAGACACCCGTGACTATAGTATCTAGCAACTTGCGAGTGACTCATAGCATGTAAGCTCCACAACTCGCGAGTGCAGCTTTTATTTGAAACTCACGGGTTGTCAGTAGGGAGACTCCTGGGTGACTTGCAATGTGTCAAGTATAGGAGTCATGGATTTATGGTGAAGCTGTCAGAAAAATAAGTTTTTAAGCTCAAGGAGTAAGGATTCAACACCAAATCATCCAAGGTAAACCAAGATCTTCCATCCATACTATCATTTTGTGTGATCGACAAGGTGATGTGATCACAGACGGAGAAGTGCTCATTTGACCAATAACAGATGCCTCCTAATGTGTGAGGTTAGAGGGAAACGATGGCCAAAATACATTACAATCCAAATTCAGAGGAGGAACAAGGAAACCACATGACAAATTCATATAAGTACCTAAAAACAAAAGACCAGGTCAGCGAGCAATTACAATCTTGACATCAAGAGATGTTCATGATGATAGAACATAATCTCCAATACATAACTGAAAAATGTAGATATCATGGCCACTGAAGTGCAAGCATGGATCCATGTAAAAATAGGAGATCATAGCCATAACAACAAGCTGGATATATGTCTCATCAAGAGCAAAATATGAGTGTGGCTCAATCTTGCGCAACTTGGGAAATAACAAATTAAGATGATGCTATCATAGGCCCAATGTCTTCATCCAAACCATTTCAAGGTACGAATCCTGACCATGTGAATAAATGATTTGAATTCGAACATGGCAGATACTGTTTGATTAATAGTCACTGATGTATACCATTAACAAATGTGAGGGAACCCACCGATAATGAAAATGGAGCCCAAGGTACCTAGTACATTCTAACAAGTGTGAATAAGGGGTTCTGAGGTTGAACACTTGAAGAATCTGTCGAGTAAGAGACATTGATGTATTCCCACTACTCAATAGTGAGGGAAATTGCCACTGATGACTGCAATCCCCAAGGTACTATCGATAACTCTAAACTTCATTCCCAGAGCAATATGAGTTGAAGTCGATGGGAAGAAGTATATTGGAAGGGAGGCCTTAAAGTATCCTCCGTCATCCAACACGAGGATGAACCAAAGGTTGATTTGATCTGGAATAGGACTACGTGTATGATGAGACAAACTGACACCAAGGAGTGGCCGACACATGAGGTCAAGGTAACTGTAGAATGGCCGATATAGGGGGTATCCTTGAACAGTGAGCAGGACACAAGAGTGACTTAGGCATATTTTGAAACACAAAGGGACCATTAAATAAATCTATAATGTAGGAGACATTAACAGATTCTCCATATGATTGGAAGAGTAACCAATAAGAGGAGTAAAAACTTTGAGATCAATTTTTATCCTAAGGCCAAAAACTAAACCCGACTATCTGATAGACTCAAAATGTGCCTTTTTCAAGGATATGACTAATTTGCTACCATAAAGTGGAACATCCCGAAAATAACAAAAAGTTAAAAATTTTCAGAGTAACATTAATTGCTATAATTATCGTGTAGAAGTACAATAAATGTTTGTTTATTTAACTAGATGTCACAATGTACTTAGACATGTTACGTCTATTATGTTTGTATGATGTATTACAGAATATGTGTGATGTTTTTATAGCTAAAGTATACTATTGTTGGATTTTGTTACCTAAATTCATGCATCCTAGATCAATCATGCTTTTCTTATGTAGCTGCCGATACTTTATAGACTTGATGCTTAATTTGTTTTATGTGCTAACTGTTTCCTTTTCTTGTTGATGATGAAGGGGTCATATGGGTACCCCAAGGCTTACTTAGCTATTTTTAGCTAAAGCATTTTGAACATTCTGTTGCAGATCACAGGTAAGAGAAAAGTAGTAATTTCGAAAGTGAATACAGAGATCCTATATATCGTCAGTTAGCTTTCAAGTTTAAAAAGAGAAATAGAATAACTTTAAAACATTTCAAGGTGAGATCTATTTCAATTGTTTCTTTAGCTATATTCTGTAATAAGTTGTTTATATGATTTCATAATCCTTACACTCCATTCTCAGCATTTATGTTATTTGTATTGCACATGTATTTGTATAATGTTGAAAGTGTTGAGCAATGAAATCAATGTCAAGGCATTTTTAAATCCTACACTTAGGAATTACGATATGTAAATCAAATATCTATGTTAATAGGAGCATATCCTAATCTCAAATGCTTTTATTGTAATTCTATGCCTATCTTTGATCCTACTTACTATATGCATAACCTATATTGTAATGTTATTATGGTGACATAATAATGTCTCTAGTTGTAAACTATAATATATACACTTTCTTCTATTAATTTATACAATAGGTGATTTCAATACTTGAGCCTTTTAACGTTGTCTAAGCATGTGCTTTCATGGTCTTTATAATATATGTAAGGTTTGGGTTGAAAGGGTGATCTACAAAATACTTTTAATTATTATTTGCAATTGTTGACAAAATGAAATATTTAAAAGGCTTAGGGATAAAATATTACCTTAGGTTGTAGTCTCCTATGTTGATGGTCGAGACTTTAACCTTCAACATTTTTGATGGTGTAATATATCGGATAAATTTTATGATAATGGTTTGACTTTGGTCATTTGGTGGCCATACTATATTAAATATCGAAATGTTTTAACCATACGGAGGCCGAACGATAACCTTGCTGCATGGTCATGCTGGCAGGTTATACGTACTTGTGATAGCTATGGTTATTAAAGTGCGTTAAAGTGTTGTGGGTGGAAATTCCAGTGGGGTCCCCCGTGGCAATCCTTCATGCAGTTTCCCTGGTAATGATGCTAACCCTAACTGCTATGGGCTTACCTCATTGAGAGCATAATATTGGCATTCATTTGGCAAGGAGTGGGGTTTGGAGAGGTCGATAGGCTGCGGTTTCTTAGGGTTTACAGAGATGTTTTGGAGGCACCTCTTCAGGGTTCAATACCCTGATCTTCAAATTGTAATTTTTACACAGTGAGCTCTCTGAGATGTATTCTTCCTTTGCCGAGTTTGCTAATGGTGTTTTGGCTCTGTTTCTTGTCGAATGTGGGCATGTTCAGCTTAGGAACAAGGTTCCTTCAGAAAGGTAGTTCGTTAGTTTCAAATCTTTCTACCTACGATAGTTCATAATGTTTGCAATTATTTGTATTTTTGTTTTGAGCTTCATAATCTACCTTTTAACCACACTCTGTGTTATATGGCAGGTGCTCCTCGGCTTTGGATTTCTATGTTAGAAACTGAGTGGGAATGTTCTTGTAATCTAGTAAGCCTCGGTGGTTTCCTGTAGGTTTCAACTTGGCAAACTTTTGGTCCTTGTCTGGTTTTAGCCAAATGCTTCAGTCTTATGGTTTGGCTATGGATATTGCCATCGTTGTAATGTTTTGTAAGCTGTAAGGCCAATGTAGGCAGAATTAAATCCTCGACCTACCTCTTACATTGAATCTACAATGTTTTAATGTGTATTATTTGCTGAAAGTGTAACAACTATGTGAAAAAGGGTTTCAACCCTCGGCAGTTTGACTAATGAAAAAGGTTATGGTATTTGGAACTATATGTTGTTTTATGAGGACCGCGCCTGAGAGAAATGCTCCTGGAAGCCTACGTTATTTTTTTTAAACAATGTTTGTTATATAATGGTAAGGGAAACATTCCATTTCTGAATGTTTATAAAAATGTCGAGTTTCGTTTAAAGGTTGAAAGTCGAATGGCTAAATGCCTAGTTTTGTATTTTCAAAACCCCGAACTTGTTTCTTTTTGTGAAAGGATAACTTCGAAGGGTTGGTGAAGTCAATCTTAATGCCGAGACCTAGTCTCGTCCTTCTATTTCTGTTTTATTGAAAGATGATGGTTAACTTAGGTTTATTTGAAATTTAATCAACTTCTTTGTTGTTGATGTCGACAGTGTTCCTGCGTTTAGGTTAGGCTTTGTACAAGGTATTTGAATCGTGACTTTGTTATTCTATTGTTGAACAAAGTAGTTAGTCTTGTTTGAAAACCTGTAGTAGTATGCTTGATGTTTTAGAAATGTTTTAAGGGTTTCGACCATGAGGTTGGTTATGAACCCTACTCAAAGTTAAATGCTCTTTTGATTATCTTAAACTGTAAAATCGATAAGGGTTTGAGATTTAGGTCTTTCGTCCTAAAATAAAAACTGTCCTATGTTTTGTTTGATATATGATATCAATGATAAAATAAGTGCTAGCAGTTCTACATATTAGATATGTTTGTTTTCAATCTTTTCTCCAGCTGTTTTCAATTCATAAATGTTGATGAAAATCTAGAGTGAAGTTTTGATACTATAATGTGAAATATTAATATGTATTAATAGGAGGAAAAGAAATAATAAGAGAATGTATATTATTCCCTTCTGTAAAGAAATAGTTAACCTATAACTAAACTTTAGGTTTTATGCATAGATATGGAAATGTTTACTTCTATTGCTATGAATGTAAAGATATTATAATGTCTGCATAATATAAATGTTGCTTTGTTTTTCTATGACTGAGAATATAGGATATTTTAATTTGCAAAAATGTAAACAAAGTTAAAGGAAACATAACAGAGTTTGTTTATTCAATCATTTTATCTACTGCATACCATTTATCTATTTTTAAACATACTTCCTTGTACTAGAGTACGACACAAGGACAATGCGTGGAAAAATACAGGGAAGTAATCTATTCTATCATTTCATATAACTTCTTTAACAATTTACAGAATGATATTCAATTCAGAAAATCAAACATTTACTTCTGCATAATGATAACTATCAACATTTAGCTAATAAATCCTAAATCAACAGTTATAGAAAATAAATTATAACTACTTAGGAAATGAAATAACAGTAGAACCTGCAAATGTAGATAGGGTGGAAAAACACCCAAAGAGGCCTCTTCCTCCCAACCTTCTCCAGAAAAAGCAACCAATATCACTTGCTCCTTTGGAATCGCAAGCCTGTTTACTCAACCACTAGGTAGAAGACTCTGTGTAGAAGCAAGGCACTCAGGTTGTACTTCTGGCAATCAATCGATACTTGCAATACACCTCTAAATAAACCTCTGCACTCAGCAGGAAACTCTAACTCAATAGAAGTGAAACAAATTTACACTACAACTCAAAACATAGCTTCCCCACATCGAATCTCTTATGTGCATACAGCAGAAACACAAGGTAAATTTTGTCGTCAGAAAAAGTGTGAGCCTCTGCTCAAATTCAATGGCTTATAAAGATGCCTAGGTCTTTTAGTGGTCAGTTTCCAAATAAATGAGCCTCAAGCTCTAGTCCCATCTTTCAGGGAAATTTGACCACAATTCAAGAGAGTTGTCCCATAACAATAGCTTGTTACTGAGTTCTTGATGCTGCCACTTGTCCATTGCCTTCTACCCCAGATTCCATTCCACCTAGTGGGCCAGTAAACACTCTTTCAACAGTCTCTTTGGGTGAGTGTCTCCTATTTTATTTTATTAAATAATAATATTGTGCAATTACAGTCATCCTTGGCCACTTGGCCAAATATAAAACTTTACAATAAAAGTTAAGATAATGTGTTCTTCAAACATAAAATGTTTCAGCAATGGGTATATTACAAAAAGTGAAAAAGACTGTTGACATACTTCCCTTCCCTTTTTATCTTTTTATTAAAGAATATCCTTCTTGTTGGTTTTAATGAGTCCAAGAAAGAAAACTCAATAGTTCTTCTTCATTTTTAACCAAGCTAGAAGAGGGAGAAGACTGCTTGATACAAGTCCAACCATGTGTAATTTTAACGAGTCCATGGGAGGAAAACTCAAGACCTTAATTTTTTAAAGAGTTTGAAGAAGAGATAGATGAATACTCTATAATATTGATCCATAGATTTTAAGATCGAGCCCGGATCGGTTCATGCTCGCTGTTGTTTTATTTTTTGAGGAGTCTGAAAAACTTAAATAATAACTCCATACACCTACTCATGGATTCTAGTATCGATCCCAAGTTGGTATGTGCTTGCTAGTGTTTTCTTGTTTTAAGAGTCTGAAAAAACTTAAACAATAACTCTATATACCCTCTCGTGGATTTCACATCAAGCCCGAGTAGGTGAATGCTCGTTGGTGTTTTCATATTTCGAGAGTCTGAAAACCCTAAAGAAGACTCCTAAAGGTCCTTTTTTGTGCAGTTAGTCTCCAAACCCAAAAAAGTGTAAAACAATGAGAGAAGCACTCTTCTAGCCATGTATGAGTAGAGTATACCCTTTTCATAAGTAATCCACGAAGGTCCGAAAAATGGGTAAACTTATACCTAAGTGGATGTACCTTCAAATCCTTTAACGAGTCTGAGGTGAACAAGTTGGTCGAAAATCTCGTTTGTTTTTGAAAAGTCTAACAAGGGATTAAAAAGACTTTATAGGCATTAGAAAAGCTAAGTTCCGTGATCTTGTCAAATGACGAAATCCTGAAATGACCAGATTAGTGACAAATGACATATAAGATGATCAAAAAGGGGTTTCATAAGGACATGAGGTGTTAGACTTAACTGACGTGTCATAAAGGAAAAACTAACCTTAGTAGATCATGGTTACAAAAGGTAGTGAAAATTGTCACCTCATTCTTTTACCTAATCAAAAAAGACTTCAAAGTGCATTAGTTTGATTAGATAAAGTTTTCAAAATAGAATTGAAACTATAGAAAATTTTAAAAAGTGGGTAGAAAAAAAACTGATTTTTATAAATAGTTTCAAAACTAAAACAAAATTCACCAAATCATTTGTTGAGTAAAAGGGTGAAAACAACCTCTCACTTTAAATGGTCATAGCGATCACATCGGGCCACCAAATCGTATTCTACCACCTGCAAGTAAGTTTTCTCTCCTCGTACCTTCAATTCAAAGCATTGTTTCTAATTTTTAATCGTTCTTTTTGTTTTTTATTGTGTTTTAAAATTTAGGGCTGCGTACCCACGGGTTTCCCTATAGAAAACTCGCGGGAACGAGAAAAGTGCATGGGTTTTTCATAAGTGAACTCATGGGTACCCTCCACTGTCTAGTGGGAACAGTCATGGGTGCGGCAGTTAAAATGAAAAAACAAAAATAACTAAAGCATAAATGGTTAAATTAATGCAGGGATAGTCCTAACATGGAGAGAGAGGGAGCATGAGGATATGGATAGGCATGAGGGCACAAACACAATTGTCGATATTACTTGTAAACTATTGGGATGCCGACCAAGGGGTCTTTGATCTCTAGGGAGAGATCCTTGAACTTGCACTTGATGACATATACTTCCTAACAGGTTTGTCCCAAGGAGGGGAAATGGTAAACCTGAAAGGTAAATTTCGAGGAGTGGGTTCCCTATTTGTACAAGATTAAATCAATGCCTATTGTCTGCCCAACACTGAGAAAAGTGGTAGTCAAGTTCCTATTGGTTCGATATCAAGCTTCCTATTGAATTTTATCCTGAGTACTTTGAACAGGATTGGGGGAAGCTCTGCACAACACTTAACATCCAGGAACTACACGCAGATAGGCATTGAATGCTTCCAAGGAGTTGTATTTGACTGGTGCTCGACTCTTCTGGTTAGTATGAAGCACTAACTGACCGAGTGTAAAAGAGGAAGGAAAAAGAACTTCGGATATAGGAGCATCCTATTTAGATTTTTATTTGAGAGGGTTCCCATCCTGAGTCCGGGAATGGCCATACTACAGCTCAATCCTCGCGATCCACTGTTGACTCGATGGGGAGACATCTTCCTACACTAGGGTGGTGGTGAGTCGATACTCTCATATTTTGATGAGTACTACTTGGCATGGTGGGGCTATCAAGTGCCATCCTTAGATAAGTTTCCCTATGTAGGGATGGATTTCCATGGAGATCCTGAGCTCGCTCTACCTCCAGGAGTAGACTGGGGAGATATGGGTAAGACATACCTTTACTTTTTGAAATTTATTTAATTTTAAAGTTTTTTATGTATATAATTTTTATAATGAGTTAGAGTATTAAAAATATGACTTATGCAGATGTGGGACTAGTGTGGCCTGCGGTACATCCTCATACATTCATACATCCGACTGAGCCTGGAGCAGCTGATGCCATGCTAGTGTGTATAGAGGGGAACATGAGTCGGCTGACTCATGATATACCGACCTACAAAATGGAGCGAATTTTGCTCGATATGCAGGAGAATGTTGTGGGTGTGCATCTGGCATGGATTAAGTTACTTAAGAAAGTAGCCAGACTTGTCATTTGTTATAGAGAGGCTGTAGTGGAGTTGGAAGAGGCCCCTCCTTCTCCATAGGGAGAAAGACATATGTATATTTTTTAGGCCTTTTGAAACCACTTTTGTATATTGATATAACTCTATGACATACTATTGACCCAAAACTCATATTTTTTGATGCAGATATATACAGTATTAATCTTATATACATGTGTGTTTTTATCTTATGTGAATGCTTAATGTGATTGTGTGTGATAAAGATGCCAATATAGAATATAATTTGAATAAGAATCAGCTAATGAATTTAAATGTCTTGGAATGTGTTGATATGTGATAAACTCAAAATATCTTTCCAGTAACTTGACCCTCAAAAACTGACGAAGCAAAACATGATATTGAACTCTATAGTCACCCATCAACTGAAATACAACTAACTATGAGTCAAGTCGTACCTCCAAATGTGAAATGCCGTGATGAATGGAATCTCAAAGTAAATCAATGACTGCACTGTATCCAACTACGTTGTTCGTCATAGGGCCTAAACAATCACCTCCCAGAGAAATGAGTTGACCAGATGGTTATGTTGGAATATTATCCCCATCATTTTTGTGTTCTGCATGCTTTCATGCAAATCTTCATACTGCATGCACTTGCATGCATCTAGTCATCATCATGGTGGTCTCCCCAACACCTAGAGCTTGTTCCTAGTTCTTATTTTCCTGCATGCTGCATGCATCTACATGCATCCAATCATCATCATGGTGGACCTCCCAGCTTCTGGAGCTTGGTTCTAGCTCTCCACAGCCTGTCTACAGCCTCCAACGGGCCTCCCACCTACCAAAGGTGCCCTTCTCTAGTCTCTTGCATGACTAGTGCGCCTTTATCCCCTACCATAGCCAGTTAGGTGCCTTTCTCACCTACCAATCAGTTATCACTCGGTCCTTCCTTGATTTGAGGCTAGATTGACTCCTCCACTAACTGTATCACTCTGATAGACCTCTAGTGAGACTAGTCTTCCCATTCTGACTACAGTTAGCTCCTCATGCTCCCTCCACTGAGCCTCCCTCATTGAGTCAGTGTCTACCTCACTCAGTTAGACTCCTCATGTGCCCTCCACTGAGCCTCCTTCATTCAGTTAGTGCCTACCTCACTTAGTTAGACTCAGTTGACTGACTGTTACCATTGATGACGGATGCATTGACTGGGTGATGAATCCAATATCATTCAAGCCACACTCTAAGTTAGGAATTCGAATGCCCTACTTGGCCTATTCGAATCCTATATTATGCACCTTATTATTCTATTGTACTCATTCAATTACATTCTTATTCATTGTATAATACTGAGATTATGTTCTATTCTACTATATTTATGAGTGATGATTGAGTGTCTCATTCTCTTCTTCTTTGCAACATATTTGTGAGTTTCATTATGAGTTGCTACAGCTGTCAGATCCTTGAATATTATTACATGGTATCAGAGCAAGAAGCAGCTATTCGAATTATAGCAGTTGCAGCATTTCTTTGAATAGTGATCTTTCACTTGTACACCAGAAGCCTCTAAGTTTCCATAGCAAATCCTAGTGCTATTACTTGATTTCATTGGAGAAATCCATTGAGGTCTAGCCAGGTGTGAAGAACTTAGTCCATGTGCCAAGTGTCCTTGAGGTAGTGTTCATTCGAAGTGTAGCATTCTCCATCAGCACATCTTTTATCGTTTTGCAGGTTTATTCACCCAATTGGAATCTTCTTCAACTATTCGACTTTCTCTATTCAGATGGATCTAAAGCTTACATCTTCCAACTATGTTGAGTGGAAATTCAAGATGGCTCTCTTCATGAGATCCAAGAGCTTCTCCAGAATACTCAACGGAACGATGGTAGAACCAACCAATGCAGTTGAAAAGTCCAAGTACTTGGATCGGCTTGATGAAGCAATTGGTCTCCTCCTTCTCTCAATTTATGATGAACTACACTTTCATGTCATCGATCTTACATCTCCGAAAGAGGTGTGGGAGAAGCTTGAATCTCTCTTTGGGACAAAAGATGATATGGTAACACACAAATTGGAGAATGAGCTCATATGTTTGAGTCCTAGCAGCTTTGATTCTATCAATGCCTTTCTCACCGAGTTCAAAAGCTTGATATCACAATTGAAAAGATATGAGATAGTGAAGGAAGATAAAGCATCTTATACTTGCCATTCTCTCAAAGTTGGGGGAAAATTTCTCAGTTTTTGTCTCTACTTTCTAGTCAGCTAGGTTGTCCATTCCAAGATGGAAGTTTCCCTCATTTGATGATTTCACACAATCTCTTACCCAAGAGGAAGAGAACTTGATTTCAATGGGAATGATCATACCCAAATTGGGTTCATCCCTTAGAGTTGTAGAGAGAGCGAATGATATAGGAAAGCTAGAGATTCTTGGTGATACAAGGCCTACACACCAGTCAGCTAGAGTTTCGTACTCTAAGAAGGCCAAACATTCTCAAAAGGGAAAGACATAGTGCACATACTATCATAGAGGGCCTCATCCTAAGAGTGCTTGCATGCGGAAGACTATAGATTTGATGGAAAAGTTACTTGAAGAGAACAACCTTCCTGTACCAGCATGTGCAAGGAAGAAAGATTCTGAATCTCCTAGATCCAAAGGAAAGGAAAGATGTAATGCTCTTATAGCATCTACATGAACGATCCCTTCTATTAACATAGATTCAAGAGCATCTTGTCATATGGTTTCCTCCAAGGAACTTTTCTCTAGTCTCGAAAGCTTCAGTGGTCCTTCCATCAGAATGAGCAATGATTCAGAAATCTCTTCTCAAGGTATCAGAAGAATTGATCTTGACTCTGGATATTTTTCTGATGTGCTTTATGTTCCTTCTCTTGCACCCAATATCCTCTTAGTATATTAGATGACTCATACTAGAGAGCCAAAAAGAGTGAAGTCGAGTTACAAATCATGGTTTCAGGGGAAATTATTGCCAAAGGAGTTGCAAATCATAAGTCCAAACTCTAAGACTTTGCTCACTTCATTCCTCTCTCAAAAGGTATTGATACACCAACAGAGATTGAGAAAAAGAGGAATCTTGAAGAATGCATGAAACAATTCCTGTCACAGAATGAACCTCCTCCTTTGATCTAAATGAAGATCCATCATCATCTAGTTCTTGTTCTTCTATTGATTACAGTTATGATGGTTCCAAGGAGGACTACTCGCATATTCTAGAGTAGTTTCATGACATCAGTAGTTTTGATTATGCTCGCTCGTCAAGAGATGATGAGCATGAGTCAGTTTTACTTGCTCATGAGTATTCAGTTTTAGAGTTTGCACATGGTGAGCATGAGTCAGTTTCACTTATTCCATATTTAGAGGGAATGCTAGACCCAGATCCACAAGAAACTGAAGGTCTAGCAACAAAGGATGATGAAGATAGAATGCTAGATCCATATCCACAAGAACCTGAAGGTCTAGCAACTAATGATGAAGATGAGCAAATGAGAGATCCAGATCCACAAGAACCTGAAGATCTCTCACCTGATATTCCTCCTCTTCCTCGATGGGCATCCGCTACACTCCGATATGCCGATGATTTGGTTGGTGATCCACATGATCATAGAAGAATCAGATCATATTTTCAGCATGGAAGGTTTCATCCTTCTCACATTACTGATCCATTACAGATCGATCGATCCTTCTTCAAAAAAGGACACTTGCCTCCTTCAGGGGTAAGTCATGATATTCTATTTTAGCACCTTTAGTCTATTTTGAGGGAGGGCTTTCTTCCCACTGGGTTTTCCCTCTTTTCTCACTTAGTTTATTTTAAATTGATTGTATGGGGTGACCTTTGGTCTCAGTAACTAAGGCCCTATCTTGTTGTTTTACAGGGTGACCTTTGGTCGTAGTTATCGGGGCCCTACTCTTCAGTTATTTCTCATAGTATAGCTTGCGGGGGGGTGTTGGAATATTCTCCCCATCATTTTTTTGTTCTGCATGCTGCATGCACTTTCATACAATTGCATGCATCCAGTCATCATCATGGTGGTCTCCCCAACACCTAGAGCTTCCTTGCCTGCATGCAAAACTGCATGCTGCATGCATTTGCATGCATCCAGTCATCATCATGGTGGACCTCCTAACTCTTGGAGCTTGGTTCTAGCTCTCCACAGCCTGTCTACAGCCCTCAGGGGGCCTCCCACCTACCAAAGGCACCCTTCTCTAGTCTCTTGCATGACTAGTGTGCCTTTATCACCTACCACATCCAGTTAGGTGCCTTTCTCACCTACCAGTCAGTTATCACTTAGTCCTTCCTTGATTTGAGGCTAGATTGACTCCCCCACTGACTGTTTCACTCCGATAGATCTCTAGTGAGACTAGTCTTCCCATTCTGACTCCAGTTAGCTCCTCATGCACCCTCCACTAAGCCTCCTTCATTCAGTTAGTGTCTACCTCACTCAGTTAGACTCCTCATGCACCCTCCACTGAGCCTTCTTCATTCAGTTAGTGCCTACCTCACTCAAATAGACTCAGTTGACTGACTGTTAACACTGATGACTGATGCATTGACTGGATGACGACTCCACTATCATTCAAGCCACACTTTGAGCTAGGAATTCGAATTCCCTACTTGGCCTATTTGAATCCTATATTATGCACCTTATTGTTCTATTGTACTCATTCACTTACATTCTTATTCATTAAATAATACTGATATTATGTTCTATTCTACTGTGTTTATGAGTGATCATTGAGTGTCTCCTTCTCTTCTTCTTTGCAACATATTTGTGAGTTTGATTGTGAGTTTCTACAGTTTTCAGATCCTTGCATATTATTACAGGTAAGTAGATAACCCAAGCTCCTGAAGCCACCTGAAGGGTGTGGCGACTAGCGCCATCCACAAATCCTATGAAGCATTCAGTTGTCATATGAAAATGCAACCCATAAGACACATAGGACATAACAGAAAATAAAAGAGAAGACTAAATATACAAAAACATGTACAACTATGATACAAGAAATATCATAGAGGCTTAGGCATAATAATTTCTCAGGTAGAGCCCATTTCTGGGATCGAGAAACTTACATCCTTCATAATTGGTTAGCTCGTAGGACCCTTTCTTCAGAAATTCTGAGACAATATACTGTCCAATCCACATAGATTTGAACTTTCCTACCCCCAAGGGTTCTTTGTCCTAATCGTAAAGAAAAACAAGGTCTCCTTCGGAGAACACACTTGGTTTAACAGACTTATCATATTGCTACTTGACTCTAATCTTATGAGCCTCTTTTGCTATGAGCGTATCATGGTGTTATTCATATAGATGTTCTAAGTGAAACAAACGTTCCTCTAGAGTTGAAGTACAGGGGAGTAGTTGGATAGCCAACTTTAATGAAAGGATTTCTCACTCAACCGGAATAACTGCTTCTACCCCATGAATGAGTTAAGAAGGTGAGAACCCGGTAGCAGTCTTAACATTAGACCGGTATGACCAAAGAGCTGGATACAACATGATGTTCCAGTTGGATCGATTGGCATTGACAGTCCTTTGAAGAATAGTTTTCAACATTTTGTTGACTGCTTAAACTTGACCATTTGCTTGCGGATAGAAAGAAGATGAATGCTCTTGCTGAAAACCTAACAGAGTATATAGTTCGGTCATCATGTTGTTTTGGAAATGTCGACCATGGTATGTAACAATCTCTTTAGGTACACTAAATCTAGCAATGATCTGGTTGAATATGAAGTAAGCATCTATTTCTCCATCTGCTTTGACAGTAGGCATTGCCTCGGCCCACTTTGTGAAGTAGTCGGCATAAAAAATGATGTGATGATGTCCTCCAGCCGAAGCTGGATTACATGTCATGAAATCAATCCCCCACTTGGTGAAGGGGCCTTCTGTAATCACAGGGTGGAGAGGAGCTGGATGTGATCTCATCTTTTTGGTGAAAAACTAACATGGATGACAGTGTTTCACACCTTCCACACAATCTTTAAATATTGTGGGCCAAAAATAATCAACACGCAATATTTTCTGAGTTGTTGCCAACCGAGAAAGATGACCCCCATAGGCTCCACTATGAGCGTCATTCAAGACTGTTTCGGCTTCCTCTAAGTTCAAACAATGACGTAGAATGGAATTTATCCCACATCTATATAAATCAGAAATAATGAGATAATTATTTGCATGATTTTTCAATTTCCATCGTTCATCCTTAGAGAAAGTAGGAGGACACCTCAAAGTCTGGAGATATACTAAAATATCCCCATACCATGTGCCAGAAGATGCAATAAGAAAGATGTGTTCATCCGAGAATGATGACTCTTCGTCATTGTTTACTACGTCATAGGGAAATTCAAAGATAAGTTCAGTGAAAAAAAGTGATTTCTTTGACTTAGCTGATTGAAAAAATAGGTCAAATTCTTGCAAGATGACAATCCATTTATTAAATTTCCCACCGATGATATGTCGAGTTAGAACATATTGAAATGGATTGACCTCTGCAATCACTATAGTAGTTCAAAACAAATTGTAGTGGTGCAGTCTCTGAACCACATAAACGACAGATAATGCCAACTTCTCAACGTATGAATACTTAATCTCAGGAGCTATTAATGCCGCCAGAACAAGTACTATGCCAATTGTGTAAACAAATGCCACAAGATATAAAAGGAAGTCCTTGGTATAATATGGTGGGATTAACAAGGGGGATGATAGTAATTTTTTTTTCAAATCCTCAAATGAAGTTTGAGCAGCCTCATCCCAAAGAAAATGGGTGTCTTGTTTGAGCAGTCTCATGAAACCTTTTGTGATTTTGGCATAGTTTATGATAAAACGTCGTAGAAAATTGGACATACCATCCAGACTCTAAATTTGTCATAGGGTTTGAGGAGGAGGCATATTTACAATAGCCTCAACTTTTAGTGGATTGACCATGATGCCACAACTGGATACAATGAAACCCAGTAAACATCCAGACTCGACACAAAATATGCATTTGTTAGGATTCAATCGAATCCTATAGTATCTGCATCATTGAAACACAAGTCACAAATGATAAGGATGATCCCGTCTCTTACAAGATCGCGCTGGGAGATCATCTAGATAGGGCTCAACTACATGTTTGATATCATGGAAAGAGAATTTCATAGCGTGCTGGAATGTAGCTCCAACGTTCGTTAGGACGAATGACATCTTTCGGTAAGTGAAGGTCCCCCAAGGACAAATATAAGCTTTCTTATGTTGGTCTTTAGGTTTTATCTGAATCTGGTTGTATCCTGAAAAACCATCCATGAAATAAAAAATTTCATGGCCCGCACACTTATTGATAATCTAATCTATGAAGGGTGTGGGGTATTTGTCCTTAGGACAAGCTTTGTTTAAGTCCTGGAAGTATGTACAGACCCGAATGGTTTATTGCTTCTTATTGACCAGATTTGGGTTAGAGACCCATTCCGTCATATCAATTGGATAGATGAAGCAAACTCTAAGCAGTTTCTCAACTTCTGCCTTGATGGCTGCTGCTTTCCTAGGGTTTACCAGACGAAGATTTTGTCTCACAGGTTTAGCATTCAGATAGGTTGTGATGACATGCTCTACTATGGTGGGGTCGATGCTTGACATCTCCTCGTAAGACCAAGAAAACACGTCGCAGAATTCCTTGAACAGGTTGGTGTACAAAGTGATTTAATTAGAACAATTTTCTCCAACATAAGGGTTTTTCACAACGCCAGGTTGGATGGAGATATGGATCGGTATCGTTATCGATATATTTTCCATATTACCTTCAGAATAAATCTTTTGTATAGAAGGAATGATGGACAAATCGACATCACCACCAAGTCTCACTAGAAGCTCTCCTCTCTCTATTTTGTCTGGATCAAGAAGAAAATAGGACCTATGATGCATATGTTCCCATGAATGATCCAAGCCTGCCATGGCTTTGAATATATCCTCATCAGAAAGCAACAAAATTATCTAGACAATCGAAAGAGTAGGTAGACTTCTTTGACCATGCAGGTGCATAGTCCATATCTGACTCTACGGAGATGGGTGGAGTCGAGATATGTTATGTTGTAGCATTTTGTGATGCTTGATAAGCCACTTCTGCAATAGACAGGGGCACGATTGGTTCTGACTGAGTAGGAATAATCCATGGATCAATTGTTTGACTGACCGTGAAAGTCTCCGAAGATGAACAATCAGTGGTACTTGTAAAACCTATGAAGTTAAGGAGAGAATGTAGGTCGAATGTTCCCATCAATGATGAATACATGCCTACTCCCATACTGTCGATGTGCAGGTGAGTCTGATCAATCAGAGGGATTGTTCAATCTGATAAAGTATGGTTGTTTTTCTGAGTAAATGAAATTTGATCAACCGTAATGATCTTGCCTTCATGAGGGAACATTATTACTCGAAAAATGGATGATGGGACAGCTTGCATCGCATAAGTCCAACTCCTTCCTAACAATAATTTGTAGTCAAGAGGAACGTCCAATACTTCAACCTCCACCAACGCTACTTTAACAGAAAGTTCGACATCAAATGATGGTAAGACTTCATGTGGGAGGAAATATATTCCATCAAAAGTAGTAAGTAGTGTGTTATAAGGAGCTAACTCAGGAGGGGTGAGGGATTTCCAGCAAGATATTGACATTACACATGTAGACGCACCCTCATACATCATAGTTCGTCCAATGGTTTTAGGGACATGGAATACTTCTATCTAGAGAGCTATGTGATACGGTAACCATGGTTTGATATTGAACTTATCAAACCGATCAAGCATATTATATGAGTCAATGCTCCTGATCACTATTAGAAGTGCATTACATTGTAAAGGAAAACTCTACAAAACTTACAGTGTGGACATTGCATAAGGTGTTGGGGATAGATCCTCAACCATAGAATAGTTGGGAGCAACTCATGCATTAGGTTTGTGCATATACCTCTTGAAGACACTCTTACAGATCTTCGACAACGAATCTACTGGTCTCTCAATATGGAGGGAGGTAGATGATTCAAGAACTTCCTTATCTTCTCGTGCGAGTCTGAGTTATAATTCCTGGCTTGATTTTGCAAAAACATATTTTAGTTAACCATGTTTACAAATGACTGATCAGCTTAGGAGACATGAGGGGTTCACCCAGCACTAGAGTTTCCAGAAGCCGATCCTTGTCCATGAGGGAATGGGTCCTTCATGACAGCTGGTTTCTTCTCATGGAGGAGCTTTTGGGATTCTTCCATAAGAGGGCACTGGTGGGTAAGGTGTTCATCCTAACATAACTTGCAAGGAAACTTGGATTTCTTTATATCCTTCTTTCCCTCCTCAACATTTTCATTTTTCTTGGGATTTTGATGGTTCCCCTCCCCTTTATTGCCCTTCTTTTTATTGTTGGATTGCCGGGACCCTTTTGATTAGTTTGCACTTGTTGTACAGATTCAGTTGTAGAAGGGGAGGCTGCAAAAAAAGTTGCATCTGCAACAAGTTGCTTTACAGATAAATCATGAACTTGATTGGTCAATGCTTCGAGTGATGCCGTGTCTACTAAACCAACGATGCCATCAGCATGTGGTCCAGGATTAGGCTTACCCAGATCTATATTAGATCTCAGTGCATCAGGTATGATGTCATATAGGATCCCAGATTGAGCATATACTAAATCAAGTTGTTGGGTCCTAAGGATGGATTCTTCCTCAGAAGATACCGCAGATGTTGCTACCTCCTTAGAGACGTAAGGAAGGAGTGATTTCAAGTACCACTCTAATAGAAACTCTGGGGGAATTTTAGTTTTGATGATCCTCTTTCACCTTTGCCACTCCTGAATGTGATTAGATAAGTGAGTGGCCTTATTTTGTCTAAAAGTCAACATAATTTCTGTTCCAACATCATACCGGACAGGAAGTTGAAAGTGGTTCAAAGAGACTGTTGCCAAATCCAAAAAATTTTCATAAGCTACGGTAGGTAGTTCTATGTACCACTTAGTCGCGGCACTAGTCAAGGTCCTTTGAAAGAGCCTCAACCTAATGGAATCACCATTCAAGGAGTTGGAAGAACACCAGAGATGAAAAGTAGTGACATGGTCACCAGGGTCTTCGCCAGTCTTTCCTTCAAACTTTGGAATGTCAGAAAGAAACTTAGTTGGAACCGGTGGCCATGTAGGATGGTTTCCCATTGGATCATTTGTCAGTTTTGAAATATCTAGCAAGTTTAAAGTTTCCAGAAAGGGAAAACGAGGTCTTGACGATAGCATTTGATAAACAAGAGTTAGGTAGGGGAACCACCTGAAACCTAGCTCCTATACTGTTGGTTGGGGTTTCCCCCAACCACCAGTTGTGAAGTGAAATCATTATTGAAGTTGCTCCAACCATAATACAAAGGATTGCTTCCTTGGGTGTTATTCCATTGCGGTTGGGTGTTAGCCCCTCTGTAATGTGGGTTGAACAACTTACCACCCCCTCCACCAAACAATGAAAAGGGGATACTCCCTACAAGTACGTTGGATGTTTGTACATTCGATGAATGCATATTATAACCTGTGAAGGGTTTAAACCCAGGTTTAGATGTAACAGACAAAACAGGAATCGATCCCACAAAGGGTCTGGACTAAGTAGGCATTGAGCCCCAAAAAGGTGTAGAAGGAGCTATGTGTCCTCCATACCAAAGAAAACCATGACTAAAAGGAGCAGACTGTGGATTACCCTGAGATTGTTGTATAAAAGGAGACCATGTAAATGGTACTGAAGGTATCCCTGAAAAAGGGATATTGGATGATCCAAGAGTGGAACGAAAAGGAATAGTTGATGTCGAAGCTAGAGAGCCTGACATACCTAAGTAACTAGTATTGAAACTGAATGGAGGGCTTGAGGCAGAGGAACCATGCAAAGAGATAGGTACCGATGTGTTTGTAAAATAAGGAGAGAAACCTCTTGATACAATGGTTGTAGTAGGAGTATGGGGAACTCCTAACTCATCTCCTGTGTTAGCCATGAAAAAACCAGGTGTAAGCCAATATGAACTAAACTCCAATTTAGCTAGAGAATCTACACTTACAAGTAATGGAACTTTAGGTCATGTCAAAGGAGGGTTGTAAGGTGTGTTAAACTCTTTAGTGGTTATGTCTTCAACCTTAACAGTTTTATGAACCTGTTGATACTTAGTTATAAGGTGTGGTTCTCCAGGTGGTTCCATTATGCCTGTAAGTTCGTATGAACCACGGGAATCAGTCCTCCGATGTTGAGGTAGCAGTGGAGGCTCCACAGTGTGTGGGGGGGGGATTTTCAGCCTTCGTGACCAATGGATAGGCTGGTCCTCCACAGTTATATAAAAAATAAACTAAGTGTAGAAACCTAGTGGCCACTAATCATCTAAGGAACAAACAACATACCACTAAAAATGTCCTGTAGTAATCATAACCAGGAAAACAAAGATAATACTCTAAAAAGTCAGTCTGGGATGATGAGGGCCCAGAACAAACTAGTAGAATATCGAAGGTTAGTTACACAGAATCCAATATAGGTCCTTTGGGTGCAAGCATTTGAATCACCAAACCTCCCTCCCAAGATTAATGTAGAGGGTTACCTTCTGTGTTTGTCTTAGGTGCAGGGGAAATAGCCTTCCACTATACTTGCACATAGAGCCATAAGGTCAATATTCTAAGGATACCACATATATGAAAAATATCTGAGAAACAATTGTCAATCCAACCAAAATGCATGGGTAGGGTATCAAATCCTGAAATCCAAGAGTAGTTGAAGTACTAGCAGACTCCTGTACGCGAATCAACCCTGGTGTATGCTTGAAAGGAAAGTGGGGGGGGGGGGTATCCCCAACAATTCCAATCTCATACAACCTCGTGCTTAATTCTAGTTTAAGTGGAGCTTCCCATACTACTTTGATGAGAGTGGATTTACCTAGATAATAGTTTGCACTATGATTTGAGAGTCTAAATGATTTCAAAAAGTTTAAGTGTGATATGTTCCGAAATCCTAGCCTAAGCTAGTTAATGTCGTGTAGCCCTAAAAATAAATATTGCTAATAAATTTTAAATTAAGTTCTTTTATGGGTTGTTACTTACTCAAGGTGTAGTGTAGTGTGTGGCATGATTATGACTATAAGCAAAGTGGATATCAAAAATCTAACTTCACAATTTGTTTCTTTTCATTTGTTCCTTCAAAAAACAAAATCTAAGAAAATATAAGCACAAAAGATTTCTTTTTTGTTTTGTTTTCAAATTTAATATCAATGCAACTAATCTACTTCGAAAAAATAAAATGACAAATCTTGCAAAAGAAGTTCCTTTGTTTTTCCAAAATGATCTTTTCTCTAGCTATGAAATAAATGCAAATGAAAATAATGAACTAGCAATACCTATGAATCTGTGTGAGTAAAGAACTTAATGACCCAAGACTTAAAACAAATGGACCTAAATCAAGATCGACAAAGACTTAACCCAAGAAATTTGCTTCATAGAAGAAACTAAAAATTTGGAACAAGATGCTAAAAATAAAAACTGATGTATAAGATGGAAGACATAAGGACCTTTATGCAAAAACCAAACTGTTCCTGAACATTAGAAAACAAAATAAAGAAGCATCCGCCAAACAGAAGACATGCTAACAAGATAAGGAAACATTACAAACACAAATGACTCAACGAGAAACTATCAAAGAGGTTCCAAAAGAGATTCAGAGCACCTTGAACAATGTCCAAGAGGTATCCAAGATGAAAAGGAATTTCAAAACCAAGGAAAAACCCTACTGAAGTCAAACCCTAATTGAAAAAGGTAAAACTTAGGAAATACTCGTTGCTGTCATATGCAACAACTCGTGGTGCACCTGCGAGTATGTAGATTAGCAAGTTGATGCTAGGGAAAAATGCGCGTGGCTATATGTATAAACAAGTCACGGGTAGGATTCAAAAAACCTTAAAAAGAAAGAATGGAAACCAAAAGCAACTGAATCAAACTAAGAACATCAAATGGCTTCTAAAAAGGCTGTGAACAAACTTAGAAGAGACACAAAAGTGTCTAGCAAATGTCAAAAAATAAATTAAAATCTCAAATCAGACCTGAAAACCCAAGATCAAACCCTAAAGAAAGGTTCAGACCTTTTATTGAAAACTCATGACTGTGTAAGCAAACAAATCGTGGGTGTGAATAAATGTGCATGGGTAGAAAATCCTACAACTCCCTGGTACAACAGAAAGTGCATGCCTTTATATACAGAAAACACGCAGGTAGGTACTGATAAAAGAAGAAAAGAAAACTTTGCAAACTAGTCTGGACTGAGCTAACACAAAGGGATATAAAAAGAAACCCTAAATACCTCAAAAGAAACTGGAAAATATATGAAACCGAACAAACCAAACATCCCCATAGCAGAAAAAAAGAAGAAGGTGTCCCCAGTGGAGTAGCTAGTTCTGTTGTTAAGGATTTTACCTTATAGTAGGAGATAGAGACTATAAACATACAAGGGGTATAGGATGAACATACAAAGTTCTGCACATACATATACTTAAACAAATAAGTTAGAGGTTAGAAAGACATGCACCTTATTTTGAATTTTGATCCTAGCTTTCTTTTCCTTTGCTCCTCAATGTATCAGCCTGCAAAATGACACTAGAAATTCCTCAAACCAATTTGATTACATAAAAACAAATATTCATTTATAATAGCATGAAATATCAATTAATAATCAAATTTACAACATATGAAACATATTATGTTGGGAAAGGAAGAATTTCCACTCTCATTAATCAATAAATGAAGAAAGTACAAATTATACCTGACTTCTGTATGAGTCCCCTTCATAACCAAGCCCTGGGCTCCTACTCCTCTCTCTTGACTTGGAATTTCTTCAACATAACAATAGCTCTTCAATTGGTCATCCCTTTCTCATGCCTTCCCCTTGTATTTATGGCAAGGAAGGGAGGATTGGTTCGAAAGGTAGTTGAATTGGGAAGTTGGGGAAGTTAGAATACCTGACTCAACTAATCCCAATTCGTGTTTTTAATATATTTTTTCAAGTTTCCTTAATACACCCATGACTATAGTATCTATCAACTTGCGAGTGACTCGCGGTATGTGAGATCCACAACTCGCAAGTGCATCTTTTAATTGGCACCCACGGGTTGTTTGTAGGGAGACTCACGAGTGACTCGTAATGTGTTAAGTATAGGAGTTGCGGATTTATGGTGAAGGTGTTAGAAAAACTAAGTTTTTTAGCTGAAGGAGTAAGGATTCAGCTCCAAATCATCCAAGGTCAACCAATCTCTTCCATCCATAATGTACTTTTGTGTGATCGATAAGGCGATGTGATCACGGACGGAGAAGTGCTAATTTGACCGATAACAAGTGTTTTCACTTTAGTTAAACTAAAAGACGACACTTCAATTAAAGAGAGTTAACTAAGTGACAACAAATAATATCTAGTTAACTAAGTGTTATTGCATGGGGACACTTATGCTAAACTAAAAAATGACACGTGATATGTGACACTTGCATGTCGACATTTAAGTTAGCCACCTACTAAATGGGAAAGATTTCAGTTAAGAGGCGATTTAATCCTAAGTGACAGCTCAGTGACATAAATCACTGCATGAGAAGTGGGGCACACCTTTGCATGCAATATTTATACATCGATTTTGAGGGTGATTTCACCATGAAGTTAGAAGATAAAAATAGAAGAGAAGAATGTATAAATATGTTATATGAGACTGATGAATCCAGTGTGAAGAATTCTCTTCTCCATTGAAGGAAAGACACCTCTCTTCATGCAGGGTATTCTTTGTGCTTGTTATTGTTGTGATGGGAACACATCCGATTTCTATCTCTTCTCTATTGCTTTTGTATCTTCATCAAGAGTGTTTGGTGATCTCTTATTTTCTGAAATCAATCTGGTATGTTGTAAAAGAAAGGATTCTCTCACTAGTACATGTGCACATTTTTCCCACGGAAAATTGATGCTATTAAAACACTTGTGCATTGCTATAGTGACAAACATGACCCCTTTTTTTCATGTCAAATTTGTTGTTGATGTAGCAACACTTTACAAGGTTCTTCGCTATAGCGGCACGAAAGATATGAAACGTGGCATGTTTGGGTTATCTTTATAAAATCAAACATCGTCGCTATAATGACCGTCAATCGTCGCTATAGCAACAGTGTCTCATCACAATTTAGTGACATAAAGAATTTTCTCTTTTGTTACACAACAACACTTCTTCGTCGCTAAAGTGACGGTGGCTTGGAACACCAAGCGATAGATTTGCGACAAACGATCGATCCCTAGTATAGCAATTTCATCATTTGGTTCTCCAAGTGATCGTCTCTATAGCGACGATCGCTTGGAGCACCAAACGATGAAATTGCTATACAAGCGACGGACTATTTTGTCGCTTGTATAGCATTTTTCGTCATTTGGTGCTCCAAGCGACCATCGCTATAGAGACGACTATTTTAGTATAGCGATGAACATGTCATCGCTATAGTGATGAGAATTCGTTACTGGATGACTAAGTATTAGCTTCTAACCATCGCTATAGCGACGCGTTTTATTTAAAAAAACAAATGGTGGGAGGGTGTTAGAATCCAATTGGATCATTAGGAGCAGGGTAATGCTATGACTTATATTATTGAGGGTATAAAAAGTTTGAATGAAATGTTGTTCATCTTCAACCTCCTTTGTATCACAAAATTGAAAATTTACCAATTCACTCATCCCAAAGTGTTTTTGGGTTAGTCCAGCAACCAGTTTCACTAAGGAGGTCATAAGCATTGGTCGCAACTTTGAAAATATTCAATTTGTTCTTTAATCTAAAAAATGTTCGAAAAATCATTTTTATCAACCGAATAAGGATTTTATGCAATCTTTGTAGTATTTCAAATTCCTCTTACTAATGGTTTCATTACCATTCCATGTCTTATCTTTAAGCTTTAGAGAAACGTAATATTTAATATTGTTGATATTAGTAATTTTCTTGTTTTCTTTCATGTTTCAATAATTAATCTTAATCTCAAAATTGCTAACCCAACCTCTTTTAAGCCTATGGTGGCTATAGCTCATTTTAGAAGCAATACCAAGGAGGATATCTTTGTCCAAATTTTGTAGTTTATGATTATGATCTAAATATCTAATAATACCTATAGACTCCATGGGAGTACATCCAACTTAAATCAAGATAATGGGGTAAGCAGTGTTGCATTTAATTTTAAATTATAGGTTATGAACTGTTTTGGATTTGCTCAATTTCATTTGAAGTCTCACAGAGTCAGAAAATATGCTACAGGACCAAACTTCACAACCATAATGAATAACCAAGATAACTGAAGTGTTGAAAGGGATAAATACCGAATAAATACAACTTTTCATCACGGCTAAAGTATTCTAGCATTTTTAGCTGGGGAAATATAGATCTTCACATGCACAACCTTCTTCTCCTCTTCAAGTTCAAAAATATTTTTCCCAAAATCATACTTGAGCAACTGCAGTATCAAGCTTGCCAAACAATTTCATCTCCAATCGCACAATGAAAACAAGCAACATATAGAAATATACAATTCCATGGAAATGGATGGGATTATTACTTATAATTAAATTGCATCGCTAATCATTTTATTTGATTTACACTGCTACATATAGAAGCACTGCCTCTGACCACTGATTACTCTGATTCTCCATTTTGAACCGATGAAGATTAATGGAGATATATTTATTTTATAGACATGACTAATAAAATTAAAAAATCTCTTTTATTTTCTCTCAAATTCAGGATGAATGAAAAGGTTTCCAAAACATCCCCAGTACTAGCTTATTTTTCTCTATGCCATACTATCTAAGGTCAAAAGTATACCCAAAAATACACATCATTATTTAATATTATGAAAATACAGAGGACATTTGAAATATATCTAGCTTTCAATGAAGTTTGTATATAGATAATCCTATGAGAAATCTTTCTTTATTCCTACAGCAAAAGTTGAAGAAGAATGTTGAGCAATGCATAAATGGAAAACGTTCATTCTATTTTATATGAAGAAATTTTGTTGGATATATGTCTACTAATATAAACTTGTTTTTTTCTCAAATTTGTTCAAAAGCAATAGGAACAATAAATAATATACCTTTTTTTCCTCCAATTGTTTATTTACGTCATGTATCTCCTTACCCATTGTTTGTTGCAACAAATTATGCTCCCACTCTTTATACTTCTTTGTAAGCTTCCTGGATTCCTTGGATTCCTTACCTGGAAAATTAAAAAAAAATCTTTGTTATAATATTAATGTAATAGATAAAAGAACATCAACAACAAATACATTATTATGTATTCGAAATTCAATAACTATAAGTAGAAATATTCTATAAGTATTGGGATCTGTATAAATTCCATCCCACTGGCTACATTCCAAATTTTGTACTCTATTGTCAGCAATCATGTAGCATCACTCTGTGTTGACTAGATGTTATATATTGGGATATTTGGTGTTTTTATATGTATTTCAGAAGTGAATAAATGTAGGTTATTATGTATTTCAAACTCAATAGCTGTAAGCATAAATATTTTGTAAGTATTGGGATTTGTTTAAATTTTAGCCTACTGGATACATTCCAAAGTTTGTACTCTATTGCTGGAAAGCCTATAACCCCTGCATGAAATTCAGGCTACCAATCTTTTCAGACAGTATGTAATTTTTCTCTAGCAGTTAATACAAATGTGCTAGCGTTAAAACAAAAAATCAATGCCTACAAATGTGGTGGAAGGCCTTAAAATACCATATTGCATGCATCCATCAAGAAGACTTGTGTGTGGTGTAAATTCTTAAAAAACACACCTGAAATATAGTGTCTTGGAGAATATAATGTGTTCCTTGTTCATGCCCCATTGTTTGCTGATTATTGGCACATTAGAATTTACAAAGAGAGAAATCATTGGCTATCCTGAAATGGTAGTTGTGTTTATGTATTTAAGCTCACAAATCACATATCAGATCTTTTTGCTTGGTTCTAAAGTCACTAAGATCACAATTTTTTCTCTTTATTTGTGCTCACAAATCGTAGATCATATCTTTTGTGATCAGGGTTCTAAAATCACAAGACTGAAATGTGTGAAGGAACTTTAATAACAAGTTGAGATATGGCATGAAAAAGATTCCAATACTCATCCAACAAACCTTTTTCATAGTATCCATTGATATGATGCTTTAGCTCTTAATTTTATGTGTTGATCAAAATTTGCATGCTGAACAATATAACAACCTTTGTATTGGTTCAAAATGAGTCTAGGGTACGCCAGAGGTTATCTTTTGTATAGTTGGTTTATCATACTCACAATCATTGAAAGACAGTTTTGATAGATTTATGCTATATGTAAATGATACAGAGGTCTACATCAATGATGTTGTAGCACAAACCAATTTTGATGGAGGTTTCTAGTTTCTGAATTGTCTCCTAAAATACCTTAACAAGTCCTAGAAATGATATGACATGAAATTTGGTAGTCTCACTGTTGTTATGAATTTATGGTAGACCTTAGATTTGATCTCTAGAATAATTTAGACTTCTCAAAATCAATGTTCAAACAATAACATCCATGAACTAGCATATGAACTGAAGTAATAATTTTATGCAGATAGTAGTTTAGTGATGATTTGGAGCAGATGATGAAGAACAAGAATGTGGTATAGATAAGGTGAAGGGTTTCCTTAATGATAGAAAATGAAAGCTACATGATCAACATAGCAGGACTATGATTCTAAAATATTGTACATGAAAAAGGAATTGAAACGGGGATAGAGGAATCCAAGGTTGAAGTAAATTTCATAGGAACTCACTAAACTATAATATAAGAATTGAGTTAATGAAGAGTATGTGCCTACATTGAGAAAGGAATAGTTTATACTTGGCATACATGTTGGTTGTTGATTGAGATTTGAGAAGAGAAGAGCAAATTGGCAAAGAAAAAAATTTATCTACAAGCATTGGGAGGCAGGGTAGTGTAGGGGAGCTGAGTCGGTGCTCAACGGGATTGATGTCCTCATCCCAGTGACATGTTGCATCCTCTCCACAAGTTGGTGCTTTGGCATTTCGGTCATTTGGAGCTGGATATAGCAGGTTGAAGCTTGTTTTTCAAGTGTGTACTTGTAATGATGGTTGAATCTTTCATCAAATCAATATGTTGAATCTTACTATAAACAGGCTGACATCAATAGTTGTCTAAGTTGTAGCTTTCATCAAGGATGGTTGTCCCTCTTAGGTCGGAGCCTAACATTGTAAAGAACTAGTGATTAATAAAATTTCTTTTGTAGTTTTCCACAATATATCCTTGTGAATTAAGTTTGTGCATTGAATGTTTTATGATCTATACCGATGGCATTAATGTGGGATTAAAGAGTTTAAGTTAAAAAGATTAACCAAACATATACCATGCATACCATCATTATATGCATGCACAAACATATTTAGGAGTTAATATTAGTTAATGGAAAATAAAATTCTCCTTTAGTTTAGAATTTAACCACCTCCCTCTAAACCATCCAAGGATTTTGGGGCTTCCTAAAGACATAATGATTTGAGAATCTTTCCTTCATATAGATTCCAAGGAAATAGAACATGGTAATTTGCACCAAAATATTCCCTTATCCCCAAGAAAACTCTTAAATATTTAAAACCTTTAAATGAATAGCATATCAAACACATAGGCCAAATAATATGTATTATGGACATATGTGATACCACAAGTAAAAAAACATGGAATGTGATCACTATAGAAATATGTTATAACCTACTAGCTTTCCTTTTGTCCCTATACCTACAACATGGATTTTGCAATGGACCCATGTATTTGATACCAAAATTGATCCCCAACATGTCAAACATTATGGAATATGACCTTGGATTTCATCATCATAACATGGAAGGGAACTTAAAAAACAACCTCATTTCACCAATACTTGGCTCCAAGGAAAAAAATGACACCTAAACCATCACACATGAAATTTCTATGGGAGATTTGACCTATGGTTGTAGGTTCCATTATGAATCTTTTATCATCAACGATGTGTCTTGTTTCATTGGACATGATTAAGGGAGGAAACCCTAAGCTTGTGCCCTATAGGATGATTGTATGGTTTTAAGGAAATGAATGCAACCTTGAGCTAATATATAATTTCGTGTACATATACTACTGCCCTCCATGTGGTGATGTGGGAACTATTACGACCTTTTTAGTAGCAAGGATCAATATTGAGGCTATTGACATGGAACTATTAGGGTATGAAACTTTAGCCTTGGGCCTTCGGGATTTAAACCACATCTTAGGGCCTCAAAGAATATTTTGTGGATCATAGAACATGCACATAGTCCAAAACCTAGACAAGCCTTGTTTTCATAATATTTTTCTTAGAGATGTTTTAAGGGCACCATTAAAGTATTTAGTATTTAAGGATTTTTCTCATCGCCTTGGACATAGCCCAAGGTGGAACAAAAATATCTAGGTCCTCAAATATGATCTTATGGCTCATGGGCCATCGATATAGTCAAAACCACTGCAAACTGTTAAATTTTCAGAATTTACTTCAATCTGATCTAGGATCTTAATTGAGAGAACAACATGTACAACAAATCTACAGCATATCAATCATGGACATGATAATGCAAGCACACAAGAGACACAGAGTTTACTTGGGGAAAACCATAAAGGTGAAAAACCCCAATAACTTCCTCAGAGATAGATAGAACAATGATACAACCAGAATATAAAAGATAGTCTTCTCCTAGTAGCAGAGCCTCCTCCTCCACAAGTGCGCCACTCTCCAAAGTGTGAGTGAGAGAATAGAATGTGTAAAATGAGAGATACACACTCTCTATTTATACACTAACTTGACTTGACCTTTACTCAACTAGGTCGACCTCAATTTTACCACTTAACATAATGCTGACTGGGCCAACCCCCACTAGGGTGGTCTAATAACCCTTTGACCCACATGGCCGACCCCCAACAGGTTGGTCTAATAACCCTTTGACCCACATGACTTATAAAGGGCCAACCCGAACAAGGTGGTCTAATAACCCATCAAGTAAAAGTTACGACACTTACAATATAAATGACGACACTTCCATATAGAGGAATAATAACATCTCTATAGGAATACAATATACATATATGTGAAATACATTCTGAAGTTACATATACATAAACACTCCCTCTTAACTAGGAAGGTATTTCTCGACACAGGTATTCTAGCACAATTCTTCTTCTTTGGATCATCGTCACTGGATAATCATCATCGAGTCATCATCATCATCACTGCTGCTGCTATCTCAATCAATCTCTGAATCTACTCATCATAGGAATTTCTACAGAGCTAGTCCTTTTTCATACTAGATGTAGGCCCACCACCTATAGGTCTTCGTCATCACTGACCATACTGTGTAATCCTCAGGACTTATTACATGCGTCAAAAAACCTCAAAAGAGCATCCCAGGCTATTACGAGCACACAGCTCTACCTATAGGATCTCCCAGGGACATATTATATGTGACCTCACCACAAAACCTCGCAAGAGCATCCCAGGCTGTTACGAGCGCACAGCTCTACCTATAGGATCTCCCAGGGACAGATTATATGTGGTCACCACAAAACCTCACAAGAGCATCCCAGGCTGTTACAAGCACACAGCTCTACCTATAGGATCTCCCAGGGACAGATTATATGTGTTCATGGCAAAACCTCGCAAGAGCATCCCAAGACTTATTACGAGCACACAGCCCAACCTATTGGATCTCCCAGGGACATATTATATGCCATAGGACAAAACCTCGAAAGAGCATCTGCCAGATATCCCAGGTCCAGATTATATGCCATAGGCAAAACCTCGAAAGACTATCTACAGATCGCCCAGGGACAAATTATATGTCCTCCTAGAACAAAACATCGAAAGAGCATTTGCCAGATATCCCAGTGCCAAATTATATGCCATAGGAAAAAGCTCGAAAGACTATCTACAAATCTCCCGGAGCCAAATTATATGCTCATCTGCACAACCTAATCCATGGCAATCGAGTATCAACCTGATACTCACCATACATCATCCTGATGTATACATGATCATCCTGATCATCATCACTGCAACATCCTGCTGCAAGTCATCTGGAGCAACATCCCGAAGCTCGTCATCCATGATCATCCTGATCATATCATGCATCTACCTGATGCATACCAATTATCTACCTGATACATATCATCATACATGATCCACTTGATCATACAATGTATCCACTTGGTACAAATACAAATACATGATCCACCTAATCATGCATGATACATATCAACATACATGATCTACCTGATCATACAATGTATCCACCTGATACATATACAGATACATGATCCACCTGATCATCCATGATACATATCAACATACATGATCTACATGATCATACAATGTATCCACCTAATACATATATAGATACATGGTCCAAGCATCCAACATGATGCATATACAAAATACATACAAATGATCCAACCGATCATATCCAGCATCCAACATGATGCGTACATACATAAATGATCCAACTGATCATATCCAACATCCAACATGATCCATACATAAATATACATATAAATGATCCAACTGATCATATCCAACATCATCCTGATGCATATACAGAGCAGTAACTGGAGCATCGTCCTGATGCTCATCATCCAGCGCTTACATCCACAGCCATGTGAAGGATCCTCCTTCCAACATGCTTGGAATGGCCTCTGCAAATGTGTCCATCACTTCTTCTTCGAAGTGTCATCAATCTGAAGAACACCAAGCCTCTCTCTGAAGTACTCAAACTTAACTCTAGCTAGTGTTTTTGTCAGCACATCTGTAATCTGTTCGTCCATCGCAATGTACAAGAGCTTCACAGCTCCTCTCTGCACCATATCCCTGATATAGTGATATTTGATCTCTATGTGTTTCGACCTGTCATGAAACACTGGGTTCTCAGACAGCTTCACACAACTCTGGTTATCACAAAAGATGCTAGTAGCATCCAATGAGAGATCAAATAACTCAGACAGTAGCTTCCGAAGCCATACTACCTCACAGCTAGCTCAACAGGCTGCAACATACTCTGCCTCAGCTGTACACAGTGCTATGCAGGACCGCTTCCTGCTAAACCAAGAGATCACACCTGATCCCATACTAAAGCAGCACCCAAATGTGCTCTTCCTATATGCAACACTTCCTACCCAATCTGAATCAACATAACTCTACAGGTTAAACTTTTGATTCGCTTCATACTTGAGCCCATAATCCACTATACCCTTCAGGGACCTCAGAACATGCTTTACAGCAATCAGATGAACACTCCTCGGATCTATCAGGAACTGACTCAATGTGTTCACAACAAATCAAATATATGGTCTCGTGTTCGTGAGGTACATCAAGGACCCAATCATCTGATGATACATAGAGATATCAACTGTCTCAGATGAAGCATCACATAGAAGCTTCAGGTTTGATGCCATAGGTGTGGCCATGGCCTTGCAATCCATCATACCGAATCTCTTCAGGATATCTACTGTGTACTTCCCTTGACCAGGGAAGATCCCACCTACATTCTGCCACACCTCTTTACCTAGGAAATAATGCATCATTCCCAAATCTTTCATATCGAACTCAGCAACAAGCTTCCTCTGTGTGTCGGTAATCAATCTATCTTCACCTGTAATAAACAGGTCATCCATATACAAAAGTAGTATCACTGGATTTCCTTCCTCAACCTTGTAGTAAAGGTTGGAATCCACTTTACTCTTGGTGAATCCCAAACTGGATAGAAAGCTATCTATCCTACCATACCAAGTTCTGCACATATATGACTCCCTGTCATGTGTCTCAGAACCAAGTGGCTATTCCACATACACTTCCTCTTCAACTACAGCATTCAAGAAAGCTATCTTTAAATCCATCTGGTGTATCTTCCCTTTCATCACTGCAACCAGAGCAAGTATGAATCTAATGGAAGTGAATCTGGATACAGGAGCAAAAGTCTCTATGCTACCACCTGCAACATGCTTGATCTTGTAGATCCTCTTGGAAGTCACTACAGACCACCTTTTGGGACTGCATCCCAAACATCTTCATGATCGACTGGTACTCCTCGATCATGGCATTCTTCCCAAATCCTGGGAACTTCAATATCTTCAATATTTTCAATAGATAACTTTGTTGCTGAACAAATGTTGTAGTCCTTCTTTTGTAGGTGATGGTATACGATCTTTCCTACACAACACGTTAAATTGCATGATTAGAAAACATCTCATAGTTTTCCGAACAAATTATTACACATAAAGAAATATGTCATACAGTTATGCAATTATCTTAGCCAATGCTTCAATACAACATTTATCCATATTCTGTAACTTTCTAGATGCCTTCCAATCTCTACCAGAACATTGTTAAGAGTGTGCACAACGCCTAACATGTCAGCAAAGAGGTTTCATTCTAGATAAGTAGCAATGGAATGTTGTACAGTGCCATAGGCCACTTACCCATCAAATGCATATTAGTAGTATACCGTTCATTAATGCAATCATTCTAATATGCATAATACATATCCTAAGTCTAGGAACATAAGACTATACATCATTGAACAATTTTATTGAAACAAACAAATATGTAAGAAATGACAATTCAAATACTTATCTTTGTTTGGTTGCTAGGTGGACTCCTTCTAAATCTTTGCAACTCCATTCGGATGTGGATTGTGAGAAGTGATCAACTCCCTCTGAATATCTACATCCTTGCAGAAACTACTGAAGTGTGCTCCCTCTTAATCTTTGCTTCCTGGATTACCTGTCCTTGAACTTATATCTATCCTTAATCACTATGCAGCTTATTAGTATCATCATTGTGTTATCCTCAAGGTCTCATACATAATCACACATTCATTAGTATAATCTTAACACTATCAAAACACAATAATATTAAACATCTATAGTCATGATTATTTCAAACACAGATAATAAACATTAGTATTCAAGGTTTCAGGGAAGTCTTCTTTTACTCATGCATATTCTTATTTGATCATAGGACTCTCCTGATTAGTTAAATCATCAATGCATAAACCCATGATTACTCAAACCTATACCTTCATGATTCTTCTGGTTAGTCATATCATCAATTATGGTAAGAAACATAATATGCATACAACCACGACTATTCAAACCTATGACTTCATGAATAATCATTATCAACAACACAACAGTATAAGATCCTAACACAAGGTAGGATTCTAGCTTGATATAGGAAAAAAATACATGGATTAGCATGCTAGCTATTTATGTATAACATACCTGCATAATGTCTTCTGGTTCTCTTCAGTGACTTGTGCTAGTAACCTGCATGTCTCATAGGTTAACCACTGTAGGACCAAGTTATACATACCTCGAAAGTAGATCTTCTATGTGATCCAAGACAATAGATGAATCTTTGTCTTCATGTCACCATGATCATATGTTCTTGAAGTAGAACATGATTTGTCTTTCTTGGTGTACCTTTTATGTTAGCGAACAACATAAACCTCATACAACATCACAATGCATTAGTACATTCATAAGTGTCAAAACCTTAATCAATGAATATCTTCTATTAAGGTGATACGACAAGTCTAGTAATTAATCAAGATTGTATTGTAATGATATGAAGACAAACATATGATAAAATTAACCATGAAACATACCTGTAAGCCATACCTGTCAAGATTGCTTGTAATCTTCTTATGGAAGGCCTTAGCCTCATCTCCCTCTGAGACAGGAACTTCTTCACTTATGCAGGTGACCAATCCATCTTCTTCTAGGATTAAACCAATCCACTTCATTTGCAAGAACAAGACCTGGAGTTGGATTAGGGTTTGTCAAGGAAACCCCAAAAATTCAAACTTTGAATTTCAAACTTCCAAAAGGATAGAAATATGCACCTTGATGAGCTGATCAAGTTGGTATATTCAGAATTTGAAAACTGCAAAGTTTCACCCCTCGAAATTTCCTTTTAGATTTATGGATTCACTAGTGAGGATCCTGAATTAGGGTTTGAGTTTCCTAGAGCTTCACCCAACCAAAAAATTTGATTCAAGGCTCTAAGCTTCGATTTTTTCTGAGGCGCTTCTAGCGGTGGTCACAGATTTCCAAAATTCCAAGTTTTGCAGAAGCCCTAATTTTCCATCTTTCCGATCAAAGTCCCAAACTGGGGTTTGATCAAGCCCGGCCTTCTGCCCAACCAAAAAATCTCATCTTGGTCTCTAAATTTCGATTTTGATGAGTAGCATTCAGCTGTTGTCTCTGATTACAAGAATTCCAACTTTCTCCAAAACCCTAAATTTTGGAGGCCATGAATGAAGGTGCTAAAAAATAATTATGTTTTGACAAAAATATGTACCTAATTGTTTCTGGTGTAACTCCGTAATTTTCGATCCACGGGGTTTGAATTTTTTTTTGTGGTAGCCTGGCTTGTCATCTTTCCATCCCAACAGCTCTGACCGCAATTGGATTATCTGAGAGAGATTTATGCCAAGTGTAGCAACGTGACCTGTTTATGGGATAAAACAGAAGAGCAAACTTGTACGACGTGCCACATGTCACTGGTTCAACTCCAGACTCTGAAAACGTTTCTTGAGATAGTACAGTCTGTGTACTACCTGTCACTTTTTATGAAATTTTGTTTGGAGCTTCCTAGCCCAAGTTATGACTTGTTTTCCAAGATCACCTTTTTTTGACTCAGATCTGGAAGAGGCAGAAACCCTATATTGTACAGATCGTAAATCACAAAGTACAACGAATTAGAGGTTTTGCTTCATATGCAAGGTACATGGTGATCTAATATTCAACCTGTAAAAGTTTCAGAGCTGAAAACGTCGCCAAAATGGATTTATAGTGAAAGTGCTATGATGACTGGTTTTTGCTATATCAAGCCCTAGCATCGTAAGTGCAACAAGTGTCATACATGCCATATCATGCCTTCTTTCAGGCTAGCTCTGATACCATGTTAAATTTTCAGAATTTACTTCAATCTGATCTAGGATCTTAACTGAGAGAACAACATGTACAGCAAATCTTTAGCATATCAATCATGGACACAATAATGCAAGCACACAAGAGACACAGAGTTTACTTGGGGAAAACCATAAAGTTGAAAAACCCCAATAACTTCCTCAGAGATAGATAGAGCAATGATACAACCAGAATACAAGAGATAGTCTTCTCCTAGCAGCAGAGCCTCCTCCTCCACAAGTGCACCACTCTCGAAAGTGTGAGTGAGAGAATAGAATGTGTAAAATGAGAGAGACACACTCTCTATTTATACATTAACTTGACTTGACATTTACTCAACTAGGTCGGCCTCAACTTAACCACTTAACATAATGCTGACTGGGCCGACCCCCACTAGGGTGGTCTAATAACCATTTGACCCACATGGCCGACCCCCAATAGGGTTGTCTAATAACCCTTTGACCCACATGACATATACAGGGCTGACCCCAAAAAGGTGGTCTAATAACCCATCAAGTATAAGCTATGACACTTACAATATAAATGACGACACTTTTGTATAGATGAATAATAACATATCTATAGGAATACAATATACATTTATGTGAAATACATTCTAAAGTTACATATACATCAACACAAAGGCCATGCAAAGGGAACTTTTGTAAACAGGTATTGTACTAGATCAATTATAGAATATTATTTAAATAAATTTATTCATGGACATAAGTTATCAACATGAAAGTGGGGAAGGTTGAGTAATCATTTTGCAACTAGTCAATCGATACATTAGTATAAGTTGGAATGCCACTAACTTGTTGGATTCCCTTAGTTAGCACAGGGATCATGGTATATTGACTATTTTATGATGTTGGACTGGATCAATCCTCACAACCATTAAGGTATCGCACTAAAAGTAAAATTGGAAAGAATAAACATTCTCCTTATCCCTCAAATTACCCTCTTTTTGAGAACCCTATCCATATCTATAACATACGACACACATGGTACATAATGTTTTAGGCCGTTATAAGGTGTCTTTACCTTGCAGGTTATGTGTGCAACCTAATGTGGATGTGGTTATAGGTACATAAATATTTAGGGAAAAGTGTGCAATATTTTATTGTGGTCTTTACTAAGATCTTCCTACAACTTCATTTTGGGTTGAGGGGAATTTTCACATAATGCACATGAGATTTCATTTTATAGCATAAACAATTTCTCATTTTTACCCACAAATTTCCTATCCTAGTGCTTGAAATCAAATTTAATGTCATTAGACATCAAAAGCATTGTAGACCTAAGTTGTCATAGAAATATACCAAAAACTTTCGATCTTAAGCCAATATCTTGGATTGAAATGTTGAACCATACTTATAAGTCATTATAAAGCATGCAATTGTCAAGGTCATATGAATAATAGTTGGTGAACAAACAAATTAAGGATTTGTCTCCATGCATATTAAATTATCTATTTCTTCAATGCAACAACATATAGAATTCCACTGGTATCTCAAGTGTGGTCCATAGCATATATTTCCCCAAGTCTATTCTGTATAAGACATGGAGTGTCCTAGCACTTGACAACAAATTGTTCCATTCCTATATTAATCATAGTTAGGAAGAAAATTTAGAAAGAAAAAAATGGAAAGTAAGTCATTCTCCAAGTTGAAGATGAAGGATTGGTCAAAATATAAAAACTATTTAAAGAATTATTCCAAGAGAAATAAACATATGGAATGACATTGTCAAATAATGGTATAGTTATTTGGAAAACAAAAAGAAACAAAATTTTTGTTAATGTTCTCTAGATTGACTATTTCTTTTGGAAATTAATGTTCAAGAAAATTATTAAAAATCAATTCTGAAGAGAGGATGATATACTTCTTGAACATATGTCATACATTTTCTATATGTGCATTTGCGTTTCTGCAATCATGCATATGTGTTCTTTTTGTGTACATATATGCATGTGTGCTTGTCTTTGGGAAAGAGAGGCTGGGAAGAGAGAGAACCTTTTCTTCTTTGTCCATTCCCTTTTCCAAAAGATCATCAATCATAGCATGCCAAATTCTTTTCCCTCTAAAATACAGGCCAAATACCTAATACATTAAGGCAAGAAAAGATTAATAATCATGGATATATGAAATTGTTTTAGCCTATACATATAAAATACTCAAAAGGAAAATGGTATTCAAATTTAAGCTAAGAGAAAACATCAATAACTTTTCTAAATGAACTTATATTTTTTTTGTCATTTTAAAATATTCCATAGATCTATAAGTCCTAGCACACACAATAAATATAGAATGGAAATCTACATTATAATACACTTTACTGCATATAAAAACTTAATGCACTACCCTTAATATGTCATTTATGATAGAATCCAAGTCAACAATAAGCTACATCTCATAAAGTCCTTGTGTATGTTGTTGCACTTGTTGAAGGAGATAGATAGAATTAACATGTTTCTACCTTCATCCTCTTAAGTATCATTATTTTATCTCTTCATGATGCGAATTAAAGTAATGGATCAGTTTGAGTTCTATGAATCTATATGCCAAGCAATATTAAAAAAAGAAAATAAATAACCATAAGGGTTGCACAACTCTTAACTGTTTTTCCTTTATATTCAACATAGCATCTTTTACCTTTAAGCCAAGTGTAAAGATTTCCAAATGATCAATTTGAAGGGATTTGTTTATAAATCATATAATGTATTGACAATATACCATAGAAAAGATACAATTGGCATAATAAGTGCAAAATCTACCAGCAAGACTATAAAAATCTATTACATGTAAACCAACCAATTCGTAAGATGTATTATATAAACCAACCAATTCTGTAACATATATCATTAAGAATTATCATATCCAAAATTCATCCCATAAATCCCTGCTTTAACTTACTCTCCTAGAGCAATGCCATTTGAAGTGTTCACCATCATGATTGTTGACCTTCTACCCAATCTCATCTATCCAAGATAAATCCTTGATAAATGCTATCTAAATATGGTCATTGATGCAAGGTAAGACATTATTTTTCCATGTCCCAAAGCATGGGACATGCAACAAGCTCATAATGTTGGATTTGAATAACAACTTAAATGGCTTCATAAGCTTTGTCTTCTGAAACCTCTAGGAATGTTGCATAATTTGGATGTCATAATCCACCAATTGTTTGAGGTCATTTTTAGGTTTGCTTTGTACCCAAAATTTAAAATAGTCCCAAATACTGTGGTTTATGACCTCCATGGTTTACCCAAATTGCTTTTCCCATGCCCATGTTACCTAGGACACACCCATATTTTCATTTACATCTATTTTATGACTGTTTGAGGGTTAATAAAGACTTGTGTACCTTCCAAACTGCCCAGAACGTGCCCAGATCTAGAGGTTATTGTTGTTTATGCATTTTAGATGTTCAGAGATGTTATTTTAAACACCCAGAATTGATTTATGAGCACCTTGACACCTATTTGTGAGTCTGACATATGCCCAAAATTGATATCTTCGGCATAGACTATGGTTAGGGTGATTTAATGGCTGATATAGAAAACCTTGACTGTAGTCCACGCTCCAAAAACTACCCATACTTCATTTTTCTTGCTAGTTTGATGCACAGTTGAGGGAGGATGTTAATTATTGTTGTTGTTTAAGTGACTAATTGTAAAATCCAATTCTGCTACAAAAGATGATGTATTTTTCTCTAAATAATGGTCACCTTTGCACATGACCTTTCCTCCTTTAGTGGTTCATAGTTTCCAGTAGAGGAATTTGGAAACCATAATGAAAGTCTCTCAACCACGCATGTGTAATAACATCATCAACTACTAGGGAATCATCATCATCATTGACAATCATTCAACCAACTGCTTCAACCAAGAAAACATCATGTCAACCCTGCTAAAAATGTGATGAAATCACAAATGGACACCCATGAAAAATGGGGGGTAATAGTTGGAAATTTTGTTTCGTGAGCTATCTCATGGTGGTGAACGTTCTCCTTGTTTCTCCAGGGCATTGGATAATTTCGGCATTCCTTCTAAGAAGCACTAAATTTTGGTTTGTCAGCCATTTTCACCAGTTTGGTAGCTTGTATTGAGGAGGGTCATTCTCCAATTCCCTAGCTTTGATGGAGGATTATGATATTGTTGGTCACTCTATATGCCAGTTAATTAAAGCTGACACACAAAATGGTCAATATAAATTGTCAAACCTAGGAAGGTCTTTTATTTCAAATGAAATAAGAACAGTCTATGCATAAATAGATCAAGCAGTTGATTTGTAAATAATGTTCCTACCTATGTGTCCAGCCAACTCATTCCCTAAGAACACTAATCTAATTCACACATCTAAGAATCCAAAGTGAAACAACTTCCCTACAAAAATCAACATAGAAAGTTAATGATCTAATGATGAAATGAAACTAGATTACTTTTGCAAGAAGTTAAATCCTATAATTATCAAACTACAGCATTCAATCTTTACCAAAATGATCTATCCAGTAGCTACTGTAATTCCACCATTAATTTGCTAATCTATGAATGTAATTGAAGATACAATAGCAACCAGAATTAAAACACAAGCTTGAACTCTAACTGATAATTACTGGAAATTCTAGAAAGCATAAACAACGAGAAGATAATTGGAATTGAGTTTAACTGTCACGGATGATTAAAACACACATGCAATTAAGTAAATTATCCTACACAGTCAGTTGTCACACCACTCTGTTATAGCTATTCAAGATGCAAATATAAACTACCAGAAAGGAAAGCTAAACTCTGTTACAACTGCCAATAATGCCTGCAATCATTCCACACCACACAACTGAAGTAAAACTAAACTACTCTACCTACTTAAACCGGCTGTCTCTGTGAGAAGGCGGGCCCTGGCCTTCTAACAAAGATGCTGAGAGTCACATCAAATTAAGACACACAAATGAAGAACTCTGCTCTCATATTATTGATGGAAGATCGTGATTCTCAGTGCTCTGTTACAGCTTACACAATTAATGATTGTCCAAGCCCAGGCTACGAGAGCCTTCTGGAATTTATACAAAGGAAATACAGTTTCAAATCCACTAAAGCCGCGCAACAATGAAGATCTATGATCTTCATGCTGTGGAGTTATAGCTAGCTGATACAACGTATTAAATAGGGTTGTTAATTCTGAAAGATGCAGTTGCTTTGATAGTTAATGAATCAACAGACTCAACAGTTGGAATGCCACCTGTCTGTCGCAGCTAGGCTTTGCTTCAATGGAATCTGTTACAGTGGGGATCTGATACAGCTTGCATGGAGGATGCGTTGTCCCTTGGAGTATGAAGAATTAGGCTTGAAGAGTAATAGTTGGCACTGTTGGGCTAATACACTTGCGCTTTAGATTTGAACTAAATAAACTCACAAGTGTTAGCATAAACCAAAGGTCAGGATTTGAATCTTCAAAATCTTAGGCATAAAAATAAATAAGGCAATAACAAATTATACCTGTCAATATCATTGATTGATCTGGGAAAGACATGGACATAGCTCATGAAAGTAGGATGGAATCAGGGAAAAATGATGTAATAAAGGTGGCCAAAAAGGGGCATTTCCTGAACCCAACAAATATGTGGATGGGAAGTTGTTTCCAAATCTTTATCTTGGTATGAAATGCTAACACTAGTTCCCTAGGGATTAGAGCTATGGAAGCTTACTTCTGAGCATTTGATGGTTTTTAATCCATTTCAACACATGGTTGACCTTTTCTTATGGTATTTGGAGACCATTCTATGACAGTGCCCTTGCTCCTTGGATTTTGGTTTATCTCTTAGCATGCTTATTCATAAATTTTTTATGAGCAGTCCTTTGGTTTTGGATTTGATTTACACTTATGAATGGATTAGGGTTGAATTGGGATAGAGAACTCGTCCTTCTAACCCTTAATGGATAATATGGCGCACCCATGTATCTGTTGATGTATATGTAACTTCGGAATGTATTTCACATATATGTATATTGTATTCCTATAGAGATGTTATTATTCCTCTATACGGAAGTGTCGTTATTTATATTGTAAGTGTCGTAACTTATACTTGATGGGTTATTAGACCACCTTGTTTGGGGTCGGCCCTGTATAAGTCATGTGGGTCAAAGGGTTATTAGACCACCCTATTGGGGGTCGGCCCAGTCAGCATTATGTTATGTGGTTAAGTTCGAGCCTACATGAGTTAGGTAAAAAGGCAAGTCAAGTCAAGTATAAATAGAGTGCGGGAGGCACTCTATTTGCTCACTCACTTCTCACTCATGCACTCAAGGAGGAGTGGCGCACTTATGGAGGAGGAGGATCTGCTGCTAGGTTATGTCTATCTCTTGGTTGTATCATTGCTCTATCTATCTCTGAGGAAGTTATTGGGGTTTTTCACCTTTATGGTTTTCCCCAAGTAAATCTTTGTGTCTCTTGTGTGCTTGCATTATTGTCTCCATGATTGATATGCTGTAGATATGCTGTACATGTTGTTATCTCAGTTAAGATCCTAGATCAGATTGAAGTAAATTCTGAAAATTTAACATGGTATCAGAGCTAGTCTGAAAGAAGGCATGATATGGCATGTATGACACTTGTTGCACTTACGATGCTAGGGCTTGATATAGCAAAAACCAGTCATCGTAGCACTTTCGCTATAAATCCGTTTTGGCGAAGTTTTCGGATCTGAAATTGTTACAGAATGAAGCTAAGATCTCGATGTACCTTGTGTCCAAAGTACAACCTATAATTCGTTGTACTTTGTGATTTATGATCTGTACAATAAAGGGTTTATGCCTCTTCCAGATCTGAGTCAAAATCAGGTGACCTTGGGAAAAAGGTCATAACCTGGGGTAGGAAGCTCCAAATCAAATTTAGTAAAAAGTGACAGGTAGTACACAGACTATACTATCTCAGGAAACTTTTTCAGAGGCCGAAGTTGAACCAGTGACACGTGGCACTCCGTACAAGTTCGCTCTCCTGTATTATCCCATAAACAGGTCACGTTGCGACACTTGGAATAACTCTCTCTCAGAGAGTCCAATTGAGGTCAGACCTATTAGGATGGAAATATACCAGGGAGAGCTATCTTAGGAGAAATGTTCAGAGGCCGAAGTTCAAACAGTGACACGTGGCACGCCGTACAATTCGCACTCCTGTATTATCCCAAAACAGGTCACGTTGCGACATTTGGCATAACTCTCTCTCAGAGAATCCAATTGAGGTCAGACCTGTCAGGATGGAAAGATAACAGGTCAGGCTATCTCAAGAAACTTTTTCAGACCCTGTGGATTGAAAAGTTTGCAGTTACACAAAAAACAATCAGGTACATATTTCTATCAAAACAGAATTATTTTTTAGTACCTTCATTCATGGCTTCCGAAATTTAGGGCTTCGGAAAAAGTTGGAATTTTTGTAATAGGAGACCACGGATGAATGCTACTCATCAAAATAAAAATTTAGAGACCAAAATCAGAATTTTTGGTTAGTCAGAAGGTCGGGCTTGATCAGACCCTAGTTGGGGACTTTGATCAGAAAAGTGGAAAATTAGGGCTTCTGTAAAAATGGGAATTTTTGAAATCTATGACCACGGCTGAAAGCTCCTCAGAAAAATAGAAGCTTAGAGCTTTGGATCAAACCTTTTGATTGGGAAGAAGAGTGGGATTCATCAAACCCCAGTTCAGGGTCACGTTCAGTGAATCCGGAAGTTTCAAAGGCAAAATTGAGGAGTGAAACTTTGCAGTTTTCAAATTTTGAATATACCGGTTTTATCAACTTATCAAGGCGCATATTTCTATCCTTTCGGAAGTTTGAAATTCAAAGTTTGAATTTTTGGGGTTTCTCTGACAAACCCATATCCAGATCCAGGTCCAGTTCTTGCAAATCAAGTGGATTGGGTTAATCCTAGAAGAAGATGGATTGGTCACCTGCATAAGTGAAGATGTTCCTGTTTCAGAGGGAGATGAAGCTAAGGCCTTACATAAGAAGATTACAAGTGATCTCGACAGGTATGACTCATCGAGGTATGTTTTGAGATTTGTTCATGATTAAGTTTATGGTATGTTTGTCTTCATTTTATTGCAGTTAGTACAATCTTGATTTTAGACTTGGCATATCACCTTAATAAAATTATGAATGCACGATAGAAAATATTCATTGATTAGGGTGTTGACACTTATGATTGTACTAATGCATTATGGTGTTGTATGAGGTTTATGTTACTAACATGAAAGGTACACCAAGAAAGACAAATCATGTTCTGGTTCAAGAACATATGATCATGATGACATGAGGACAAAGATTCATCCATTGTCATGGATCTTATAGAAGATCCATTTACGAGGTATGTATAACTTGGTTTTATAATGGTTAACCTATGAGATATACAGGTTACTAGCACAAGTCATTGAAGAAGAACAAGAAGACATCATATGAGTATATTAGACATAACTAGATAGCATGCTAATCCAAGTATGTTTTTCCTATATCAAGTTAGAATCTCACATTGTGATAAGATCCTTTATATAAGTATACTTGGCATGATTGATTATGATTATTCATTGAAGTTAGTAATCATGGGTTTAGGCATATTATGCTTTTTACTTTGATTAATGATATGACTAACCAGAAAAGTCCTGTCGTCAAATATGAATATAAGTAAAAGAATATGTCTCTTATATTGATTGATTTGACTAACCAGAGGAATCTTGTGATCAAATGAGAACATGCATGAGTAAAAGAAATCTTCCCTGAAATCTTGAATACTAATATTTATTATCTGTGTTTGAAATGACCATGACTCTACATACTTGAGATTATTGTGTTTTATTAAGGTTATACTAATGAATGTTTGATTATGTATGAGACCTAGAGGATAACACAATGATGATACTAATAAGCATGCAAGTATGAATGTAAGTTCAAGGACAGAAACAAAGATCAAGAGGAAGCACACTCCAGTTGTCCCTGCAAGAAAGCAAAGGAGCACACTTCAGTAGTTTTTGCAAGGATACAGATATTCAGAGGGAGTCCACCCAGTAACCAAACAAACATAAGTATTTTTAATTATCATTTCTTGCATATGTGTTTGTTTAAATAATATTGTTCAATGATGTATATACTGATGTTCCTAGAATTAGGTTGCGTATTATGCACATTAGAATAATTGCATTGATGAACAGTATACTACTAATATGCATGGGTAAGTAGCCTATGGCACTGTACAACATTCCATTGCTACTTATCTAGAATGAAACCTCTTTGCTGACATGTTGGGAGTTGTGCACACTCTTAACAATGTTCTGTTAGACATTGGAAGGCATCTAGAAAGTTATGGGATATGGATAAATGTTGTATTGAAGCATTGGCTAAGATAATTGCATGACTGTATGACATATTTCTTTGTGTAAGAATTTGTTCTGAAAATTATGAGATGTTTCTAATCATGCAATTTAACCTGTTTTGTAGGAAAGACCGTATATCTTCACCTACAACAGGACTACAACATTTGTTCCAGCAACAAAGATATCTATTGAAAATATTAAAGATATGGAAGTTCCTAGGATTTGGGATGAAGAAATGGAATGCCATGATCCGTCGATCATGAAGAATGATGTTTGGGATGTAGTCCCAAGACCTGAAGGGAAGTTTGTTATGACTTCCATATGGATCTATCAAGATCAAGCATGCTGCAGATGCAGCATAGAGAAATATGAAAGTGATGAAATAGAAGATACACTAGATGGATTTCAAGACAGCTTTCTTGAATAGTTGTATGTGGATGACCTGTTTGTAACAAGAGATGATAGATTGATTGCCAACACGCAGCGGAAGCTTGCTGCTGAGTTCAAGTTGAAGAACTTGGGGATGATGCACTATTTGTTTTGGCATGGAGGTGTGGCAGAGTGCAGATGGAATCTTCCTTGGACAAGGGAAGTATGTAGTAGAGATCTTGAAGAGGTTCAGGATGATGGACTGCAAGGATATGGCCACACCTATGGCATCGAATCTGAAGCTTCTATGTGATGTTTCATCTGAGCCGGTTGATGTCTCTTTGTATCATCAGATGATTAGGTCCTTGATGTACCTGATGAACACGAGACCAGATATTTTCTTTGTTGTGAACACATTGAGTCAGTTCCTGACGGTTCCGAGGAGTGTTCACTTGGTTGTTGTAAAGCATGTTCTGAGGTACCTGGAGGGTACAGTGGATTATGGGCTCAAGTATGAAGTGAATCAAAAGTTTAACCTGCAAGTTTATGTTGATTCAGATTGGGCTGGCAGTGCTGCAGATAGGAAGAGCACATCTGGGTGCTGCTTCAGTATGGGATCAAGTGTGATCTCTTGGTTTAGCAGGAAGCAGTCTTGCATAGCACTGAGTACAGCTGAGGCAGAGTATGTTGCAGCCTGTTCAGCTAGTTGTGAGGCAGTATGGCTATGGAAGCTACTGTCTGAGTTATTTGATCTCCCGTTGGATGCTACTGGTATCTTTTGTGATAACCAGAGTTGTGTGAAGCTGTCTGAGAACCCAGTGTTTCATGACAGGTCGAAACACATAGAGATCAAATATCACTATATTAGGGATATGGTTCAGAGAGGAGCTGTGAAGCTCCTGTATGTTGCGACGGACGAGCAGATTGCAGATGTGCTGACGAAGCCACTAGCCAGGGTGAAGTTCGAGTACTTCAAAGAGAGGCTTGGCATTCTTCAGATCGAGGACACTTTGAGGAAGAAGTGATGGACACATTTCCTAAAGCCATTCCAAGCATGTTGGAAGGAGGATCCTTCACATGGCTGTGGATGTAAGCACTGGATGATGAGCATCAGGATGATGTTCTGGTTTCTACTGGATATGATCAGTTGGATCATTTTTTTTGTATGTATGTACACATCATGTTGGATGCTGGATATGATCAGTTGGATCATTTTTATGTATGTATGTATGCATCATGTTGGATGTTGGATATGATCAGTTGGATCATTTATATGTATCAGGTGGATACATTATATGATCAGGTAGATCATGTATATTGATATGTATCAGGTATGATTAGGTAGATCATGTATGTTGATGGATACATTGTGTGGATCATGTATCTATGTATCAGGTGGATACACTGTGTATGATGATATGTATTAGGGAGATACTTGGTATGCATCAGATGGATGCATTGTATGATCAGGATGATCGTGGATGACGAGCTTCTCCAGATAACATGCAGCAGGATGCTGCAGTGATGATGATCAGGATGATCATGTGTACATCAGGATGATGTATGGTGAGTATCAGATTGATACTCTGTGGCCATGGAACAGGTTGTGCAGATAAGCATGTAATTTGTGCCCTGGGAGATTTGCATATGGTCTTTCGAGGTTTTGCCTATGGCATGTAATTCGGTTCCCTGGGACATCTGGCAAATTCTCTTTCGAGGTTTTGCTTGGGAGGACATATAATTTGTGCCCTGGGAGATCTGCAGATACTCTTTCGAGGTTTTGCCTATGGCATGTAATTTGTGCCCTGGGATATCTGGCAGATGCTCTTTCGAGGTTTTGTCCTATGGCATGTAATTTGTGCCCTGGGAGATCCGATAGGTTGAGCTGTGTGCTCGTAATCAGTTTTGGGATGCTCTTTCGATGTTTTTCCATGACCACATGTAATTTGTGCCCTAGGAGATCCGATAGGTTGATCCTTGTGCTCATAATCAGTCCTAGGATGCTCTTTCGAGGTTTTGTGGTGACCACATGTAATTTGTTCCCTGGGAGATCTGTTAGGTTGAGCCTTGTGCTCGTAATTAGTCCTGGGATGCTCTTGCGAGGTTTTGTGGTGAGGTCACATGTAATTTGTGCCCTGGGAGATCCTATAGGTAGAGCCATGTGCTCGTAACAGCCTGGGATGCTCTTTCGAGGTTTTGTGACGCACGTAATAAGTCCTGAGGATTCCACAGTATGGCCAGTGATGATGAAGACCTGCAGGTGGTGGGCCTACATCCAGTATGAAAAAGGACTGGCTCTATAGAACTTCCTATGACGAGTAGATTCAGAGATTGATTGAGATACCAGCAGCAGTGACGATGTGATGACTCGATGATGATTATCCAGTGATGATGATCCAGAGAACATGACTTGTGCTAGAAGACCTGTGCTAAGAAATACCTTCCTAGTTAAGAGGGAGTGTTGATGTATATGTAACTTCGGAATGTATTTCACATATATGTATATTGTATTCCTATAGAGATGTTATTATTCCTCTATACGGAAGTGTCGTTATTTATATTGTAAGTGTTGTAACTTATACTTGATGGGTTATTAGACCACCTTGTTTGGGGTCAGCCTTGTATAAGTCATGTGGGTCAAAGGGTTATTAGACCACCCTATTGGGGGTCGGCCCAGTCAGCATTATGTTATGTGGTTAAGTTCGAGCCTACATGAGTTAGTTAAAAAGGCAAGTCAAGTCAAGTATAAATAGAGTGCGGGAGGCACTCTATTTGCTCACTCACTTCTCACTCATGCACTCAAGGAGGAGTGGCGCACTTATGGAGGAGGAGGATCTGCTGCTAGGTTATGTCTATCTCTTGGTTGTATCATTTCTCTATCTATCTCTGAGGAAGTTATTGGGGTTTTTCACCTTTATGGTTTTCCCCAAGTAAATCTTTGTGTCTCTTGGGTGCTTGCATTATTGTCTCCATGATTGATATGCTGTAGATATGTTGTACATGTTGTTCTCTCAGTTAAGATCCTAGATCAGATTGAAGTAAATTCTGAAAATTTAACAGTATCTAAGGTTAAGGATGAGTGAAACCATCCTCCAAGCTAGATGCTGAACTTATTCAAGATGCTACAGTTTTGTTTAAGAGTTTGAAGGTTTTCTTCAATGATCAAAGGGGATGAACGACCAGATCATTCCCATTTATGTTATTTTGCTACTAATACCTCAAAAACTATTGTTTAAGGCCTCCTTTGCACCCATATATACCTAAAGACACCTAGACCTACTTCTTCCACCACTATACCTGCCCAAAATTCCTTTTTAGGCTAATATGGGATTGTTTGAGGTCATTTTTAGGGTTGTTTTGTACCCATAATTTAAAACACTCCCAAATACTGTTGTTTATGATATCCAAGGTTGCCTCCAATTGCTTTTCTCATTCCCTTGTTTCCCAGGACACACCCATATTTTCATTTACAACTATTTTATGACTTTCTGAGGGTTAATTAAGACTCGTGTACCTTCCAAACTTCCCAGAACGTACCCAGATTCAGAGGTTACTACTGTTTATGGATTTTATATGTTCAAAAATGTTATTTAAAACACCCAGAATTGATTTATGACCACCTTGACACCTGTTTGTGAGGACAAGGTATGCCCATAATTGATATTTTAGGCATAGATTGTAACTACGGATGATTTAATGGCTGATATAGAAACCCCTGACTGTAGTTCATGCTACAAAAACTGCTTGCACTTTGTGTTTCCTGCTAGTTTGATGCATAGTTGAGGGAGGATGTTAATTATTGTTTTTGTTTAAGGTTGTTGAGTACCTAGGATTGATTTTTGAGGGACTATGGCATGCTCATATTAATTCATTAATATTGTTGTGTACCTAGAATAGCTGAAGAATTCTGTTTGAGGATTGACATGCACCCAAAACGACTTTACACATGATATAGGGAATCAAAGGGATCGATATCATGACCACCAGGTTGCTATAGGTATGAGATGATGCCCATAATTCTAATTGGATGATTGAATCATCGGTTTAGTTTGGGAAAATGATTCCAATTTGTTGAATGGTTTTCATGTGTATTGGCCAAAATAATACCTTTCCTACAAAACCAAAGGGTCAAGAACCAAGTGCCCCATCTTGGACACAATTTTCTCTTCTCGTATTAGGAGAGTTGTCTACTAAATTCATTAGTCATTAAAATATACATTGAATTTAAGGATTTGTCATTCCAATATTTTTCATTGGGAGTTTACTAACAAGCTTTTCTTTTGATAACTCTCTTCTACACATGACTCAAATTTCAAATCGGGAAAAGTGCATACCAAATCCAAATCCAGACTTGGATAGCACCAACAAAACCATTTTGAGGATTTTAAGACTTAACACAGTTTCCCGACTTGGTGTAGGTCTTACAGGCTAGGATGTTGTGCAATGTAACATGGAAATAATTAAAGCGTTGATGCATAACGAGAATTGTAATATACTTACAAATTTGTGGATTATTTTGAGCACAAAATGATTCTAGCCTCTAAGTCCAATTGACATCAAGAAAGTGATTTGCAAAAACCTTGGAGTGTTGAAAAAGGAATATGAAAAAAATAAATATACCTAATTATGATGCTTAATTTATTGTTTGGAGTGCTTCTTACTCAATACTATAAAATATAAATAAAATGAGGAAGCAAAAAATATAAATAAAATGAGGAAGCAAAGTAGTTACATAACCTGCCCCTTGAATGGCATAGAAGCTAGAATCCTATCAAATGCACTTTGTAGATCAATTGTGACCAAGATCAACACTATAAATATGTCTAACCTGAGAAACATCCACCGCAAAATTATCTTCATATCATACTTGCAAGTCACCATTTATGAATTTCACAAAGTTCATGTTAATATAATTAAATATTCAATATTATTTTTCTTTACAACTAGCTAGAGTACTTATATCTAATGAATTATTTCTAGAGTTAGCAATGTAGAAACCATACCTCAATATTCTTCAATATCCTTCAAGTCCAACATGTCCCAAAAATAATGAGCTACAATAACCATGTAAGTACTGAAAACAATAACAGTAATAACATTAGCAATCTATATATAACAGTAGAAATATATATTAGATCTGAACCAATTATAAACTCAACATCATATGTTGGGGTAGACCTCCCTTATCCTCATACTTCAACTTCTTAGCGTTAGGTTAGTTTCATGAGACTCAAATAGACCAACATATATGTGAAAGGAGAGAACCCGGAACTAGAAAAGACCCTAAAATAGATCATCCAACCCTCACAAATAAAAAAAAAAGTAGCTACACAGTAGTATGAACAACACACAATAAAAAATGACAACAAAGTACTCCAAAAAATTCATATAAGGTAATGCTATGGTGGATGGAACCTAAGTAGGTATATTAAGGTCAATGTAAGGGTGGACAACAATCGCAACAGGTCACGTTGGTCGTCAACAAGTTGGATGTCAACATTTAAGGGTTGTATAGCTCAACGTTACCATGCAAGGGTCAATCACGAGTCACCAAAAGGATAAACATCACATACAAGTAAACATGCAAGTCAATGTAACATAATAAGGCAACATGGCATCATACTAGGCTCATGCAGATCAAGTCAACGTAAAGGTAGGTTACCCGACATTCTCAACTGTATGTGGTCATACATCTCATGTGTCTCATGCAATGAGTGGAAGCTCATAATCATCATCCCAGGATAAGGAATCTCATGTGTTCATCTCATCTTCATCAGGTTAACTCAACAAGGGGTGGCCAACCCCTTGACGATAACCATAGTTCTTGGAAGATGTCACACATATTAAAAAATAAGCTATGCAACAAAGTGAACACACATTTCGCATATAAATTTCAAAAAGCACAAAAAAAGTTAGATTAATTGTTCTAATCAACACAGTACTATCAAACATAGAGCTACATAAATCATTAAAGTACGGAAAACAAAAAAGTAATAACAGTAAACCAATTATAAACGGTATGGTTATCTCATCTTCCTCAGGTTAACTCAGGAAGGGGTGTCCAGTCCCTTGATGATAACCATAGTCCTCGAAAGATGTCACACATATTCTGAAATATGAACTGAGAAATAACATACACATGTGAAACCTCAATTCTAAAATATCACCATGCATTGACTAGATCAAGAAACTTATAACAAAACTGAAAATATTTCATGCCTTCACTCAGTCAAATACAAATCTTAAATGTTTACAACTACATTTTTTTTTTATATTTTGGGTTTTTTCTCAGAAATTCAAAGAGGGGGGCTTCATCTTGGGTGTATTGACCCATTGTAGTTGTTGTTCCCTCTCTTTCTGTTGATTGTGTGGATATGCACCCTCGTACCATACTACTGGTACGTTAATTAGCAGGCGGTGGAAGTGGATTGAGAGGGGCATAATCTGCAAAAACCAAGACATTTATATAGATATAAATGCGTATTTATTATTAAGATACTTATTTCATTATTTCCAATATCATTACAATGATATTTACCTATTGGATGACTAGCTAAGTCAACTGGAGTGTTCATTGGTTCTGCCATTTGTTCCTCTCCCAGATGAGCATGAGAAGTCACATGCTCTGCCATTCATAGAAAAATATTAATTAGTAAACATCATCAATTATGTATTTAAAATCATATTGAATACATATGTTTTATACAATACATACCAGAATGTCTAGGAATCTCCCCACTATCACGTGGTACCAGTTCGATACCACTACCCTCGTTGCTTTTGTTGGTCTCAACCTGAAGAAAAAAAAAAGACATTCATTTTTAGATGTAATCATTCATGAATATATTATGCAAGTACAATATAATGATGTACTTATTGATTTTATTTACCTCTCCGTGAATCAATGGGGAAATTGGGGTTTTCCCCAAGATTTTTTGATGTTCCCGCACATGTTGAAAACTGTACTTGAAGCTGAGCTTCGAGTCTTATTCAATGGATTCCTCTTGAAAATCATTTCCCTGCAATGCATAAACATGTAAAGTGCTTGTGATAAATCAATTAATTATTCGCTACATTTAGAAAAATCAATTAATTGTTGGCTACAAATAATGATTGTTTGATTCTTACAATTCGTGCCCTTAGCTTCTGATATCCACCCTGGCCTAGTTTGTGTTGCCCATGTTTTTCTACTCTTTCCTTTGTTTCTTTAGAGGTGTCTCGGAGCCTATGAAAGGTTGCAAATATGTTATATATTGCAACTTAAATATATTTAAAAGTTAAAAAAAAAAATGAACATTGTTCGTTGAAAATATGATATGTGTCATACCTTCTTGAACCAATTGGCCTAGAATTTCCTTGTTTTCTCAATTCCTTCTCCTTTGCATCCTCCATGAGCTACTTCCACTCCGTATCTGGAACAATTGGAGGATGCTCATACTTGTGGTTAATTTGCAGATTGTCCCTATAATTTGCCCTGACATATTTCAAATTTAAGCTAGCTGCTGGAGTGGCATTTTTTCTGTTGAAGGTTTCACCAAACAAGATGACCATGTGGTTCATCAAATCATATTTAAATTTTTCATTTTGGGCATTCCACCGTGTACGAATGGTGGGCCCAAAAAATCCAATGCCTTATCATGTAGGTTCTTATAAAAAACATTAGCTCTTGCAAAAAAAATATGATCATTAATTAAAACTAATTTGAGTTATGTGGCTTTGAATTACATGAAAAAAAATGAATAAATTAAATAATACCAGCAATATTTTGTATCTTGATTGGAACACAGTCATCATTCACCATGAAGCTAATGGGCAATGATCCCTTGCTAACCACACGTACTTCGCTAGGATAACAACTATCACATTCGATGCTATTGTCCTCTCTAACATCCTGTGAAGTAATGGTGGTTGAAGGTCCATGTCAACCTCCAACATCCGGTGAGGTCATAGCATCTGAAGTGAATTGTTGTAAAGGAGAGGTAAATAGACTCGTTGGTATGGTAGATTGACGATGTGTTGAACCATCGCTACTACCAATATTGGCCTTTGCAGCTTGTTCTCGATGCACCAGTGTTATATCCAAAAATTCCTACATAAATAAAACTTCAATTGATTAGATCATATAAAAAAAGATAACTAAAATAACATAAATGAATATATGTAGTTCGTAAAAACTTTCAAAGATATTACTTACCCCGTATTGTTCTATATTTTTCCTCAATTCATCAATTTGTGCTTTGATTTCTTCAAACCTGGGCCCAATTAAAATCAGTATAAGAAGGTAGTGATTGCACTTTTTCAAAGCATTATTCACAGTTTCCATTGGGTTGGTTGAATAAAATATATCTTCCTCAACAACCACATCATCATCTAGATGTGGTGTGCTCTACGAATGTCAATCAGTAAAAAGTACTTAATTTATTTCTATCATTACAAAAAATCACGTTAAAAAAATATAATGTAAATAATAACAAAAATAAGTACTATAATCATTTTTAGGTACTATTACGCTATAATTTACCTGATGCGACAACATTGGTGACTTTCGACAGTCACCCTGCCACAATAAAATAAGCAAGACATATTCATATCAATAAGTAAAAATTTAATCATGTATAATCAACGTTATTAATGTAAAAAAACTTTAATGTTACTATGACAGTCACGTTTACCTATCCAGAAGTTGTAGGTATGCTCTGAGTACCGCCCCCCTGCCACAATACAATAAGAATGATATCATATTGAAATATTGAACTCATTAGCATAAAAAATGTCAAATGTTAACATATGTGATATAATCATGAATTCTGGTTACTATGACATTGATTCTACTAGGTACTATTAAACTAGCATTTACCTCATGCTTTACCATTGGTGACTTTCCACGGTCTGCTTGTGGCATATCGCCATGATCAACCTACCACAATATAAGAATTAAGGCATATTAAAAATGAAAATTACATATTTAACAATGCCTATATAATGAAAATCATGACATATAATTAACCATGTGTATATTATAAAAATCATGACATATAAATAAATTTGTTGCAAGAGAAAAATAATAAGTCATCAATCAAAGGTTGAGTTAAATGTTGTATAAGAAAATTACCCCCATAATAGAAACCCCCGCATCTATTCGATTAAAACCGTAATCGATCAATAACTCTTCACCTGCAGCTATTGATTTTGCTGCATATACAAATACACAATTTCCTTCACGCCCCTTAAATACGCAATTGGGTACCTTATGTGTTGACCCTAGTTATCTGCTATTTATAAACCCCGCGATATTTCCTAAAGCTTTTGGCCTTCCATCAATATATACACAGTTTCTCCTTTGTTCAAATTTTTGTCCAATAGTTGAAAATAATTTTCTGTCACTCCGTATGTCCACATACTTCGCATATATCGTACCAACAACAACCAATCATTGTATTTGTAGCATCGCCTAACATACTCCATAAAATCAGTTTTAGTGGCATATGCCACCTTTATGCCATCCATGGAAAATAGCCCCAGTCCATGTAAAGAGGATGGAGCAATGCGATAAGTCTTCCCGTTGAGGAAGAAATCCGTGTCCACTTGGGGTAGCTCCTTGGGTATCCATCATTTGACAAGATGTATATACCTCAGGGGAAAATCAATGTCACCTATGCTCTCATTATCATAACCACATGATCCTCCTTCAGAAACAAAAAGTTCCACGCGTCTACAAAATTTTCTCCTTACCTTTTCACCTCTAGTTGATCTTGACCTATAAGATCTTGTATTAGACGTCTCGCTTTCAACCTCTTCTAGTCTATGTTACTCACTTGAGGAATATAGATCCGATAAGTACCTATTTGGTGGCACCTACAATCATTAAAATGAGACAACATGTTGTAGTTGAATTTTCAATACTAAAAACATCATTCATGGCTCATGGTTTCTAGCAAGCATGTTATAAAGAAAGATGATCCAAACTTGTATGATAGATATAGGACAAACCAAATTATTAAATTTTTTATCTTTGTCCCTTGTGTAAATGTGGCATGATTTAGTTCCTCTAGGAAGATTCCCTCCTTCATCTAGTTATCATATTAACCCCTCAAATCCACCTAGATTCATCACATACCTATTGTTTTATGCAAATGAGCTATGAATTGTAGTTGGTTGCATTGGTTGGTTGAGTTGTACACATTTCCATCCAACAAAGCCTCATTAACTAAATGCAAAATTTTAATTTGTTTACAACTTGGTTGAGCTCTTTCTAATGGAAAATAGTGATGAATGTTAGGTAAGATGGTGTATAGATACCCTCACTAGGCATAAGTGAGATCAAAATGTTGGGTCTTAAGGACTACCTCATCTTTAATCTATGGCATGGTTGTCAATACATATTTGGAGATCATGGATAAGATGTACTTATGAAACCAATCCAATAAAAAATTTGGTTTGAATTTTTATTTTACACAATGTTCACCATTGATGCCACTCATGAATGTGGTTGGAAATATGCATGTTGGTGTCCTATAAAAGATCCAATAGAATATAAAACACAAGGTTGTGGGAAGCTAGGAGTTGAAAATAAGTAAAAAATGCAATGGCAATAGACCCAAAGGTGTTATGCATAATGGTTAGTAAATTGGCATGCCATCTAATTGTTGTACCTATGCAGATTCTTTGGGAGACTATAATTTGGATTGTGTCATCAAAATTGGATGAGCATTGGTTGATTTTTAATGTGTATGTTTATAAATTATGTAGGATTCCTTGCAATTAAAAAAAATGATGTAATCATATCTTCACATATCATCATTCCTCTAAAAAATAGTAATTGGGCTTTCTAATAGTTCTCTTATGGGATGGTTATGAAGTCACCGAATAAGACTAGTGAAGGTGTGAATGAATTCGTTATACTAAGAGGTATTGGGTTTATCTTCTGGAAGGATTGGAGGCATCCAATAGCGGCCACGAAATATAGCTTTAGCTCAAATACATCCCACAAATGACACCTTCATATTCTCTATGACACCTATTATTTAAATTTACATATTATACAAAATCCTTAATCCCATAGGATTATGATTCTAACACTACTTTCAGAGTTTGACTGAGTAGCAATAGGAGATTCTTTTACACTTCCACTCTCTTGTATGTGCATTGGATGTAAGAGTCCCACTGACCAAATATTGTGGTCACTCATTGGACATTAATAAAATTATCTTATCTTGATTTGTGTTATGAACTTCTCACAGGTGGCATTCCTTTGAGAGAAACAAGGGTGAGCTATTTTCATTTGGTTGGGTTTGAATTTAAGGCTAATAACCTAATGAGAAACAAAACCATAAAGTTGAGGATCAATTCCTGTTTCCTAAACTTCAATTGAATCAATCATGTGTTTACTCAATAGTCTTGTGGCCTTCCTTGGTTTTACAAAAAGATATGCTTTTTTGTTTTCTAGATATGGTTCTTTTTAGGGTACCATTGAACACATTCTTTTGAGATAATGTTATTGTTAGAATCAGATTCATTAACCACCAAGCAAGCCCCCCCAAATTGTAGAAATGCGTTTTAATGGAATATTTTGTATGATTTTTTTTTATCTTTTATGGAGTTATGGAGTACCCAATAAGATAAACTATATGCAAACATAATTCTCCATCATAGGTAAGATGCGATAATCCTATACTGTGAAAACAAAATTCTTCCAATGCTCATCTACTAGCCCAACATTACTACAAGTATATAAGGCATAGATAAAGGTGGCATGGTTTTCTTTCATGCCCATGTTTCTCATTTAAGAAGAGAGGAACAATGCATCCTCACCATACCCATGAATTTCATATGCAAAATACTTTTCATTCCATAATACTACATCTCTCTCCAACATTTTGTCAAATAAAGGTCATGTAGTCTCCACACTTCCACAATTGGAATATTACATGTTTGTGAGAGAAGTAACCACAAAATATATGATTCAAATCCAATTTTAATTATGTAACCATTGATGCGCTTTCCCTTTTGAAAATATAGTAGATTAGAACATGTTAGGAGCACATTCATCATAGTGACTACATTGGATGTTACATTTGCTACTAGCATTTGATGGAAAGAGTCAAAGCTTCATTTACATAAGCTTCATTCCTAGCACATGCCTTAAGAATGAAATTGGGATACACAAACCCAATATTATGTGGCCTTTCTTTGTTCATAATTCCCATGCGTAAGGTTACCTATTTCATGCAAGGTAGATTCTCCCATAACATAGTAGGTGGGAGGGAAGGTATAGTAGGTGTGTCAAGGTATTCATGGTACATCATAGAATGACCAATGCCGAGGGGGAGGATCTTCCTTTCATTCGACACTGTGAAACTAAACCATAACAAAAAGGAAAATAGAAATGGTCAATGGGATAATCCTTTCCACTCTATAACTGAACACTTGTTGCTAGGTGTTTCACACTCTCATCATATCCCATTCAGTCCAAGGGATTTACCTGGGGCCATTTCCTTTATTTCTTGTTCAATAAACAATGTCCATAGTTTCAGCTACATGTAAACTAACCACATTTGAGCAGCAACTTCAATTAATACCGTTGGTGGATTTTACCCAAAATTGGAGGAAGCAACAAAGGTAGGGGAAGAAAGATCTATTATTTTAGGAATTGTTGTCTGGTTGGTCATTTTGAATATTATAAATATCTATCCTTTTAGGAGTTGTTGTCTGGTTGGTCATTTTCTCGTTGTCAAGCCATTGATTTGGGTTTTTACTTAATGCATATAAAGTCCCAAGGGAGGGTGTGGATAGGGTTTTCACCCTAGCTTATGCAAATGATCACCTACTAAGGAGAAGGGCCTCCTTAGTAGCAGTTCCAAAAAACAGTAAATAAAAGATAGTATAGTAAAATAGCAAACTACTCTAAGCATGTGCATAAAATAACAGAAAGATAATAAAATTGGTTTTTTGTATTGATTATACCTCTAATGTGAAGGTTGATGAAGCCTTTGCAGTAGTCCAAGAGGGTTGCTTCCTAGCTCCAGTGTTGTTCCTTCCTCTTTCTCCAAAGGGTTTTGGAAATGGGCCAAAGGGGCACTCAAATGTGAAAGTAGCTCGAGGGTGAGCTAGGGTTTCAGGAGTGATTTTGGCAGAGTAAGGGTGTGGTTGACTGTGGATATGAAATGAGGGGCCTCCATCACCTATTTATAATTTTTTAGTGGTGGAGTGCTGGCCCATGGTTTTGGGCACCATATGGTTTAGGTCAGCTGTATAGGGTTTTTGCTTCCTTTTTCCCTCTTTTTCCCCTTTTTTGTATTTTTTATTCCCTTTTTAGAGGGTTTTTGCTATTTTGGAGGAATTTTGGATTATTTTTTGGGGGAAAAGGGGTTTTTTGTCCTTTTGGAGGCTTTTAATGGTATTTTGGCCTTTTGGAGGAAAATATGGTAGGAAATATGGACAAATGAGTCATGTAATGGGGTAGATGAGGTAGTGAGCACTTTTTGGGTGTTAACAGATTGCCCCCTGATGTGTGAAGGCAGGAGCTCATCGTATGGCCGATAGACATCATAAGTCTTTTATGGTTTTCCTGGGATGTGGAGAAGAGAAGAAATGAACTAGAGCTCGGAACAATGGTCCCGAACAAACTGCAAAAACTTAAAGTACATGACCTCAATAATGAATGAGGAATAATCTGAACATATGGACGAGGCAGGCATTCCCATGCTCGTATCAAGATATAGAACAACAATAATAATGGGGTCCAAAATATGGGGACCTGAAATATACATGGCCTCAAATAATGAATGAGGAAGAATCTCAATATATGGACAAGGGGGGCATACCCATGCTCGTATCAAGATACATAAGAAATAACTGTGAGGCCCGAAAAGGGGGACCTGTAAGATACATAGAGAACCATTATGTACATCATAAGGTTCCAGAGGGGATGCAAATCTAGGACATACTGCTTGGATGACCATGTCTGAGCTGAAGAACTAATACACTGGAATAACAACAGTGATGTTGAGTGTGGTACCAGAGGAATTGATGAGCTGCTGGATCATAGTGATGGGGAGTCATACCCTCAATGGTACACTGAATTGGAACTGAACTGGGTACTAAAGGAAGCATATAATTGGGTGGCTTCAGAATACAATCGCCTACACAACTCAGACATCCACGGGAATATATAACTGGGCATTTCGAAATGACTCACCAATGTGCTAGAGTCGGGGAAAATTCAGGTTCTTTGACCAATAACTGAAGGGATATATACCATGCATGATTCTCAACGATGCGATCAAGGTGTTGAAGGCGAGCATGTGAGAAACAACCACTCAGAGAGGTAATGATGACTCCTCTCAAACCGGTCCGTAGGCACTCACCAAAGATGGTGATGGGTCCAAGGCGCAGGGACCTCTGGGTCTATCCTCTGGAATAGAGGGGTTGTCGTCGACAGAGGGAGACCTGCAACTAGCAAGGCAATGATGTTTCCTTGATAGGAGCGCGAGCTAGAGAACCTATTAAATTTCTAGCATTAATTCACAATACTCTAGGATCTTCACTGAGAGAATAAAATATACAATATATCAATGCATAACAATCACAATAAGCATGACAAGCATCACAAGAATAAAAAAGCATGAGAGACAAGAGACACAGAATTTCCATGTGGAAAAACCTAAGGTGAAAAACCCCACAACTTCCTCAGAGATAGAGAGAGCAATGGCTCAGCGAAAGTACAACCAAAATACACTGAGATAGTCTCCTAGTAGCAGATGATCCTCCTCCTCACTAGTGCGCCACTTTCTGAGTGAGAGAAGTGTGACTTTCTGAATGATCAAAATAGAGATCTCCCGATCTCTATTTATACTAACCTGTTTTCCCAATTACACTATGGGGCCGACTTGTCTATCTAGATACATCCACAATATAATATATATTTCAGGGCTGACCCCACACATGGTGGTCTAATAACCCATCGGCAAGTACACACACTTGCGAAAATTGTCAATCCACATGATGACACTTCCTTATAGAGGAATAACACATCTCTTATAAGGGTACAATACATATAGATGAAATACATTCCGAAGTTACATATACATCAACACTCCCTCTTAACTAGGAAGGTATTTCTCGACACAGTTCTGCTAGACAAGTCTTTTTCTTGGGATCATCGTCATCGATGCATCGTCATCATCATCATCACTGCTGCTGCTATCTCAACCAATCTCTGACTCTACTCGTCATAGGAAGTTCTACAAAGCCAGTTCTTTTTCGTACTGGATGTAGGCCCAACACCTGCAGGTCTTCATCATCACTGGCCATAATATGGAATCCTCAGAACTTATTATGTGTGTCACAAAACCTGGCTGCAGTATCCCAGGCTATTACGAGCACACAGCTCTACCTGTCGGATCTCCCAGGAGCACATTACATGTGACCCATCACAAAACCTTGCTTAAGCATCCCAGGCTGTTACGAGCACACATCTCTACCTATCAGATCTCCCAAGAGCACATTACATGTGATCTCACCCAAAACCTGGCTGAAGCATCTGAGGCCTTTTTCATCCTATCCAGATCTCCCAAGAGCAAATTACATGTGGTCCACCACAAAACTTGGCTGAAGCATCTGAGGCCTTTTTCATCCTGTCTAGATCTCCCATGAGAAAATTACATGTGGTCATGGCAAAACCTGGCTGAAGCATCTGAGGCCTTTTTCATCCTATCCAGATCTCCTAGGAGCAAATTACATGCCATAGGAAAAACCCTCGCAAGAGAATCTTAGGATGTTACGGGTACACAACTCTGACCTGAAGATCTCCCAGGGAACAAATTACATGTCCTCCCAGAGCAATGTCTCGAAAGAGCATCCCAGGATGTTACGGGTACACAATTCCGACCTATAGGATCTCCCAGACATGCTCATCTGCACAACCTGATCCACGATCACAAAGTATCATCCTGATACACACCATACATCATCCTGATATACACATGATCATCCTGATCATCATCACTGCAACATCCTACTGCATGTCATCTGGAGAAGCTCGTCATCCACGATCACCCTGATCATACAATGCATCCATCTGATGCACACCAAGTATCTATTTGATACATATCATCATACATAGTGTATCCACCTGATACATAGATACATGATCCACACAATGTATCCATCAACATACATGATCTATCTGATCATACCTGATACATATCAACATACATGATCTACCTGATCATACCTGATACATATCAATATACATGATCTACCTGATCATACAATGTATCCACCTGATACATATACAGATACATGGTCCAAGCATCCAACATGATGCATATACAAAATACATACAAATGATTCAACCGATCATATCCAGCATCCAACATGATGCGTACATACATATAAATGATCCAACCGATCATATCCAGTATCCAACATGATGCGTACATACATATAAATGATCCAACCAATCTTATCCAGCATCCAACATGATGCGTACATACATACAAATGATCCAACTGATCATATCCAGCATCCAACATGATGTGTGCATACATATAAATGATCCAACTGATCATATCCATCATCCAACATGATGCGTACATACATATACATATAAATGATCCAACTTATCATACAAAGAAGAAACTAGAACATCATCCTGATGCTCATCATCTAGCGCTTACATCCACAGCCATGTGAAGGATCCTCCTTCCAACATGCTTGGAATAGCTTCAGCAAATTTGTTCATCACTTCTTCCTCGAAGTGTCCTCGATATGAAGAATACCAAGCCTCTCCCTGAAGTACTCAAACATCACCCTGGCTAGTGGCTTCATCAACACATCTGCAATCTGCTCGTCCGTCGCAATATACAGGAGCTTCATAGCTCCTCTCTGCACCATATCCTTGATATAGTGATATTTGATCTCTATGTGTTTAAACCTGTCATGAAACATTGGGTTCTCAGACAGCTTCACACAACTCTGGTTATCGCAGAAGATACTAGTAGCATCCAATGGGAGATCAAATAAGTCGGACATAAGCTTTCGTAGCCATACTACCTCACAACTAGTCGAACAGGCTGCAACATACTCTGCTTCAGCTATACTCAATGCTACATAGGATTGCTTCCTACTAAACCAAGAGATCACACCTGATCCCATACTGAAGCAGCATCCAAATGTGCTCTTCCTATCTACAGCACTGCTAGCCCAATCTGAATCAACATGACCCTGCAGGTTAAACTTTTGATTTACTTCATACTTGAGCCCATAATCCACTATACACTTCAAGTACCTCAGAACATGCTTTACTGCAACCAAGTGAACACTCCTCGGATCCGTCAGGAACTGGCTCAATGTGTTCACAGTAAAGAAAATATCTGGTCTCGTTTTCGTCAGGTACATCAAGGACCCAATCATTTGACGCTACATAGAGACATCAACCGGCTCAGATGAAGCATCACATAGAAGCTTCAGATTCGATTCCATGGGTGTGGCCATGGCCTTGCAATCCATGATCTCGAAACTCCTTACAATATCTACTATGTACTTCCCTTGAACAAGGAAGATCCCACCTGCATTTTGCCACACCTCCATACCTAGAAAATAATGTATCATTCCCAAGTCTTTCATATCGAACTCAGCAGCAAGCTTCCTCTTAGTATCTACAATCAATCTGTCATCTCGTATTACAAATAAGTCATCCACATACAGGAGTAGAATCACAGGATTCCCTTGTTCAACCTTGCAGTAAAGGTTGGAATCTGCTTTACTCTTGGTAAAGCCCAAACTAGATAGGAAACTATCCATCATACCATACCAAGTTCTGGGACCTTGTTTCAAGCCATACAACGCTTTCTTCAATCTACACACATATGACTCCTTGTCATGTATTTCGAAACCAAGTGGCTGCACCACATATACTTCTTCAACTACACCATTCAAGAAGGCAGTCTTGACATCCATCTGGTGTATTTTCCATTTCATTGTTGCAGCCAGGGAAAGTACTGTTCTGATGGAAGTATACCTGGCTACAGGTGCAAAGGTTTCTTCATAATCTATTCCCTCTTTCTGAGAGAAGCCACGAGCTACGAATCTTGCTTTGTATTTCCCTACACTACCATATGCAGCATGCTTGATTTTGTAAATCCATTTGGAAGTCACAACAGACTTCTCATTAGGTCTTGGAACAATATCCCAAACATCATTCTTCATTATTGATTGGTATTCCTCAACCATGGCATCCTTCCATTCTTTCTTTTCCGTTGGTTCTTCATAACTGGAAGGTTCTTTGTTCATAATATCACAGAGTAAAGCAACATAGCTAGTATGTGATCTGGTTCTCCTCTTTGCTCTATGCTCTTCTTCTGGAATGCCAAATATTTCTGCATCTTGAATGAACTCTTTAGCCCATGCAGGTTTCCTCTTGTGAGAGTTATCCTCACAGGGTGGATCTACAGGTTCTTGCGGATCTTCAAACTCACAAACAACTTCTGGAATTGCTTCAGTCATGGTAGTCTCTTGAAATCTAGTTTCCTTAGGTTCTTCATAAACTTCGATAGGTGCCTTCCTTGATTTGATGAATGCTGAGTTTTCATCAAATGTTACATCCCTGCTGACATCAATCTTCTTGAACCCTGGAAAGTATATTCTCTAAGCCTTCGAGCTTTCACTGTAACCCACAAAGATACCCTTCTTTCCTGAAGGATCTAGTTTGGTCCTCTTTTCCTTTGGGAAATGAGTGAATATTGGACAACCAAATATTTTGAGATGGCTGACTTCAGGTTTCTTACCAAAAAAGACCTCTTCTGGTATCTTGTTGTCCAATATATTGTGGGGTGTTCTGTTCTACACATATACAGCTGTTCTAGCTTCTTATGCCCATAGATGCATAGGTAGATCCTGGTCATGTAGCATTGCTCTTGCTGCTTCCATGATTGTTCTGTTCTTCCTTTCTGCAACTCCATTCTGTTGTGGATTGTAAGGAGCATTCAACTCCATATTAATCCTTGAATCACTGCAAAGCTTCTTGAAGTCACCTGAGGTGAATTCTCCACCATTGTCAGATCTAAATGTTTTGATCTTCTTGTCAGTTTGATTCTCCATCAAGTTTTTGAATTCCTTAAACTTATCAAACACCTCATCTTTGTTCTTCAAGAAGTATACCCAATTCTTCCTGGAGAAGTCATCAATAAATGAGACATAGTAAACATACCCACTTAGAGAACTAGATGACATAGGACCACATACATCTGAGTGGATGATTTCTAGGATATCCTTTTCCTTGCTTTCACTGCTTGGGAAAGCCTTCTTAATGTTCTTATCTTTTGCACATCCTTTGCAAACACCTTCATGTTTGGTCTTGATTTCAGGAAGACCCTCTACAGCCTTGCTTGCAATTGAAAGTGCCCTATAGTGCATATGAGCAAGTCTTCTATGCCAAATTTCACTTGGCTCCATGGATTCATGCACCGTGGCATGTTCAGGTTGTCCCTTTAATTTATACAAACCTCCCTCTTGCTCTCCAATCACTAATGCATCATCTATGGTCTTTCCCTTTGGCCACATTAGAACTTGGCCATCCACAAATGCAACCCTCATACCTTTTGCATCCAATGCAGAGATGGAGAGTAAGTTCTTCTTGAGCCCAAGTACATAAAGGACTTCTTTCATCTTCAAATATTTTCCAGAATCTAGGTTGTAGGAGTATTCACCACTTCCTTTTATTGGGTATTGATAATCATCCCCAAGTTTCACCTTATGGGGTGATTCATGTTCAGATAGGTTCACAAAAGATTCCTTAAACCCAGTCATGTGTTTGGAAGCCCCTTCTGTCAATTAACCAATCATTACAACCATGGGAGATAGTGCCTATGAGAGGAGAGATCAGAACATACTCTTCTTCACTTGATGAGTCATCATTACTATCATCACTTTTTTCCCTAGCCTTCTTCTTGGGTGGTTCATCATCCTCGGCAGCATGAGCATGAAACCTTCTTTTGCTTCCCTTCTTCTTCTTATTGAAGTTGTTGTTGTCCTTCTTATTCTTGTTACAATTTATGGCAATATGTCCTTTCTCATTACAGGTGAAGCATATTTTTCTTTATTTGAAGTGATGTGAAGATTTCTTGGAGTGAGATGGCTCTCTCTTGGACTTCCCTTTCTTGGTGTGAGCTGTGAGAGCTTGATCTTCATTCCCCATCTTTTCTTCTCATGCCACAAACCTTGCTTCTTCTTGTGAGCATTCTTCCCGTAGTCTATTGAAGGAAATCAACTTCTTTCTTGCACAGAATCCTTGAATGAAGGAGTCCCATGACCTAGGTAAGCCATTTAGAGTGGTCATGACAACTTCACCATTCTCCACCATTTCATCCATTGCTTCTAGTTGTTCCTTGATCTGGGAGACCCTTGAAAAATAAGATTGAATGGTTTCTCCATTTTGAAACTTTACTCCTTTCAATTGGTTCCACAGGGTCATCTTCCGATTTATGTTCTTCCCTTCAAATAGCTTGGTCAAAGAGTCAAACATCTCTTTGGGTGTCTTTAGAGAAGACACATGGGGTATGAGATGGTCTTTGATAGAATCAACAATGATTCTCTTTGCCTTGACCAAGTTATTCTTATGCAATACTTTAGCCTCTTCATCCTCTGGGATAGGGATGTCTTCTTTTATATATGAGTCCAACTCATTCTCTTCTAGGATTAACCCAATCCTATACTTCCTGTTAAATTTTCAGAATTTACTTCAATATGATCTAGGATATTAACTGAGAGAACAACATGTACAACATATCTACAACATATCAATCATGGAGACAATAATGCAAGCACACAAGAGACACAAAGATTTACTTGGGGAAAACCATAAAGGTGAAAAATCCCAATAACTTCCTCAGAGATAGATAGAGCAATGATACAACCAACCAAGAGAGATAGCCATAACCTAGCAGTAGATCCTCCTCCTCCATAAGTGCGCCATTCCTCCTTGAGTGCATGTGTGAGAAGTGAGTGAGTAAATAGAGTGCCTCCCGCACTCTATTTATACTTGACTTGACTTGCCTTTTTACCTAACTCATGTAGGCTCGAACTTAACCACATAACATAATGCTGACTGGGCCGACCCCCAATAGGGTGGTCTAATAACCCTTCGACCCACATGGACGACCCCCAATAGGGTGGTCTAATAACCCTTTGACCCACATGACTTATACAGGGCCGACCCCAAACAAGGTGGTCTAATAACCCATCAAGTATAAGTTACGACACTTACAATATAAATGACGACACTTCCGTATAGAGGAATAATAACATATCTATAGGAATACAATATACATATATGTGAAATACATTCCGAAGATACATATACATCAACACTCCCTCTTAACTAGGAAGGTATTTCTCAGCACAGTTATTCTAGCACAAGTCATCTTCTCTGGATCATCATCACTGGATAATCGTCATCGAGTCATCATCATCGTCACTGTTGCTGCTATCTCAATCAATCTCTGAATCTACTCATCATAGGAAGTTCTATAGAGCTAGTCCTTTTTCATACTGGATGTAGGCCCACCACCTGTAGGTCTTCATCATCACTGGCCATACTGTGGAATCCTCAGGACCTATTACTTGCGTCACAAAACCTCGAAAGAGCATCCCAGAATGTTACGGGTACACAACTCCGACCTATAGGATCTCCCAGGGCACTATTACATGTGACCCCACCACAAAACCTCGAAAGAGCATCCCAGGATGTTACGGGTAAACAACTCCAACCTGAAGGATCTCCCAGGGCACAAATTACATGTGGTCCACCACAAAACCTAGCAAGAGCATCTCAGGATGTTACGGGTAGACAACTCCGACCTGAAATCTCCCAGGGCACAAATTACATGTGGTCATGGCAAAACCTCGAAAGAGCATCTCAGGATGTTACGGGTACACAACTCTGACCTGAAATCTCCCAGGGCACAAATTATATGCCATAGGACAAAACCTCGCAAGAGCATCTCAGGATGTTACGGGTACACAACTCCGACCTGAAATCTCCCAAGGCACAAATTACATGTCCTCCCAGAGCAATGTCTCGAAAGAGCATCCCAGGCTATTACGGGTACACAACTCCGACCTATAGGATCTCCCAGACATGCTCATCTGCACAACCTGATCCATGGCCATAGAGCATCAACCTGATACTCACCATACATCATCCTGATGTACACATGATCATCCTGATCATCATCACTGCAACATCCTGCTGCATGTCATCTGGAGCAACATCCTGAAGCTCGTCATCCATGATCATCCTGATCATCAACACTGCAACATCCTGCTGCATGTCATCTAGAGCAACATCCTGAAGCTCGTCATCCATGATCATCCTGATCATCAACACTGCAACATCCTGCTGCATGTTATCTGGAGCAACATTCTGAAGCTCGTCATCCATGATCATCCTAATCATAAACATTGCAACATCTTGCTGCATGTTATATGGAGCAACATCCTGAAGCTCGTCATCCATGATCATATAATGCATCTACCTGATGCATACCAAGTATCTACCTGATACATATCATCATACATGATCCACCTGATCATAAAATGTATCCACCTGATACAAATACATGATACATATCACCATACATGATCCACCTGATCATACAATGTATCCACTTGATACAAATACATGATACATATCACCATACATGATCCACCTGATCATACAATGTATCCACCTGATACATATACAGATACATGGTCCAAGCATCCAACATGATGCATATACAAAAATACATACACATAATCCAACCGATCATATCCAGCATCCAACATGATGCGTACATACATATAAATGATCCAACTGATCATATCCAGCATCCAACATGATGCATACATACATACATAAAAATGATCCAGCTGATCATATCCAAGCAGAAACCAGAACATCATCCTGATGCTCATCATCCAGCGCTTACATCCACAGCCATGTGAAGGATCCTCCTTCCAACATGCTTGGAATGGCTTCAGCAAATGTGTCCATCACTTCTTCCTCGAAGTGTCCTCGATCTGAAGAACGCCAAGCCTCTCTCTGAAGTACTCGAACTTCACTCTGGCTAGTGGCTTCGTCAACACATCTGCAATCTACTCGTTCATCACAACATACAAAATCTTCACAGCTCCTCTCTGCACCATATCCCTGATATAGTGATATTTGATCTTTATGTGTTTCGACCTGTCATGAAACACTGGGTTCTCGGATAGCTTCACACAACTCTGGTTATCACAGAAGATACCAGTAGCCTCCAATGGGAGATCAAATAACTCAGACAGTAGCTTCCGTAGCCATACTGCCTCACAACTAGTTGAACAGGCTGCAACATACTTTGCCTCAGCTGTACTCAGTGCTACGCAGGACTGCTTCCTGCTAAACCAAGAGATCACACCTGATCCCATACTGAAGCAGCACCCAGATGTGCTCTTCTTATCTGCAGCACTGCCATCCCAATCTGAATCAACATAACCCTGCAGGTTAAACTTTTGATTCGCTTCATACTTGAGCCCATAATCCACTGTACCCTTCAGGTACCTCAGAACATGCTTTGCAGCAGCCAAGTGAACATGCCTTGGATCTATCAAGAAATGAATCAATGTGTTCACAGCAAAGCAAATATCTAATCTCGTGTTTGTCAGGTACATCAAGGACCCAATCATCTGACGATACATAGAGACATCAACCGGCTCAAATGAAGCATCACATAGAGAAGCTTAAGATTCGATGCCATAGGTGTGGCTATGGTCTTGCAATCCATCATCCTGAACCTCTTCAGGATCTCTACTGCATACTTCCCTTGTCCAAGGAAGATTCCATCATTTTGCCACACCTCCATGCCAAAAACAAATAGTGCATCATCCCCAAGTTCCTCAACTCGACCTTGGCAGCAAGCTTCCGCTGCATGTCGGCAATCAATCTATCCTCACCTGATACAAACAGGTCATCCAAATATTAGTTTCCCTGGATTGCCTTCCTCAACCTTGTAGAAAAGGTTGGAGTCCGCTTTATTCTTGGTAAATCCCAAACTGGATAGAAAGTTGTCTATCCTACCATACCAAGTTTTGCACACATATATGACTACACCATGTTGTCTTGAAATCCATCTGATGCATCTTCTATTTCATCACTTTTGTATTTCTCAATGCTGCCATCTGCAACATGCTTGATCTGATAGTTCCATTTGGAAGTCACAACAGACTTCCCTCAGCTCTTGGGATCGCATCCCAAACATCATTCTTCCTGATTGACGGATCATGGCATTCCATTTCTTTATCCCAGATCCTGGGAACTTAAATATCTTCAATAGATATCTTTGTTGCTGGAACAAATGTTGTAGTCCTTTTTGTAGGTGAAGATATACGGTCTTCCCTACAAAAAAGGTTAAATTGCATGATTAGAAACATCTCATAATTTTCAGAACAAATTCTTACACATAAAGAAATATGTCATACAGTCATGCAATTATCTTAGCCAATGCTTCAATACAACATTTATCCATATTCCGTAACTTTCTAGATGCCTTCCAATCTCTACCAGAACATTGTTAAGAGTGTGCACAACTCCCAACATGTCAGCAAAGAGGTTTCATTCTAGATAAGTAGCAATGGAATGTTGTACAGTGTCATAGGCCACTTACCCATGCATATTAGGAGTATACTGTTCATCAATGCAATTATTCTAATATGCATAATACACAACCTAATTCTAGGAACATCAGTATATACATTATTGAACAGTATTATTTAAGAAATGACAATTCAAATACTTATCTTTGTTTGTTCGTTGGGTGGACTCCCTCTGAGTCTTCGCTTTCTTCCAGGAGCTACTGGAGTCCTAATCTGAAGTAGCTTCTTCTACACCTTTTGATGTGGAATGTAGAGAGATGGTCAACTCCCTCTGAATATTTGCATCCTTGCATAAACCACTGGAGTGTACTCCCTCTTGATATTTGCTTCCTGGATTACCTGTTCTTGAACTCATATTCATCCTTGGTTCCTATGCATGCTTATTAGTATCATGATTGTGTTATCCTTGTGATCTCATATAAAATCATACATTCATTAGTATACTATTAAAACACAATAATCTCAAGCATGTATAGTCATGATCATTTGAAACAGAAATAATAAGCATTAGCATTCAAGGTTTATGTAGGATTCTCATGGTTAGTCAAATCATAAGAAGCATAACATGTCTAAACCTATAATTACTCAAACCTATGACTCTTCGGGTTAGTTGAATCATCAATTAAGATAAGAGATATAATATGCATAAAACTTGTGATTATTCAAACCTATACCTTCATGATTCTTCTGGTTAGTCATATCATCAATTATGGTAAGAAACACAATATGCATACAACCATGATTATTCAAACCTATGACTTCATGAATAATCATTATCAACAACAGTATAAGATCCTAACACAAGGTAGGATTCTATCTTGATATAGGAAAAACATACCTGGATTAGCATGTTAGCTAGTTATGTCTAACATACTCACACCAAGTTATCTCATAGGTTAACCATTATAAAACCAAGTTATACATACCTCGTAAATGGATCTTCTATAAGATCCATGACAATGGATGAATCTTTGTCCTCATGTTATCATGATCATATGTCCTTGGACTGGAACATGATTTGTCTTTCTTGGTGTACCTTTCATGTTAGTAGACAACATAAACCTCATACAACACCATAATGCATTAGTACAATCATAAGTGTCAACACCCTAACCAATGAATATCTTCTATCATGCATTCATAATTTTGTTAAGCTGATACGACAAATCTAAAATCAAGATTGTACTAACCGTAATAACATGAAGACAAACATACCATAAACTTAATCATGAAAAAATATTGAAACATACCTCAATGAGTCATACCTGTCAAGATCGCTTGTAATCTTCTTATGTAAGGCCTTAGCCTCATCTCCCTCTGAAACAGGAACTCCTTCACTTATGCAGGTGACCAATCCATCTTCTTCTAGGATTAACCCTATCCACTTGATTTGCAAGAAATGGACCTGGACCTGGATATGGGTTTGTCAGAGAAACTCCAAAAATTCAAACTTTGAATTTCAAACTTTTGAAAGGATAGAAATATGCGCCTTGATGAGCTGATCAAACTGGTATATTCAAAATTTGAAAACTGCAAAGTTTCACTCCTCAATTTTGCCTTTGAAACTTTCGGATTCACTGGACGTGACCCTAAACTGGGGTTTGATGAAGCCCACTCTTCTGCCCAATCAAAAATTTTGAACCAAAGCTCTAAGCTTCTATTTTTTGAGGAGCTTCCAGCCGTGATCACAGATTTCGAAAATTCCCATTTTTACAGAAGCCCTAATATTCCACTTTTCTGATCAAAGTCCCGAACTAGGGTTTGATCAAGCTCGGCCTTCTGCCCAGCCAAAAATTCTGATCTTGGTCTCTAAATTTTTATTTTGATGAGTAGCATTCAGCCGTCGTCTCCGATTACAAAAATTCCAACTTTCTACAAAGCCCTAAATTCCGGAAGCCATGAATGAAGGTACTCAAAAATAATTCTGTTTTGACAGAAATATGTACCTGATTGTTTCTGGTGTAACTACGAACTTTTCAATCCACAGGGTCTGAAAATTTTTTCTAAGATAGCCTGACCTGTTAACTTTCCATCCTGACAGGTCTGACCTCAATTGGATTCTCTGAGAGAGACTTATGCCAAATGTCGCAACGTGACCTGTTTTGGGATAATTCAGGAGAGCGAACTTGTACGGCATGCCACGTGTCACTGTTTGAACTTCGGCCTCTGAAAAAGTTTCCTGAGATATCTTGGCCTGTTATATTTCCATCATGACAGGTCTGACTTCAATTGGACTCTCTGAGAGAGATTTATGCCATGTGTCGCAACGTGACCTGTTTTGGGATAATTCAGGAGAGTGAACTTGTACGGCGTGCCACGTGTCACTCGTTCAACTTTGGCATCTGAAAAAGTTTTTTGAGATAGTACAGTCTATGTACTACCTGTCATGTTTCACGAAATTTCATTTGGAGCTTCCTAGCCCAAGTTATGACCTTTTTCCCAAGGTCACCTGATTTTGACTCAGATCTGGAAGAGGCAGAAACCCTATATTGTACAGATCATAAATCACAAACTCATGTAGGCTCGAACAGATGTGTGAGAAGTGAGTGAGTAAATAGAGTGCCTCCCGCACTCTATTTATACTTGACTTGACTTGCCTTTTTACCTAACTCATGTAGGCTCGAACTTAACCACATAACATAATGCTGACTGGGCCGACCCCCAATAGGGTGGTCTAATAACCCTTCGACCCACATGGCCGACCCCCAATAGGGTGGTCTAATAACCCTTTGACCCACATGACTTATACAGGGCCGACCCCAAACAAGGTGGTCTAATAACCCATCAAGTATAAGTTACGACACTTACAATATAAATGACGACACTTCCGTATAGAGGAATAATAACATCTCTATAGGAATACAATATACATATATGTGAAATACATTCCGAAGTTACATATACATCAACACTTCCAAGCTCGGAAGTTATCATCCCCTTCAAGATTATCCTCAAGCTTGGTGTGGTGAGACATTTTAAAGAGTACTTCAAATGGAAATAGAAAAGATTTAGTTCTTACCACTTGAAATGCTGAAAATTGGATCTGGTCCCAGATTAGGGTTTGTTGGAAAAACCCTAAAAATTCAAAATATGAATTTCAACTTTCTGACAGGATAGAAAGATGCGCCTTGATGAGCTGATCAACCTGGTGCATTCAGAATTTGAGATCAGCAAAGTTTTACCCTTCAGATTTGACTTTTTGTCCTCTCGGGTTCACTAAGGAGAGCCCTGAATTAGGGTTTGAGTTTCCCGGATATCTACCTAGCCAAAAATCTTGATTTAAAGCTCTAAACTTCAATTTTTGCAAGGAGCTTCCAGCTATGTCTTCAGATTTCAAAAATTCCTATTTTTGTGGAAACCTTAATTTTTAGGGCCAAATCTGAAAATGCTCATAATTAAAATCTGATTGGACAGATGGATTCTCCTTGATGAGTAGAGTCAATCTACTATAATGCTTTTCCAAAATATATGGAGAGAAACCCAATAATCAAGAAACTCAAGTTTCTGTCACTGCAAAATGTCTTCTTCTCAGGTTAGCTCTAATACCATGTTAAAATTTGAGCATTAATTCACAATACTCTAGGGTCTTCACTGAGAGAATAACATATACAATATATCAATGCATAACAATCACAATAAGCATGACAAGAATCACAAGAATAAAAAAGCATGAGAGACAAGAGACACAAAGTTTCTGTGGGGAAAACCCTAAGGTGAAAAACCCCACAACTTCCTCAGAGATAGAGAGAGCAATGGCTCAACCAAAGTACAACTAAAATACACTAAGATAGTCTCCTAGTAGCATATGATCCTCCTCCTCACTAGTGCGCCACTTTCTGAGTGAAAGAAGTGTGACTTTTTGAATGATCAAAATAGAGATCTCCCAATCTCTATTTATACTAACCTGTTTGCCCAATTACACTATGGGTCCGGCTTGTCTATCTAGATACATCCACAATATAATATATATTTCAGGGCCAACCCCACACATGGTGGTCTAATAACCCATCGGCAAGTACACACACTTGCGACACTTGTCAATCCACATGACAACACTTCCTTATAGAGGAATAACACATCTCTTATAAGGGTGCAATAAATATATATGAAATACATAGATGAAATACATTCCGAAGTTACATATACATCAATAGAACTAAAGTGTGAGAGTACTGATGGTAGGATTGTCATACTATGGGGGATAACTGGGCAAGTAGAGTGGGTGGACTCAAACTTCCTTTGTTTAGAGTATGATGGCAGGGATGATCGGGCAGCATATGAAACTAACTGGTGGGAAAGGGATCATAGCTGTAATGGATCAAGGATAGTGACTGGGGTGAGTGATACTCAAGTTGGTGTAAAATGGCAGGAGACAGCAGAATACTCTGAACAAAGATGACCTGATTGGGGGTGCTGCCGATATGATTGATCATAGCGCCGAGAGGCACGGGGGAACTTCTTCACGGGTTAAGGAACGAGAAGAAGTGTGTTCAAAATGGTATTGTCGTGTGGATTTATACGAGCCCAAGACAGTTCATGCTCGTGATTGCTTTCAATTTTAAGGAGTCTGAAAGTGATAAGAAGACTCTGAAATAATGGAATGGTACTGTCGTGTGGATTTGTACTAGCCTAGGACAGTTCATGCTAGTGGGTGCTTTCAATTTTAGAGAGTCTAAAGGCGATAAGAAGACTCCAGGGGGTTGCTTTTTTGTGTGTTAGTCTCCAAGGCCCAAAGAAGCATAAAAGGATGCAATGAAGAACTCTTCTAGCCGGTGTGACTAGAGTATTCATTTTTCGTAATTAGTCTACCAGGTCCGAAAAAGGGGTAAACTTATACCAGATAGACGCCCTTTCAGGTACTTTAACAAGCATGAAAGGAAGAAAGATTGCTCGGTGATCTTTTCATTGTTTTAGGAGTCAGAAAAGAGCTTAACATAAACTCCCTAAGTGCCTTTTTCATAAAGGGCTTGTCCGACCTGAAAAAGGGATAAAATTATACCGAACAAAAGGAATGGTAAGGCAAGGAGGAAGTGCTCAATCAAGGAACATTGATGATGACCAAGAAAATGGGTAGGGGGGAATGCTAGTGGACCTCCTTGCGGGATAATGAATGGTGGCAAAATAATGAAATAATTGCAGTATGAAAGGAGTGAATGGATCATGTAAAAATGTGGAACAATCCGATGGCGGCCGATGTGGTTCGCAAACCGAGGTAGCAAGGTGTCGAGACACAATGTTGAAACTATACCTGGTGAGAGCGAGAAATGATCTCAAGTATCATCATGAGCTCGGAAAAATGAATCCGACGATATAAAAAGTGTCAAAAACGGATAACAACTGATGTGGCATGCAAACCGAGGCAATGGGGGGGCGTTTTGGAAAAAATACTCGAAAAATCTGGGTGTGAGAGCGAGAAATGATCTCAAGCATATTCATGGGATTGAAAAAATGAATCCGATGATATAAAATATATCAAAAATGGGCTACGACCGATGTGGCACGCAAATCCAGATGGTGTGGGGCATGGAAAAAATGCCCGAAAGTTGTTGGTGAGAGCAAGAAATGATCTCAAGCATCATCACGGGCACAGAAATATGAATTCGGTGGTGCAAATGGTGCGAAAAATGGAGGTCATAAGGACTCCGGAATGGTCAAAGGAAATAACTAGGTTAAAAAATGGTTGCAAATAAAGGTGAGCCCACCCAACCAAGGATGCAGTTGTGGGGAGAAATGATGACCCGTGGGGGAAGAATACCAGGTGTATTAAATCAAATCAAATCTGCAAGTGATATGTGACCTCAAAAATGGTTGAGATCACAAATGTGAAAAAGTGAGCAGGGTTAATGACCTGCTCCCATGCTATGTGCATGGGGTTTGTAATTATGGATCACATATGTGTTGGTTTGAAAAAGGGGGTCATGGGAGTGCTGAGATAGATGTGATGGGGTAAGGTCAAAATGATTGATCATGCCCCCTATCCCAGGGTCGAGGTAATCTATTATGCCCCTTAACTCAGTGTTGTCAATGTGGTGTTCTATGATAGTGGGGTCAAGACCAGGCATTTCAGTATAGGACCAAGAAAAGACATCAAGGAACTCTTGGAAACGTTTTTTGTACTCTCCAATCTCATACTCAATGTAGGAGGCTCCTAAAGTAATGATTTCGGGGGAACCACCTAGGGTTGAGATATCAATATGGATTGTGGGTGAGATATTGGCCATGTTTCCTTCCTCGAAGGCATCGGGAGCAGGAATGGGCTCTTTAAACCAGTCGACTTTGGTGGGGAGGAAATCTTTGGACTCAATCGAAAATTGGGTAGCTGAGGTGGAGGAGGAGTCTTTTGGGAGGAAATATGAACGATGGTGCATATCCTCCCAGGGGTAATCAGGGGTAGTAAGAGCCTCTAGAATCTCCTCATCTTTGTGGCAACTGTGGGTTGTCAAATCGGTTGACGAGGGAGTGCTAGTAGAAGAGATCATATAGATGGTGTTAATCTCTCCGAATGAGGGTGATACTGGGGGGTGGATCTCCTCAATTGTGGGGGGTACCGTCTTAAGGTCCAGACTATTCATCTCGTAGAGAGCTGCTCTGTAATCTAGGAGATCAGGATAGTGGTGTGAGTAATGGCCGTAAATACCGCATATTGCTCAAGGGTGGTTGGTATGCAGTGATTTATCACGAGGTATGGGGGTTGCATCGAGTTGGACAACTAGGATGTTGGGGTCATCATCAAGCATTTGCATGTGTTCCTGTAATGCAGGTAATTGTGGACATTGATGAGTCGGATGGCCTAATTCATCACACAATGAGCATTTGGGAGGAGCACGAAACACGGGGGGGGTTTAACCATTTGGGGTGGGGGTATAGCAGTGTATGGTTGTGGGCCTTTGCCCCTAGTGTGTTTGATAAGAGGGGGGGGGATTCGTAGATGACGAAGGAGTAGTGACACCGGGAGGTGGTTGACTAGTAGTGGAAATGGGTTGCACCGGTTGTAGGATGACATTTGGTGTCGGCGGGGGAACGGGAGGCGAAATATACCACATGGGTAATCCTAATGTTAACCCGGGTAGGAGTAGAGTAGCCATAACCTGGGTGCTTACTACTCCCGAGGGAGGGAATCGGAAGGGGATTGTGTGGATGGGTGTAACACCAATGTGACTAGGTACCAATGGTGGTTTGGGTAATAAGGGTGATTGATTGTTGGGTGTTTGTGTATTGTGGGAAAGGGTACATAGGTCAGATACTTCGGTCTCGGGTGACAGGGGTGGAGTGGATTGGAATGTTGAGGCATCTGTGTATTTGAGTAAACTCCGGGTGCCAAGGAGGAAACAAACGAGGTAGTTGCATCACAAACAGGTTGTTCAACCATGGGGAGAACATTTTCGGGTGCAGCGGGGGCATTAGGATCGTAATAGGTGAGTTGATTGACCTTGACCACGCGTCCGTCATGGGGGAACATCATGGTACAAAAAATGGATGAGGCAAACGCCCGCATGGCATACATGTAGCTACGGCCAAGTAAGAGGTTATAATCAAGTTGGGCATTGATGACCTCTATGTCAATGAGCACTATTTTACTAGCCAACTGGACGGGGACATTAGCTAAGAGACATTGGGGTTGATCCGAATGGCCGTCGTAGGCTCGCAACACAGCGACAGACTACTGGAGAGTAGGGGATCCTAACTTCTGCCAAATGAATGTGGACATAACACATGTGGAGGCACCTTCATCGATAATGCACCGATGGATGACAAGATTCCGAACGGAAACAAAAAATTGGAACGGTAAAGTGGAAGGCAGACGTGGTTTGGATTGGTCTAAATCAAAGGCCATTAGTCGTGAATCATTTGGGTCAATAGCACCAATGGCAGAGAGCAAAGAATTGCGCTGCGAAGAACAATTTTTTAAGACTTGTAACGTAGACATGGCTACGGGACTAGGCTAAGTCATCTACAATGTTGTAATTTGACGCAGCGCGAGCATTGGGATTATTGTTGATGCGACGAAGTGGGAAGCGAAGTGCTTTGGAGGCACCATCTAGTGGAGTCGGAGGTATATGTAACGTCTGATCAGTGGGATGAGCGTTAGTGTTTTTTTCAGTGGGAGGGGATTCAGGGGTGGAGCCATATTGGTTCCAACGAGTTTGGAAGTTGACATCGACGGATGACATCAATAACAAGTGGTGGGTACCTGAGTCTAACATGGGTTGATCAGGATCGGCATAAGTGATCTGTTGTTGTGGTGGTGCGTTTCCTTGAGGGCGAGCCAATGGCTGAGTGTTCACTACGCCTTGGGTTGGTAAGGGGTTTTGTAGCACCAAAGGTTGATGCTGAGGTGGTGGGGGGTTGGGTGGCGCCTGAGGAGCCGTGTGCCCTTGGCGATGGGAATCATAAGTCCAGAGTTTCCAAGCTCACTCCAAATGTGGGCAAGCATGTGTGTAGTGGCCATAGACCCCGCAAATAGAACAAGGATGGTTTGTTCGCAAATTAGGATTTTTTGCCTGCTGGGGCGGATGATCAGGGTTCTAGTTGGTAGGTGTCGCGTTATTGTTGTTTGGGGGATTGGGAGGTTGACCGCCTTGGTCTAGAGGGGGATTGTTCCCACGGTTACGGCCTTTGCCACGGTTTTGCTGGCCCTATTGGCGCTGGTTATTTTGGTTCTGCTGTGGATTTTGTTGGGCATACACTTTCCCTTGGGCAGCAGGTGGGTTCTGGGGTTTTGTAGGTGTGGGAGCAGGCTGTGGTAGATAATAAGCAGGTGGAGGAGACGCAGGTGCTAAACCTTGTGGGGGTTGCTAATACATCTGCGGTACGGGTTCTGGGTTTTCCACAAGGGATGCCTGTGGCGGGTAATAAGCAGGTTGGGCTTGAGAGGACACAGGAGCTGGTGCAGCCTGTGGGTGGTAATATGGCTGAGGTGCGACTGGTGGGGCATAAGCGGGGGCGGCATGGCCAAAGCACTGAGGTGGACAGGAGGGTCCATGGGAATGATGGTGATGTGCCATGGGAGCATACGAATGGGTTTCCCCGGAATGAGATGTATCCCGCGAAAGGTCAGGGCCATGGCTAGGACGTGCTATGGAAAAGAGTTGGTTATGTGAGGCTATATGGCCAATGATGCCATCTGTGGCATGGGATGCCCTCGGTGCATCGTGTCGGGAGGAATCACCACGAGGGGCATCAGGTATGATGGAATATACATAACCCGACTGGGCGTAAATAAGGTCAAATTGTCAGGCTTTGAGGATGGCCTCTTCTTCGGACTGGGGTCATTCGGATGCCACATCCTTGGCAATGACAGGAAGTAGGGATTTTAGAAACCAATCTAAGAATATACGGTTGTCTAACTTGATTTTGCAGAGGCTACGGCGTCGACGCCACTCATGAATGTGGTCAGTGATGTGGGTAGTCGTGTTCTGTCTGCAAGATAGTAGGATCTCAACTCCTGCATCATAGTGAACAAGTAACTGAAAGACCTGCAGGAAAGTCAAGGCAACGGAAGTAAAGGTGGAATGGGTCCCATGGGGCTACTCGATGTACCACTTAGCTGCAGAGCCTGTGAGGGTGCGCTGTAATAGACAGAGGCGGACAGAGTCATCCACTATGGAGTTGGAGGAACACCATAGATGGAAGGACATAATATGGTTCTGGGGGTCTTCACCTGCCTTTCCCTCAAACTTAGGGATGTCGAAGGGGAGCTTGGTGGGAATGTGAGGCCACGTAGGGTCATGTCTGATGGGATCGTTAGTCAGTCTAGCTAGGTCAAGAAGGTTGAGACTAGCCATGAATGGCAAACTAGTAGAAGGACGTGACATACTAGTGGTTGTGACAATGTTGGGGCCAATTCCCCCAAGTGGAGGGGCTGGGTTTGGGATGTTTCCCCCAAGTGGAGGAACGAAAGTTGTATGGGACGGTCCTGCAACGTCAAGGGTAGTGTGAGTCCCTGATGGAGTGGGGATAGGTATGCCAGCTACTGGAATGGGTACAGTGATCGGAATGGTAGATGTGGGCCCCATCGAGGGCATACCCAAAGCAGGTGTGGTAGCAAGTGTGGTGGTGGATGCTCCACCAATGGTCCCTAAAAAGAAAGGGTTGGAAGTCATGCCAGCCATGAGGCTGGTTGGTGCAGTGTAAGTGGGATTATTGGACTCTGCCTTAGAATCAGAGGTAAAATAAGGGGCATCTAGATCGGGTGACGGAGGTCTATACCATTGACGAGTGGATTCAAGTGACAAAGCTCGTGATCTATGATGAGTGGTATCAAGTGATGAAGATCTACGTCTATGATGGGTGATTTCAAGTGAACCGTGCTATGGGGGCTCACCCCAGAGGCACCGAGAATGTCTCGGAGACTCAATGGTGACAGATGGTGTCAAGTATCTGGGGGTTGTGTTGAGTGAAAAGCAACTCAAAAACCCTAATGCAACCAAGTGTGCAGAAGGAGAGCTCAAAAAATATGGCACTCAGGCCAACAACCAACTCAAAACACTTACTGTAACAATTGTTCTACAATAAGTGGAGTATCAACAGAAATGGTCAGAATACCAACAAGCAGAAGGTTTCCTAGAAAATAAAAATAGTGGACTCGCTAGACCAAAAGGAGGTAAGAGAGCATGCAAACACCTAGCTAAATAGTATTCTGACTCAACTAGACATATCCTCTGCAAGGTGATGAAATCCAAGTCAGACAATATGGATAGTAGAGCCAAGTGACTAAAGATATCCCCCTACCGGGAGGGACTCCGGGTAGTAAATCCTTTAAGAAAAGCAACTAAGATACCCCGTTCATGACACATTCGGTTGGGTGAATCTGCCATTTGGTTCTATCGTCGTTGTATCCCCATACGGGTGATACACCGAGAACTGTGAAAGGTATCCTTTGGTTACTAAATGGATTGTGGTATTCCACTTAGGCTTCCGGAACTAGTCTGGCGACTTCAACCCTCCCAGGGGAGAGGCCTTCCCGATAAATTGGTTTTAAACCGTGTCAAAAAATACTAGGGGATTTTGGTTCCCTAATGGACAACAACTATGTCTCAAGTGTAATCAACCGAGGGGTGGTTGACTGTGGATATGAAATGAGGGGCCTCCATCACCTATTTATAGGTTTTTAGTGGTGGAGTGCTGGCCCATGGTTTTGGGAACCATATGGTTTAGGTCAGTTGTATAGGGTTTTTGCTTCCTTTTTCCCTCTTTTTCCTCTTTTTTGTATTTTTTATTCCCTTTTTAGAGGGTTTTTGCTATTTTGGAGGAATTTTGGATTATTTTGGGGAAAAAAGGGATTTTGGGCCTTTTGGAGGCTTTTTAATGGTATTTTGGCTTTTTGGAGGCTTTTTAATGTGTTTTTAAGGTTTTGGAGGCAAATATGGTGGGAAATATGGACAAATGAGTCATGTAATGGGGTAGATGAGGTAGTGAGCACTTTTTGGGTGTTGACAGAGGGCACTCAACAATGTTTGTAGAATGTTGTGCAGGACTACCTGAAGGTTTTCTCATTTAGGGTATAGCCTTGCAAGTCATGCATATTACTTTTCATATTATCTTGGGACTCTTGCATGCAAGATAATTGTTGTAGAAAACAACAATGTAAACTCATATAGCTTATGCATTTGTATGGTCGTGCCCTCAAAGGACAATACTCGAGATTTGACGCACTACACCAAAATGTTTGGTTCGATAGGGAGGTCAGTCAATTATTTAGTTTAAATGGTATTAAATTAAATCATTTGAGTATATTTTGCAGTGGCTTACAAATATACACAAGCTGAGAATAATATTGTAAATACAAATATAGTGAAATCGAATAGAAGGTTTTTTTTAATGTTTTTACCTGATTTGTTTTAGTTTTTAGTAAATTTTTTCTCTTTTATAACAATTAAAAAGTGAAAAAATAGTTATTCGGAGGCCAATTGTATTCTTTGAAATATGCCCTTCAACCTGTAAACATGGAACATGTTACCAGATCTTTAGAAATTCTGAATCATATCAAACAGAAGGCCTTCTAGTAGAAGATAACACTTTACTCGATGATTAGTCACCCACTGTCATCTAATCAAAGGATGTTTCTGAAGTACTTCAACAAATTATGTTGATTGATAGTTGAAGGAAATAAACAGAGGGTAAGAGAATTGAGATGAAGCAGCCTCTCACTTCAGCATTCATGTTCCTAAGCACACATTGGATGAGTGAGGAAATGAAACATACCAAAGCCATTTATAGATTGGGAAACCCCTATGTGCTATCCTGCTTATACTTCTGAAGTGAAACCCTCACAGTTCCCATACTCTCCTACTCGTACAAATGTGATGGAAGTGATACCCTCGCAACGCCCCTGCTCTTTCTCTGTGCTATCCATGACCACTTTTTCCTTGCAGAACCATAACAAAAAAAATCCTAGCGTCTACTTCTCCTATGCTCCTCTGCTCCTCGCATGCTCCTTTTATCCCCTAATAGATGTGTTGTTGCAGCAACATCCCCCCCCAAAACATTTTGTACATATTGGGGCCCCTCCTTTTATTTTTTCTAGAAAGACTACTTTAAGAGGATAAATTTTCTTTTTACTTAGTTTTGTTTTTCTACTGAAGTTTCTTCTTTGAAAATTTCAAGTTTTCTTCTAAAGATTAAATTCATGAAATTCCCCCAAAGCTGCTGAAGCATCCAAGTTTGTCTCCCAAAACAATTTGAGTAAGCCTCTCGAAATTGCGGGAGCCATTCAGAAATCTCTTCCGAAACGGCAGAACCATTCAAGTTTCCCTTCCGAAACTGCGGAGGCCATTCACATTTCTCTCCCGAAACTCCGCAGAAAGACTTAGATTTTTTATTGAAGTTGCAGAACCATTTGAGAAAGCCTCCCGAAACGGTGGAACCATTCAACTTTTCCTTCCGAAACCGCGGAATCCATTCGTATTTCTCTTCCGAAGCTCCGCAGAAAGACTTAGATTTTTTATTAAAGTTACAGAACCATTTGAGAAAGCCTCCCGAAATGGAGGAACCATTTTAGAAAGCCTCCCAAAATGGCGGAACCATTCGAGTTTCCATTCCGAAACTACGGAATCCATTTTCATTTCCCTCCCAAAACTCCGCGGAAAGACTTAGTGTTTTTATCGAAACTACAAAAGCGTTTAGGTTTTCCTTCCGAAACCCCGCGGAGCACTTCTGGAAAGAACTTAAGCATCTCTCTTGACTTGCGGGAGCCATTCGCCAATCCTTCCCAAAACAGCGAAACCTTACAGATTTCCCTTCTGAAACTGCGGAAGCCTTCGAGTTCTTTTCCCGAGAGCCATTAAGGAAAGCCTCCCAAAATAACGGGAACTTTTGCGAAATTGTTCCGCAATTGCGGAAGCAATTGGCATATCTCCATCAAAATTTCGGAAAGAAATGCAATGTTATCCTGAAACTGCGGGACGACTCAGCAAAACCACTCGTGACAAGTTTCCAAAGGTTGCATTTCAGAAGGATACGCCAATCTCTTCCGAAACGCCGAGGCAGTTCGCCATAACGTTCCGCAATTGCAAGTGAAACTCGTAAGTCCGCCCCGCAAGTGACGGTCACGCACAAATGTCGAGACGGCTTGAAATGACCACGTCGTACAAGAAATTAAAACCCCATTTTAATCGCACCACCAACAGGTTTAACTCTTCACGTGTCTAGCCTTTTTAAAAAGACGATGGAGGTTTGGTTGATCACATTGTTAGTTTTCGTTCAAACAAACGCCATTGAGAAGACCGCGCAGGACCGCTCCAGCTCAGCTCATCCACGACCACGTCCACCTCACTCAGCCACTATCTCATCGCCAGGTAGGTTTTTTAACCGCCCTTTCTATCTCATCTCCACGTCAAGGTTTTTTGGGGTGTCTTCCCGTCCATAACGTGGACAATAGACATTGGTTGCATATGTCGTTATTTTTGTTTTTAAGGCCGCCGTGGCCTAGTAGGTGCCTCATTTCTACCAGCTAAAAGCCATAGCTGTGACCACCCGAGTTTTTCACTGGCCACATTCCAGGCATCGTCACCCTCATTCAAACTTCATACCAGCCACACAATGTCTCGTAAATGTTATTAATAACAGTAGTAGTCAGTTGAACGCCTCACCTTTTGATGAATGTGGAAAGCAGTCTCTTGTTTCATCATAAGATTGCTTCACTCCAGGCTCACCCGCCATTGACCATTAGAAGTGCAATGGTGAAGGGTGCCCTCTCTCCTAGGGCTAGGCGGGAAGCATGTTGTTTCCCGCCATATGCTTACCTTTTTGGAAGCATTCCAAACTTTGTCTCCTTAATCAAGTCTCATAACCATATTTCTTGTTTGGAGTGATTTATTTTGCTTCCCCAACATGCAGCTTCATAATTTGTCTATATTTCTCATTAGCATGTTGAATTGGTCCTTCTCTTTGTTAAAATCTCATAACAGGTTGCACATTCTTATAATAACTTGTATTTGGTTGCTAGCAAGGATAAGCCAGGATGCCAAAAGGTGGTAGAAAGAAAGCTAAAGTGATGGAACTAGAGCCAGTGCCACTTAGGACTGAAACTATGTTCCAAGATACTAAGTGTACCGCCGACATTCCTCCCGAAGTCAATTGGGGCGATATTTACAAGATGATGAGGGACCAGGATATCCCAGATGCATTATTGGAAGAAGAGCAGATCTACCACAACATCAGAACTTCAGGCATAGCTAGGGCTTCTATCCGCCCTGAATTGTTCCCATGTTCTGAAGTGATCGAGTGGATACTGGAACATGCTAACGCGGAGACAAGAGTATTACATGACAGCAGGGGAGAGGCCATCGGCTCATTCCATCCAGCATATATTGCTGCAGCCTATAAATTATCACGTCCCCAGCAAGCTCTGAGTGATGAATGGTTGGGCCAGATGAACAATATTGAGATGGCCAAAAAATTATTGGTCGCAAGAAAGCACTTAAGAAAGAGAGGTAATGATGAATACGATGTTCAGAACCTAAGACCTCCTTTTAGGTTAATCGCCCTGATGCTATGCAGAATTTTCGGCATGCCCGATGGCACTGTATATAGGATACAGTGGGCTCCCATCATCCACTTCGTAGCATTCAAAGGGACTGTGTTTTACTGGGCTACTATCCTTTCGGACAGTTTGGCATCCACAGTGGCTACTGCAAGAGAAGGTTTGGCCTTAAAAAAGTCAGAATTTTACGTGTCTTCCTATCTCATTGACAGTGTTTTGGCCAAGCTATCTTTCCCCAGCTTAGGTTGCACATGGGATAAATCCAACACCCCGGTCTACACTGCTTACAAGATAATGTGGGCTCAAAATTACAGAGATAGCTATAAGCTCATTTGCGAGGAGTTCATCATGCCTATATATGAGCAGATTTCAAGGAAGAGCCCAACTGTCTGTCAGAAAATGCCATGGAGATCCTGGAAAACTATGGAGATTTTTATTTCTCAGAGCAAGGCACCTACATTAGGATGTTTGGAGGGACCAAAGCACCATACATTTTTCCAAAGTACGCTACTGACTATGTAGTCCCCAAGGAAGCAGTGAGACAAATTTTCCTGGATGGAATCGGACCGGTGCTTAACAAGCAGCATAAGGATTCTTTCCCTCCTTTACCCTTCTGCATAGGAGCCTGCAAATTATCAGGGGTTGCATCAACTGAGGAGTTTGTTCAAGAGCTAAAAGATTTCCACTTCGGTGAAATAATTTTCCGTAGAAATGATAGGCGTGGAAAAGTTGTCGAGCATTGCAAAGAAATTTATGCTCATTATTATGATGCCGAGGAAGAGGCATTCAGGGGCATCAGCAACATGACTGAGTTGCAGATTTGTCATCAAGGCAGTGGAGCAAGCTCTAGCTCTACCATGGCTCAAAAATCCAGCCTACAGAAAGGGAAAGAAGTAGCTGATGCCCGATCCCAAGAAGAGAAAAGGTTGAAAGAGGAAGCAAGGTTGGAGCAAGAAGCAGAAAATGAAAGATTGCAGCAAGAAGCAGAAAATGAAAGATTGCAGAAAGAAGCTGAGCAAGCCCATTAGCAGAAAGAAGCAGAAGATGCAAGGCTGCAGAAAGAAGTAGAAGATGTGAAGCAGATGGAAGAAAATGAAAATCAACCGCAAGCTGAAGAAGAAGAGAGAGGGAAACAAGCTAAAGTGGGGTAAAAGACGGAAGTAGAACTCAAGACAGCTGAAGATGCCCAGGCAGGTGGCTCCGGCACCTAGGATATGGAAATAGACATATCTCAAGTAGGTGTCTCCAACACCCAAAATGTGGAGGTGGACACAGCGCAACCAGGTGTCTCCGGTACCCAAAATGTGGGAACAGATTCAACTCAAGTCATCCAGACCCCACCCGCAGAAGCATAAATAAATATAATAGACCTCCCAATCGTCCCTTACACTCCATCAGAAGAGCATACGGTGTCTCGATGGGATGAATTTGTGTTTGATAAGAAGAGAAAGGCAGCGGTCCTAAAATCGGAAGAGAGGATAAAGAATCTCTTCCAAGAAGATATTGTTACCCGGCGGGAGACCACAATAATGAAAAATACAAATAAGGCTCCCTTAGCTATGGCATCCGCTGTTGTAGAAGCAGCAAAAGCAACGTAGGACAATGTGACCAATATAGTTAGAGAAGTTGAGTCGACAAAGAGGAGGGCTCGCATGTTACAACATACTGTGGCTAATGAGCAGGATTACAGGGATCTCGTAGTGAATAGGTATAATCGCGTGTCTGTTGAGCATAAGGAATTGTCAGACAAGTATAACCATTTAGAAGAAGAAAATGAGCACCTGGCATTCCAGATGATGGTTTTAGAAGCAGAAAAGAATGATCCAGAAGCTAGAGTGTCCCATCCAGAAGTAGATAAGCAGGCATTGGTTGAGCAATTAGAGCAGGCAGAGAGCAGAGCAATAGATATGTCTCCCTTCCATGAGCTGTCTTGTAGCATCCTGAAACAAATGCATGAAACTTAAGAGTTGATTACTGAGGAAGTGTGCAATCTCAAAGCCATGATGGTTAGATTAAAAGAAGTTAATGCAGATGCCAATAGGATTAAGGGTAAATATACTCGGGTTAAAGGAAACATCCTGAGCCAAATGGAATGGAGAGAAAGGAAGGTTGATTTCCCCAAGCATCTCCCATTCAAATTTGTAGATGGTTTTAATGAAGACATAGCCCTTTTGGAATTCTGCAGGAGCTGTAGCCTTAAGCTAATGGCTAAGATCCAAGGGACGATGGATAAAAGTAACAGTCTTTATCAAAAAATACATGAAGTGCATGATAAGTGCAAGTTGAGTTTCCCTCAGTCCTTTGATGAGTTGCCGAGCAAAGAGCAATGTTTATCTGAATTGAAGGAAGAACTGGGTATCCAAGCAGAATATGTAAAGAAGATTGATGTCTTAGCCATTGATGATATCCATCATTATATTGGGATGTCATCAATACACAACCATTTGCTTAAAAAAATACACCAAGCAACAGTTGTAGAAATTCAGGGTATTGGAGTAGAGCTTCGTAAAGACGTGACTTCCTAGAAAATCATGCTCCCTTCCTCGACAAATGTAGTTATCAGAGACATTGGTGTCTGGTAAATTTACATTGCAAAAGAGGAAAAGAAAGCAGCGTCAGCATCAGCAATAACAGCCAGTCCAAGTGCTTCTCTCCCAGCAGCAGCTCCAGCCAGCCTTAGTGCTTCTCTCCCAGCTAGAGCTCCTTCCCAAGAGTGAACACACTGATCCTAAGGCGTTGATTCCTATTTTTTGTATTTTGGCCTTCATATGTCTAAAGCGTAGAGCCATTGGAGAGTTGTCCTTTTCTTTTTAGGGAATTTTTTGTTTTAAGAAAAGGGTCACAATTTTTTGTTTATTAAAAGGGAAAAAGTCTGTAGGAGACAAGTGTAAAGAGCCAGGTGGCAGCCCAAAGGGCATTTTGTAATAATATAAATAGAAGTTTAGGAAGTAGTGTAAAAGACTTTTGGCATGGAAATAATTTTCTGAACTTGTACGAGCTATCTTGCACTTGTTTCAAGAAAATAAAATCTACCTAATAAGAGCTTGGAGAGGACGTCTTTTGCATGGAAATGGATATTGGATGCATGTTGGATTATTCCTGTGACTTCTATATTCTACTGTGAGATCTTCTTTTACTGTCTTGAATTATTTCTTTGTATTGGATCATCTTACTTCTCTCTATGCAAATGAAATTTTCTCCCATATGAGTAATGGAATGTGTTATATTTAATAAGAAGCTACCTTCTGATATCTCTTGCTTTGCTGTGGATCTATCTTTAAGATTTAATGGCTATCTGTTTATTCTTAGATAACTCTTACAACACATTACTCATACTTAGAATTTGCTCCTTGCAGGGATAGTTAAGATTTATTTTAGTTTTAGACACAGATTTGTTTTCCAGTTCTGCATTTAGATTAAGTTAGTCTAGGCACTTGCATATCATTCTAAATCACAAAATCAAAAGAACGGTGGATCGGGCCATAATCAGTATAATTGGAGCAAATCTCCAAACTCACGGTTGCCAGAACCGCTAACCAGACGGATTCCCCACACCAAACGGTGGACAATATAATTGGGATAGTCTACTGGGGAGAATCCCTTTCTGATTGATGTTGCGATTTCCTTGGCATCAACAGTTTTTGGCGCTAGAAGGAGGGCCTGAAAGTGCATGGCTAATAAAGGAAAATCTCCCACTGTCATAAATGTTACTGAAAACCCGCTTAAAGAAGGAATTTCAGATAGCCCAAATCTTGAAGTGGCAAATCAAGAAAACCTTGTCTCTGATCCTGAGCCTCAAGAAGCATTGTATGCTGTACCTTTTATAGAAATAGAAGATTTGAGGAGGCACACATGATCTTATGTTAGACATCTAGGTGGTTTAAACGCAGTAAATTTCCTTCCTAGGAAAAGTTCCCCTAGAAAAGAGCGACAGTACACCCGTGATTCGATTCTTGTGCAAAGTTTTGAAGAGCTTGTGAATTTAACTTTAGAAGAAATTGTAGAACCTTTGAACAAGGTCGATCTTGAAAACCCAAAAAATATTTCAGATCAAGAAAGTCTTGGAGAACTTATTACTCTAAAGAACACTCCACTGAACTCACCTTACAATTCCCCACTAGATTCTTCACATAGAGACATGGTTGTACCTGCTTGGAGAGCAAGGGGAGCGTTGAATCTAGCTAGGCCATTCCACAATCTTCCAAAAAATCCAGAGAAGGTCTTGCCTAAATTCGACCCAGGGAAATCCATTTCAGCCGAAGATAATCTCAAGAGTTTTTATCTAGCTCTGAATCTTTTGAACGTGCAACATGAAGATGTAGTCTGTAGGCTTTTTCCATACACATTCGAGCCAAAAGTATCATCCCGGTATTTTAGCCTACAACCTAGCTCGATCTCAAGTTGGGATGAATTTGAAAACTGTTTCTTAAAGAAATATGGAAACCAAAAGGCTGTAGCTACACTTATGAAAGAACTCTTGTCCATGAGAATGGAAAAGAAAGAAAAGGTTCAAGACTTTAACCAAAGGTTCACAACACTCTTAAATAATTTCAGTGAAGCAAATAAACCAGGAGAAGAATCTCTGGTTGAATATTATACAACAGCTCTTGAAGGACCCATAGCAATGTTTGTTAAAAGATCTAAGAAAACCACCCTGATAGAGAATTTCGAAGAAGCTAGAAAGGTGGAAGAGGAGGCGGATAGCATTGATAAACATGCCTTAGATGCTGAAACAAAACCAGCAGTCAGTAAAAAAACCTTGCTCCTCACTAGAGGGAAGGAAGAGTCATCCACGGACATGGAGAATGTAGTTAAGATGATGCAGAAGTTATCCAATAAAATTGTAGATCTCGAGAAAGATAAGGCTGCTAGTACATCTAGGAAACCTTTCAAGCCATTTTACAAAAAAAGGGAAGACGGTGATCAACCTCATCCACCCATGAATACTTCCCCTGTTTTAAACCTCAATGAAATCAAGATGGAGAACTTCTGCACCTTTCATCAAGAACCGCATTCGGAAAAGAGCTGCCCACAATGGATTAACTCTATGAGTTTAGTCATGAACCAAATGCTAGATTCATAGATTCCTGATCAAGACGATCCTCTAGAGGAATCGAGCCCTGAGTTAGAAGAACCACCTCCGGATACTACTATGGTGCTATGCGATTGGGTACCTATAACTGAATCAGCAGAAGAAGATCCCATAGAAAGCTCTCTCTCTGCTGTGAATATTAATACTCCCAGTAAAGGTCCTATTGCGGATCCTATGAAAGACTCGACACCCCCAAGCCTAAAGTTTCAAAAAAACTTCCTAGAAGGCATATAACAATCATTCCACCACAGCCTAAAGTTAGCCAAACAGCGGCCAAACATCCAAACATTGACACCATGGTTCAGCCACCTAAGGTCACAATGAGTAAAACAGATCATCCAGCCCGAATTGGGAACGAGTCTTATATAGGATATGACATTATTGAGGATATAAAGAAATTCAAAGCAAATGTGTCAATATTCGACATGTGCAGTTTTCCTCACCAACAAGACAAGCTGTTGCATGTTCTACAACCCCAGACCAGCACTCCATCAACAGACTCTCAAAAAGATCCCGAAATTAATGAGGCTAGTATCGGCGGGAAATCTAAATCTCAAACATTGCCATTCCTATTGACCTTTGAAATTTTCAATCATAATGTTCACAATTGTTTGGTAGATTCTGGAGCATCTTCAAACATCATGCCATTGTCAATTTGTAAAAAACTTAACGGGCAACTTGTGCCATCTCTGGCCCAAATTATCCAGTTAGATAGGACTGCCGTCAAAGTGATTGGGGAGATGAAAGATGTTCTCATTAGATTATCAGCCGACTCTAGAGTCTGTCAGTTTATCGACATAATGGTAGTTGATATTCCTGAAGCCTATAGTCTGATCTTAAGTAGGGACTGGTCTACCAAGCTGAATGTTTACTTTGCAACTGATTGGTCTCTTCTGTGGTTGCCTTATCAAAATAGGCAGAATCAGATCAAAGTCCTAAGAGAACCACACATGAAGCAAAATGTAACTCAACTAGAGGGAAAGAATGAGGCTGTAACCTTCTCATCCTCGGTTCTGGGGAATTATTTCTTAGAAATTGATCCGGGTAATTATCAGTCTGAAACCATCATCCATGAATCAGATGAACAGTCCGATCTCCTTCATTTCTCTCGGACTGATGATATTGACTGTAATATAGTTAGTTTAGTCACTGAATTAGATCGTAGAGATACTAACTTAGCTGAATCAAAAGATATTTTTTGGACATTATACTTTGACAGTTCTAAAACTCTGGAAGGATCCGGTTCTGATGGATCCAAGAAGAAACAAGTATTTTTTGTCCTGTAGATTAGAATTTGATTGTACTAACAACACGACTGAATATGAAGCTTTGGTACATGGATTAAAGAAGGCCATTGGTTTAAATGTTAAATACCTGAAGGTTTTTGGTGACTCAGAAATAGTTGTAAGATAGGTAAGGGACACCATTCATTGTCTCTCACCTCATTTGAAGGGTTATCAGGCTGAGTTATGGGATTTAATTATGCATTTTGACGCTTTCAATATAAAGTCTATTCCTAGATTGCAAAATTCTGCAGCTGATTTGTTAGCAACATCCGCTTCTAGATTGGTGCCATCTAATAATAAATGCTCAATTGAATTAATTTTCAGGCCCTCCGTTCCCGATAACATCACAAACTTCATAGTTTTCGATGATGACGAACAAATTATCAATTTTCTAACGAATGAAGACAACTTCCAAGGAGCTATGATAGATGAAGAAGAACACAATTCTGATTTGCTAAAGAACGATGCAGATAAAGGAAATTTCATCCCCAAAGGGGTAAGGTCACTCGAAATGCTGTTCGATCTTCAAAATAAGTTCAAAAGGCCAACTAATACCAAAACTAACAGTTCATCAATGCAACATGAGTTAGTTAATTTAGGTACCGAGGTAGAACCAAAATTTGTCAACCTTGGCAAATGTTGTTCACCGGGAGAAAGGTATAGGTTCATCAAACTGTTTAAACAATATAAGGATGTTTTCGCATGGACCTATGAGGATCTGAAAACGTATGACGTCCGCATTATTCAGCATGTTATACCGATGAAAGCAGGTGTCAAGCCATTTCAGCAACAATTAAGAAGGATGCACCCTAGTTTGGAACCTCTGATTCAAAAGGAATTAAACAAACTCCTGGACGCTAAAATAATCTTTAAGGTCCGGCATTCTGAATGGGTTGCTAACTTATTTCCCGTAAGAAAGAAGTCAGGAGAGATAAGACTATGTGTAGACTTCAGAAATTTAAACAGAGCTTCAGATAAAGATAACTACCCCGTTCCTTCTATGGAACAAATCCTTCAAATGGTGTCAGGATCTGAGCTATTTTCTCTTCTCGATGGTTTCTCTGGCTACAATTAGGTATTAGTAGCCGAAGAAGATCGTCTTAAGACTACTTTCCGCACTAAGTGGGGAACTTTCGCATATAGAAGGATGCCATTTGGTCTGATAAACGCAGGAGCTACATTCCAACGAGCAATGGATATCTCCTTCCGAGAATTGGGTGGGCAATGTGTTGTTGTATACTTAGATGATGTGACAGTTTTTTGAAAAAAAAGGGAAGATCATGTTGTCCATTTGAAGCATATTTTTTATCGTTGTCGGAAATATGGTATTTCATTAAATCCCAAGAAGAGTGTGTTCGTTGTTCCCGAAGGTAAACTCTTGGGCCATATCATTTCCAAAAGGGGAGTGTCAATAGATCATGAAAGAGTACAAGCTATCAATAAAATTCCAATGCCTTATAACAAAAAATCTATGCAGTCCTTTATGGGTACTATCAATTTCATCCGAAGATTCGTTCCAAATTTCGCACAAATTGTTAAACCTTTACAATAGATGGTTAAACAAAGAATACAGTTCAAGTGGACAGATTTAGAAAAGGATTCTTTTAGAGATATTAAGGCAGCTATAGCTAAGGTTCCTTCCTTAAGAAGACCAGATTTTGACAAGGATTTTATCTTGTATACCTTTGCTTCGGAGGACTCCCTCACAGCTGTACTCACGCAAAAGGTGGAGCTAGGAGATAAATACCCAATCTCGTTTATGAGCACTGGTCTGCAAGGGGCTGAGCTGAACTATCTTGTGGTTGACAAGCATGCATATGTTGTCTTCAAAGCAGTCAAACAGTTCAGGCCATATATTCTTAAGAACAGAACTAAAGTTATAGTTCCCCACCCAGCTGTTAGATCTCTCTTCGTTCAAAAGGAACTAGGAGAAAGGAGGAGAAACTGGGTCACAGCTCTTCAAGAATATGACTTAGAATTTAAATCGGCCACTATCATTAAAGGACGAGGCTTGTGCAAATTGATTACAAGAAACTCAACTGATGAAGAACAACATTGGAAGAATGAAGCTGAGCTAAACTCGGTGGAAGTATGTCCTATCTTCTCAACTCCTCAATCATGGTATAGAGATCTGGTGCATTATTTACAGCAAGGATACCTACCTGAGCACTGAAACTCTAAGGAAAGAAGGGCACTCCATTTGAAATCATAACCTTATCAAATCATTGATGGGATACTGTTCAGAAGGAATTATGATGGAGTTTTCCTTTGATGTCTAGAAAAGGAAGATGCAAGTAAAGTTGTTAAAGAATTACACGATGGCCCCGCTGGTGGAAATTATTCAGGGGAGACAACATCACACAAGATACTTAGAGTTGGATATTATTGGCCCACTCTGTTCCGAGATGCCCATACGTATGCGCGAAACTGTGATGTATGCCAAAGAAGTGCCGGGAAATTACCTAAGGCAGCAGGACCCTTGCAGCCGGTTATTATCTCTGAGCCTTTTGAGCAGTGGGGTATAGATGTTATCGGAGAGATAAATCCAAATTCTTCTTTGCAACATCGATACATCCTGAAGGCTACCGACTACTTCACTAGATGGACAGAGGCTATCCCATTGCGCAAGATCAATGAAGACGCGGTCATCAGCTTCTTGAAAGAGAACATCATAACGAGGTTTGGGGTTCCAATTTCCCTTGTTTTTGATAATGCTCCCTATTTTTCATCTTTCAAGATAAATGAATTTGTTTCTGAATGGGGGATCAAGTTGCACTATTCAGCCAATTATTACCCTCAAGGAAACGGATTAGCTAAATTTTAAAACAAAAACCTCATTCGAATTCTCAAGAAAATTGTGATAGAAAATCAGCGAAGTTGGCATATAGCTCTCCCAAACGCCTTATGGGCAGACAGGGTGACTCCAAAGAATGCATTAGGGGTTTCCCCTTTCACTCTTGTTTATGGCAAGGAAGCCATCCTTCCCCCTAATATCTTGCTCCCATCCTTACAGTTATCCCACGCCTCTTGAGGGTCTGGTAGCCAAGCCTTACAATCCAGGATCAATACCCTGCTTCAACTTGAAGAAGCCCGACAGAAAGCTAAAGACCGATTCCGTCAGCACCAGGACATAGTCAAGAGATGGTTCGATAAGAGGAAGTTCGGTAAAAGAAGTTTTGAAGTTGGGGACTTAGTCCTAAAATGGGATCATAATCACGAAGGAAAAGGGATGCACATGAAATTCCAACATCTATGGATAGGCCCTTACCAAATTTTGGCAAAGATAGGCCCATCCACTTATAAGTTGATAGACCTCAAGGGAGAAGAAGTAACCCTTCCTCTCAATGGCCTCGCCCTGAAACAATACTCTGCATAGTCTCACTAAGACTTTTTGTACATAATTAAAATTTTCTTTTATGCTTCTTTAGCCTTTTGTTTTCATTATTTTTCAGCCATTTTGTTTCTTTTCTTGTCATTTGAACCTTTGCACCAAGTTTGTTTTCTGAAAGCCCCTGCGGTTGAGTTTCTCATCAAGATAGGTCTCTCAAAGAAATCTCACAACCCATGAGTCCGGAACTATGCTCGAATGAAAGTTTATCTATGTATTGTGCTCTTGCTAAGTTTTTTCAGAAGGAAGGAAGCCTACTCTGCTAGTCACACTAATCCTGTCTAAATAGCCGAGATCTATGACTATCTTTATTACTATCTTTGGGCTCAACCCACTCTCACACTTAAAGGCATCTCAAAAAGGTTATTGAAGTTGGACCCATGGAAAGTAGCACATCCCGAGGGCATAGGGTATTGAAATGACTCCATGCTGCAAATTCAACAGCCAAAATGGCTTATACTCAAGGGTCTGTTTTCCAGAGATTCTCGCCTCATTTGAAGCATGGCTAAGACAAAATCAAAAGCATGTAAAGTCAAGAAGGCTGTCTAAAAAGACTTAGCTCAAAATAGGCTCCTCTCCATCCGTGAGGCTTGATCAAACCAATAAAATCTCTCACTCACACAAAAGGACATCATGGATTGAGGAACCTAAATCAAAGATCATGTCTAAAGAAAATATTTCTGGAAGGCTCAAACAACAAAAATTTCAAAAGTATAAACATCCAAAAGGATGCAAGCGGCATGGAAATGAGGAACAGGAGCAACAATTTCCATGAGAAAGTGTTGCAAATCCTGTGGAGTCCGATAGCAGTAGCCACTTGAAAGATGAATCTTCTAAAATGAATCCCATATGTTGGCCTTTTGAGAGTTTTAAAGATGTCTCTGTCAAAGCTCCCCTTTCCCCAATGGCTAGCAAATAAAGTGCCTTCTTCCTTCACCGAGATTCAAGTACTCAGCTGAATATTGCATATAAGATGGATGTCTTTTAATAAGGTTTCAGATCATGGAGAGGAATTTTTCAGAGATCTGTGTTCGCCAGCAACTCACCAATTGTTGTTGCAGTAACATCCCCCCCCAAAAAAATTTGTACATATTGGGGCCCCTCCTTTTATTTTTTCTAGAAAGACTGCTTTAAGAGGATAAATTTCCTTTTTACATAGTTTTGTTTTTCAACTGAAGTTTCTGCTTTGAAAATTTCAAGTTTTCTTCTAAAGATTAAATTCATGAAATTCCCTCGAAGTTGCTGAAGCATCCAAGTTTGTCTCCCGAAACCATTTGAGTAAGCCTCTCGAAATTGCGGGAGCCATTCAGAAATCTCTTCTGAAACGGCGGAACCATTCAAGTTTCCCTTCAGAAACTACAGAAGCCATTCGCATTTCTCTCCCGAAACTCCACGGAAAGACTTAGATTTTTTATTGAAGCTGCGGAACCATTTGAGAAAGCCTCCCGAAACGAGGGAACCATTCGAGTTTCCCTTCCGAAACTGCGGAATCCATTCGCATTTCTCTTTTGAAACTTCGCGGAAAGACTTAGATTTTTTATTGAAGCTACGGAACCATTTGAGAAAGCCTCCCGAAACGGCGGAACCATTTGAGAAAGCCTCCCGAAACGGCGGAACCATTAGAGTTTCCCTTCTGAAACTGCAGAAGTGATTTGCATTTCCCTCCCAAAACTCCGCGGAAAGACTTAGCATTTTTATCAAAACTGCGGAAGCGTTTAGGTTTTCCTTCCAAAACCCCGCAGAGTGCTTTTGGAAAGAACTTAAACATCTCTCTCGACTTGCTGGATCCATTCGCCAATCCTTTCCGAAATGGCGGAACCTTCCAGATTTCCCTTCCGAAATTGCGGAAGCGTTCGAGTTTTTTCCCAGGAGCCATTCAGGAAAGCCACCCGAAACAACGGGAACCTTCGCGAAATTGTTCCACAATTGCGGAAGCAATTGGCATATCTCCATCGAAATTGCAGAAAGAAATGCAATGTTCTCCCGAAACTGTGGGACGACTCAGCAAAACCACTCGCAACAAGTTTCCAAAGGTTGCATTTTGAAAGGATATGCAAATCTCTTCCGAAACGCCGAGGCAGTTCGCCATAACGTTCCATAATTGCGGGTGAAACTCGTAAGTCCACCCCGCAAGTGACGGTCGTGCACAAATGCCGAGATGGCTTGAAATGACCGTTCCGTACAAGAAATTAAAACCGCGTTTTAATGGCAGCACCAACCGGTTTAATGCCACATGTGTCTAGCCTTTTTAAAAAGACAGTGAAGGATTGTTTGATCACATTGTTAGTTTTCATTCAAACAAACGCCGTTGAGAAGACCACGCAGGACTGCTCCAGCTCAACTCATCCACGACCAAATCCACCTCACTTAGCCACTATCTCATCTCCAGGTAGGTTTATTAACCGCTCTTTCTGTCTCATCTCAACGTCAAGTTTCTTTTGGGGGTCTTCCCGTCCATAACGTGGCCAATAGACATGGTTGCATATGTCATTATTTTTGTTTTTAAGGCCGCCGTGGCCCCGTAGGTGCCTCATTTCTACCGGCTAAAAGCCATAGCTGTGACCACACGATTTTTTCATCGGCCACATTCCAGGCATCGTCACCCTCATTCAAACTTCGTACCAGCCACACAATGTCTCGTAAATGTTATTAATAACAGTAGTGGTCGGCTGAACCCCTCACCTTTTGATGAATGTGGAAAGCAGTCTCTTGTTTCATCATAAGATTGGTTCACTCTAGGCTCACCCGCCATTGACCATTAGAAGTGCAATGATGAAGGATACCCTCTCTCCTAGGGCTAGGCGGGAAGCAGGTTGTTTCCACACCATATGCTTACCTTTTTGGAAGCATTCCAAATTTTGTCTCCTTAATCAAGTCTCAGAACCATATTTATTATTTGGAGTGATTTATTTTGCTTCCCCAACATGCAGCTTCATAATTTGTCTATATTTCTCATTAGCATGTTGAATTGGTCCTTCTCTTTGTTAAAATCTCATAACAGGTTGCACATTCTTATATTGAATTGTATTTGGTTGCTAGTAGGGATAAGCCAGGATGCCAAAAGGTGGTAGAAAGAAAGCTAAAGTGATGGAACCAGAGCCAGTTCCAATTAGGACTGAAACTATGTTCCAAGATACTAAGTGTACCACCGACATTCCTCCCGAAGTCCGCTGGAGCGATATTTACAGGATGATCAGGGACCAGGATATCCCAGATGCATTATTGGAAGAAGAGCAGATCTACCGCAACATCAGAACTTCAGGCATAGCTAGGGATTCTACCCGCCCTGAATTGTTCCCATGTTCTGAAGTGATCGGGTGGATACTGGAACATGCTAACGTGGAGACAAGAGTATTACATGACAGCAGGGGAGAGGCCATCGCCTCATTCCATCCAGCATATATTGCTGCAGCCCATAAATTTTCACGTCCCCAGCAAGCTCTGAGTGATGAATGGTTGGGCCAGATGAACAATATTGAGATGGCCAAAAAATTATTGGTCACAGGAAAGCACTTAAGAAAGAGAGGTAATGATGAATACAATGTTCAAAACCTAAGACCTCCTTTTAGGTTAATTGCCCGATGGCACTGTATACAGGATACAATGGGCTCCCATCAAGCACTTCGTAGCATTCAAAGGGACTGTGTTTGACTGGGCTACTATTCTTTCGGACAGTTTGGCATCCATAGTGGCTGCTGCAAGAGAAGGTCTGGCCTTAAAAAAGTCAAAATTTTACATGTCTTCCTATCTCATTGACTGTGTTTTGGCCAAGCTATCTTTCCCCAGCTTAGGTTTCACATGGGATAAAGCCAACACCCCAATCTACACTACTTACAAGATAATGTGGGCTAAAAATTATAGAGCTAGCTATAAGCTCATCTGCGAGGAGTTCATCATGCCTCTATATGAACAGATATCCAAGGAAGAGCCCAACTGTCTGTCAGAAAATGCCATGGAGATCCCGGAAAACTATGAATATTTTTATTTCTCAGAGCAGGGAACCTACATTAGGATGTTTGGAGGGACCAAAGCGCCATACATTTTTCCAAAGTATGCTACTGACTACGTAGTCTTCAAGGAAGCAGTGAGACAAATTTTCCTGGATGGAATCGGAGCGGTGCTTAACAAGCAGCATAAGGCTTCTTTCCCTCCTTTACCCTTCTGCATAGGAGCCTACAAATTCTCAGGGGTTGCATCAGCTAAGGAGTTTGTTCAAGAGCTAAAATATTTCCACTTTGGTGAAATAATTTTCCATAGAAATGATAGGCGAGGAAAATTTTCCAAGCATTGCAAATAAATTTATGCTCATTTTGAATATGCTCATTATTATGATGCCGAGGAAGAGGCATTCAGGGGCATAAGCAACATGACTGAGTTACAGATTTGTCGTCAAGGCAGTGGAGCAAGCTCTAGCTCTACCACAGCCCAAAAAGCGAGCCTGCAGAAACAGAAAGAATTAACTGATGCCCGATCCCAAGAAGAGAAAAGGTTGAAAGAGGAAGCAAGGTTGCAGCAAGAAGCAGAAAATGAAAGATTGCAGCAAGAAGCAGAAAATGAAAGATTGCAGCAAGAAGCAGAAAATGAAAGATTGCAGCAAGAAGTAGGAAATGAAAGATTGCAGCAAGAAGCAAAAAACGAAAGATTGCAGAAAGAAGCTAAGGAAGCCCAGCAGCAGAAAGAAGCAGAAGATGCAAGGCTACAGAAAGAAGCAGAAGATGTGAAGCAGAAGATGCGAAGCAGATGGAAGAAAATGAAAATCAACCACAAGCTGAAGAAGAAGAGAGAGGGCAACAAGCTGAAGTGGGGCAAAAGACGAAAGAAGAAATCAAGACAGGTGAAGATGCCCAGGCAGGTGGCTCCGACACCCAGGATATGGAAATAAACATATCTCATGCAGGTGTCTCCGGCACCCACAATGTGGAGGCAGACATAGCGCAAGCAGGTGTCTCCGGTACCCGAAATGTGGGAACAGATTCAACTCAAGTAGTCCAGACCCCACCCGCAGAAGCAGAAATAAATATAATAGACCTCCCAATTGTCCCTTACACTCCATCAGAAGAGCATACGGTGTCTCGATGGGATGAATTTGTGTATGATAAGAAGAGAAAGGCAGTGGTCCTAAAATCAGAAGAGATGATAAAGAGACTCTTCCAAAAAGATATTGTTACCCGGCGGGAGACCACAGTAATGCAAAATACAAATAAGGCTCTCTTAGCTATGGCATCCACCGCTATAGAAGCAACAAAATCAATGCAGGACAATGTGGCCGATATAGTTAGAGAAGTTGAGTCGACAAAGAGGAGGGCTCGCATGTTACAACATACTATGGCTAATGAGCAGGCTTACAGGGATCTCGTAGTGGATAGGTATAATCGCCTTTCTGTTGAGAATAAGGAATTGTCAGACAAGTATAACCATTTAGAAGAAGAAAAGGAGCACCTGGTAGTCCAGATGATGGTTTTAGAAGCAGAAAAGAATGATGCAGAAGCTAGAGTGTCCCATCTAGAAGCAGATAAGCAGGCATTGGTTGAGCAATTAGAGCAGGCAAAGAGCAGAGCAATAGATATGTCTCCCTTCCATGAGCTGTCCTGTAGCATCCTGAAACAAATGCATGACACTCAGGAGCTGATTACTGAGGAAGTGTGCAAGCTCAAAGCCATGATGGTTAGATTAAAAGAAGTTAATGCAGAGGCCAATAGGATTAAGTGTAAATATACTCGGGTTAAAGCAAACATCCTGAGCCAAATGGAATGGAGAGAAGGGAAGGTTGATTTCCCCAAGAATCTCCCATTCAAATCTGTAGATGGTTTTAATGAAGACACGGACCTTTTGGAATCTTGCAGGAACTATAGCCTTAAGCTAATGGCTAAGATCCAAGGGACAATGGATAAAAGTAACAGTCTTTAGCAAAAAATCCATGAAGTGCATGATAAGTGCAAGTTGAGTTTCCCTCAGCCCCTTGATGAGTTCCTGAGCAAAGAGCAATGTTTATCTGACTTGAAGGAAGAATTGGGTATCCAAGTAGAATATGTAAAAAAGATTGATGTCTTAGCCATTGATGATCTCCATCATTATATTGGGATGTCATCAATACACAACCATTTGCTTAAAGAAATCCACCAAGCAGCAGTTGTAGAAATTCAGGGTATTGGAGTAGAGCTTGGTAAAGATGTGACTTCCCAGAAAATCTTGCTCCCTTCCTTAGCAAATGTAGTTATCAGAGACACTGGTGTCTGGTTCAGTAACATTGCAGAAGAGGAAAAGAAAGTAGCGGCAGCAGTAGCAGTAACAACCAGTTCAAGTGCTTCTCTCCCAACAGCAGCTCCAGCCATCTCGAGTGCTTCTCTCCCAGCTCAAGCGCCTTCACAAGAGTGAACACACTGATCCTAAGGCGTTGATTCCTATTTTTTGTATTTTGGCCTTCATATGTCTAAAGCATAGAGCCATTGGACAACTGTCCTTTTATTTTTAGGGAATTTTCTGTTTTAAGAAAAGGCTCACAATTTTTTGCTTATTAAAAGGGAAAAAGTCTGTAGGAGACAAGTGTGAAGAGCCAGGTGGCAGCCGAAAGGGAATTTTGTAATAATATAAATAGAAGTTTAGGAAGCAGTGTAAAGAACTTTTGGCAGGGAAATAATTTTCTGAACTTGTACGAGCTATCTTACAGTTGTTTCGAGAAAATAAAATCTACCTAATAAGAGCCTGGAGAGGATGTCTTTTGCATGGAAATGGATATTGGATACATGTTGGATTATTCCTGTGACTTCTATATTCTACTGTGAGATATTTCTTTACTGTCTTGAATTATTTCTTTGTATTGGATCATCTTACTTCTCTCTATGCAAATGAAATTTTCTCCCACATGAGTAATGGAATGTGTTATATTTAATTAGAAGCTACCTTCTGATATCTCTTGCTTTGCTGTGGATCTATCTCTAAGATTTAATGGATGTCTGTTTATTCTTAGATAACTCTTACAACACATTACTCATACTTACAAATTGCTCCTTGCAGGGATAGTTTAGATTTATTTCAGTTTTAGACACAGATTTGTTTTCCAGTTCTGCATTTAGATTAAGTTAGTCTAGGCACTTGCATATCATTCTAAAACACAAAATCAAAAGAACGGTGGATTGAGCCATAACCGGTATAATTGGAGCAAATCTCCAAAACCACAGTTGCCGGAACCGCTAATCGGATGGATTCCCCACACCAAACAGTGGACAATCTAATTGGGATAGTCTACCAGGGAGAATCCCTTTATGATTGATGATGCGATTTCCTTGGCATCAACAAGATGCCTCTAGCAAGACCCATACCGACTCACAACAAGATCACCTCTACCACTCCTCTGATCCTCACGTGCATCGACCTCTATCTTATCTACAAACTGTAATGAGGGGTCAGGGTTTTGTGGTTTCGAGTGTCCAACATCAACTATCAGGTAGAGCAAAGAGATTGTGGACGTGGGGGCTTGTATTTTTTTTTATGTTGATTATGGGCCCGAGGGGTTAAATCTTGATTTTTTTAAAGTTTTGTAATTTATAATATATATTATATATTATTTTATATGTTATATTTTGTTAAGCAGCAACGGCAATGCTACATGACCAGGATCTACCTATGCATCTATGGAAAGAAGTAGCTAGAACAATTGTCTATCTGCAGAACAGAACACCCCACAAGATATTGGACAACAAAACACCAGAAGAGGTCTTTTCTGGTAAGAAACCTGAAGTCAGCCAGGTCAGAATATTTGGTTGTTCAGTATACACTCATGTCCCAAAGGAAAAGAGGACCAAACTAGATCCTTAAGGAAAGAAGGGTATCTTTGTGGGTTACAATGAAAGCTCGAAGGCTTACAGAATATACTTTCTAGGGTTCAAGAAGATTGATGTCAGTAGGGATGTAATATTTGATGAAAAATCAGCATTCATCAAATCAAGGAAGGCACCTATCGAAGTTTATGAAGAACCTAAGAAAACTAGATTTCAAGACACTACCATGATTGAAGCAATTCCAGAAGTTGTTCGTGAGTTTGAAAATCTGTAAGAACCTGTAGATCCACCCCGTGAGGATAATTCTCACAAGAGGAAACCTGCATGGGCTAGAGAGCTCATTCAAGATGCAAAAAGATTTGGCATTCTAGAAGAAGAACACAGAGCAAAGAAGAGAACCAGATCACATACTAGCTATGTTGCTTTACTCTGTGACATTATGAACAAAGAACCTTCTAGTTATGAAGAAGCAGTGGAAAAGAAAGAATGGAAGGATGCCATGGTTGAGGAATACCAATCAATAATGAAGAATGATGTTTGGGATGTTGTCCCAAGACCTAAAGAGAAGTCTGTTGTGACTTCCAAATGGATCTACAAAATCAAGCATGCTGCAGATGGCAGTGTAGAGAAATACAAAGCAAGATTCGTAGCTCGTGGTTTCTTTCAGAAAGAGGGAATAGATTATGAAGAAACTTTTGCACCTATAGCCAGGTATACTTCCATCAAAACAGTACTTGCCCTAGCTGTAGCAATGAAATGGAAAATACACCAGATGGATGTCAAGACTGCTTTCTTGAATGGTGTAGTTGAAGAGGAAGTATATGTGGAGCAGCCACTTGGCTTTGAAATACATGACAGGAGTCATATGTGTGCATATTGAAGAAATCCTTGTATGGCTTGAAGCAAGCCCCCAGAACTTGGTATGGTAGGATGGACAGTTTCCTATCTAGCTTGGGCTTTACCAAGAGTAAAGCGGATTCCAACCTTTACTACAAAGTTGAGGAAGGGAATCCTGTGACTCTACTTCTGTACGTGGATGACTTATTTGTAACAAGAGATGACAGATTGATTGCAGATACTAAGAGGAAGCTTGCTGCTGAGTTCGATATGAAAGATTTGGGAATGATGCATTATTTCCTAGGTATGGAGGTGTGGCAGAATTCAGGTGGGATCTTCCTTAGTCAAGGTAAGTACACAGTAGATATCCCGAAGAGATTCAGGATGATGGATTGTAAGGCCATGGCCACACCCATGGCATCGAATCTGAAGCTTCTATGTGATGCTTCATCTGAGCTGGTTGATGTCTCTATGTATCATCATATGATTGGGTCCTTGATGTACCTGACGAACACGAGACCAGACATTTGCTTTGCGGTGAACACATTGAGCCAGTTCGTGACGGATCCGAGGAGTGTTCAGCTGGTTGTTGTAAAACATGTTTTGAGGTACCTGAAGGGTACAGTGGATTATGGGCTCAAGTATGAAGCAAATCAAAGGTTTAACCTGCAGGGTTATGTTGATTCAGATTGGGATGACAGTGCTGTAGAAAGGAAGAGCACATCTGGGTGCTGCTTCAATATGGGATCAGGTGTGATCTCTTGGTTCAGTAGGAAGCAGTCATGCGTAGCACTGAGTACAGCTAAGGCAGAGTATGTTGTAGCCTGTTCATCTAGTTGTGAGGCAGTATGGCTACAGAAGCTACTGTTTGAGTTATTTGATCTCCCATTGGATGCTACTGGTATATTCTACGATAACCAAAGTTGTGTGAAGATGTTTGAGAACCCAGTGTTTCATGACAGGTCGAAACACATAGAGATCAAATATCACTATATCAGGGATATGGTGCAAAGAGGAGCCGTGAAGCTCCTGTATGTTGCGATGAACGAGCAGATTGTAGATGTGCTAACGAAGCCACTAGCCAGGGCGAAGTTCGAGTACTTCAGGGAGAGGCTTGGTGTTCTTCAGATTGACGACACTTCAAGGAAGAAGTGATGGACACATGTGTTGAAGCCATTCCAAGCATGTTGGAAGGAGGATCCTTCACATGAATGTGGATGTAAGCGCTAGATGATGAGTATTAGGACGATGCTCCAATTACTGCTCTGTATATGCATAATGTTGGATGCTGGATATGATCAGTTGGATCATTTATATTTGAATGTATGTACGCATCATGTTGATGTTGGATATGATCAGTTGGATCAGTTATATTTGTATGTATGTATGCATCGTGTTGATGCTGGATATAATCGTTGGATCATTTATATGTATGTATGCATCATGTTGGATGCTGGATATGATCAGTTGGATCATTTGTATGTATTTGTATATGCATCATGTTGGATGCTTGGACCATGTACCTATATCAGGTGGATACATTGTATGATCAAGTAGATCATTTATGTTGATATGTATCATGTATTTGTATTTTTATCAAGTGGATACACTGTATGATCAGGTGGATCATGTATGATGATATGTATCAGGTAGATACTTGGTGTGCATCAAGTGGATGCATTGTATGATCAGGTTGATCATGATGATGAGCTTCAGGATGTTGCTCCAGATGATATGTACCAGGATGGTACAAGTGATGATGATCAGTATGATCATGGGCATCAGGATGATACCTCACACGATGATGATCTGTTGGATCATGAGTATCAGGTTGATACTTGGAGGTCAGAGATGATATGTTGCAGGTTGTGCAAATAGCATGTAATCAGTACTGGGAGATCTTGCCGATCGTGTTGTGGCACATAAATGTTCCTGGGGTACTCTTTCCGGTATTGTTGTGTAGTATGTAATCAGTCCTCAGATATCCGATAGGTTGAGTTGTGTGCTCGTAATCAGTCCTGGGATGAGGTATTACTACGGAGACATGTAATTAGTCCTGGAGATCCAAGAGGTTGAGCTTTGTGCTTGTAATTAGTCCTGGGATTCTCTTTAGAGATCTTGTGGATCGTGTTGCGGCACATGAATGTTACTGGGATGCTCTTTAAAGGTTTTGTCTATCCACATGTAATCAATCCTGGAGATCCAAGAAGTTGAGTTGTATGCTCGTAATAAGTCCTGGGATGCTCTTTAGAGATCTTGTCGGTCGTGCTGTGGCACATAAATGTTCCTGGGATGTTCTTTAAAGGTATTGTGGAGGAGATGCATGTAATCAATCTTGGGAGATCTTTCCTGTCGTGCTTAAGCACATAAATGTTCCTGGGATACTCTTTCCGATATTGCATCTGCACATAACATTAGTCCTGAGAGGCCACCTCTATCAGATCGTTTGCACAGATGATGAAGACCTGCAGGTGGTGGGCCTACATCCAGTATGAAAAAGGACTGGATCTGTAGAACTTCCTATGACGAGTAGAGTCAGAGATTGGTTGAGATAGCAGCAGCAGTGACGATGATGATGACGATGCATCGATGATGATGATCCCGAGAAGAAGACTTGTCTAGCAGAACTGTGTCGAGAAATACCTTCCTAGTTAAGAGGGAGTGTTGATGTATATGTAACTTCGGAATGTATTTCATCTATATATTTCATATATATTTATTTTACCCTTATAAGAGATGTGTTATTCCTCTATAAGTGTCATCATGTGGATTGAGAAGTGTCGCAAGTGTGTGTACTTGTCGATGGGTTATTAGACAACCATGTGTGGGGTCGGCCCTAAAATATATATTATATTGTGGATGTATCTAGATAGACAAGTCGGCCCCATAAGGTCACTGGGAAAACAGGTTAAGTATAAATAGAGATCGGGAGATCTCTATTTGAATCATTTGGAAAGACATACTTCTCTCACTCAAAAAGTGGCGCACTAGTGAGGAGGAGGATCATCTGCTCTAGGAGACTATCTCAAGTGTATTTTGGTTGTACTTTGGTTGATCCATTTCTCTCTCTATCTCTGAGGAAGTTGTGGGTTTTTTCACCTTAGGGTTTTCCCCACGGAAACTCTATGTGTCTTGTCTCTCATGATTTTGATTCTTGTGATGCTTGTCATGCTTATTGTGATTGTTATGCATTGATATACTGTATATGTTATTCTCTCAGTAAAGATCCAAGAGTATTGTGAATTAATGCTCAAAATTTAACACTTACAAAAGATCCAAACAAAGAAACAAAGCAACTGGTAAACAAGTCTGACAACTCTAACTCTGATAAAGAGTTGTCTCCTAAAACAAATTCTATATCTCGGACTTCAAATTCTATATCTTAAATTGTTAATAAGTGTTAATGTTGAATATGAAATGTTTATTATATATTTTTTATAAATGCTCTTATACTTATAATCAAAATATAATAACAAATTTTGACAGAAAACTTATTAATCAAAATGATGTCCTACGCTTGAAAATGTTGTTCAAATATAAGATCATTTTGAACATAGGACATATTCATCAAAATGATGTCTTCAATAATGTTAGAAAATGTGAGACAGTTTCTATTTTTTAATGCTAATGTTGTTGATTCAGGTCGTGTCCAGGAAGCACAAGGGGGACAACAATTCGACTGAACGAGTCGGCTCTGTTATGGCACAAGTAATTAAGAACAAGCAGAATGAGCAAAGCAGGATTACGCTACACAAATAAACACAATATGAGCAGACAATATGTAGGAATGCGAGCTGTTCTTTTCTATTAGATGTAAAACATGTAGATTCATCATATGCTAGAATATTATACATGATTATATTAATTTATGAGATGCTTGGGTTCCTGCCCGTTACGTTCAGTTACAAAGAAGAAGTTAGAACCGTTCAATAGTTCAACCGTTATAGTCGACTGGAAGACAGAGAGACAATCTGTCAAACTTCGACAGTCGTCGATTGCATATCGACACTTCTTGTCGATGTCGCTAACTAGGGGGTTGTTTAACATGTCGAAGGTATGAATGTTTCGAGGTGCATCGAATTCGAGAATCGCCAGAGTTGTGTCAAATTCAGAACCTGTCGGATATAACCTATCGGAATGGAAACTTGTCGAGTTGAAGTCGTGTCAAAGTTGAAACTTGTCGAAGTTGCATCAACATTGATGACTTGCCAACTCCGATGCGGATCATACCTCCTTCCTTCAAAAAAAATGGACCCCATTGTTTGCTCATGAAGGTGAGGGAACTTGTCGGCTAATTTAGTAATAGAGTACCACTTTCCTTGAGATGGGATCTAGCCAGCCTTGGCAACCTGAAACAAGGGAATTGTGTTCGTCCTTGTATGGCGTACTCATCATCCCAAAATGGTGTCACAAGTAAGAGGCTCCTGAACATCTGGATGGATGTCTTCGAAATCTGTTGTCTGCAAGTCATTATGTTCCAACAAGGGTGCATTGTATGGTCGAAGTAGATCCACATTGAATACTGGATGCAAAACTAGGCATGCAGTAATGTCGAGTTGGAAAGTGTTCTCGCTAATCTGTCGAAGAATATTATATGGACCATATCGCAAAGGTTTCAACTTGATCCGAACCATATGGATAATTGTATGTATGATCCACAGTCTTGTTGTAGTACATGTCCCAAATGAGCTGATGTCGGTTCTCAGTAGTTGGTACACAAAGCTGCCCAAGCTTGTATAGCAAGGTGTCTTTCATGAAGTAGTAGGAGTCTAAGTTCGACAACTTGATAGTCTATAACTATGGGGAGACTACTAAGAATTCGTTGTCGTCCTCATACAATTATGTCCAAGTGGTCTTGTCGTATCCCTACATACTCATCACTGTCAAACGGAGAGTAATGGGTGGTCGACTGAGGCAATCGGAAGCGGCATTAGCTTTACCTTTCTGATACTTAATCACCAACTGGAATTGTTGTAGGTAATTGATCCACTTGAGATGTCGGTTTGTCTGCAACTTTGATTGTGTTGGAGAGAACAGTAGAGGCTTATGATCGGTGAGAATGACCGTTTCCTTGCTAAGGATGTAATGCCTCCATTGCTTGAGAGCTTGCACAATGGCGTACAGTTATTTTTCGTATGTTGAGTATCTTCTAACAGTGTCTTTAAAAGTATCGGAATGAAAAGAGACTGGGTGACCAGAATGAGTGATCATTGCACCCAAGGAATATTCCTATGCATCTGTCTCAATCTCAAAGGGTTGATGCAAATCATGTAACACAAGTACTAGTGTAGTGCAGAGCTTGTGTTTGAGCCGTTCAAAAGTTGCTTGTTGTGTTGATGTCCACTGGAAGACATTTTTATCATTTCCCTTCATCAACTAATTCAAAGGCCAAGCTATGTGAGTGAAGTCAAGTATGAATCATCGATATAAATTCTCCAAACCAAGAAAAATTATTAGTTCTTGAATGCTTCTAGGAATGAGCCAATCTTTGAGGATATATACTTTTTCTGGGTCGACGTGAATGCTTGTAGATTCAATTACATACCCCAAATATTTGACGCTGGTCATCGCAAAAGAGCACTTGTGCATGTTCAGATAAAGCTAATGTTGCTGGAGGGTGTCGAGGATTTGTCAAAGATGTCCAACATGTTCTTCTCATGATCGACTGAAAATCAATATATCATCGAGATAGACAATAACCAATTTGCTGATGAAAGGTCGAGGAAGGTTATCCATATGTCGCATGAAGGTCGCAGGTGCATTGGTTAAGCCGAAAGGCATGACTAACCATTCAAACAATCCTTCCTCGGTCTTGAAATCAATTTTCCACAAATCTGAGGGCTCGATTGGACTCTGATGGTATCCTGACTTCAGGTCAAGCTTAGTAAATAATTTAGCGCCTTTCAGATAGTCGATGAGCTTGTCTATTCTCGGAAGAGGGTACTGATTCTTCACCGATATTTTGTTAAGAGATCTGTAGTTGATGCACAGGTGCCAAGTCCCTTCTTTCTTCAGAACTAGGATGACTAGACTTCTACAAGGAGAGGAGTTGGTTCGGATATGTCCTTTGTCGATTAATTCTTGGATATTCATGTGAATCTCTTCATTTTCGAGAATGGATCTTCTGTAAACATACGAGTTAGGAAAAGAAGAACCGGGAACAAGTTCAATGGAGTGTTTTACCTAACAATGTTGAGGTACTCTTCCTAGAGCTTGAAAGAGGTTCTGGTACTCATCAAGAATATGATCGACTTGCTGCTTCTGTCGAGAGCTGCATTGGTTGGTGACTCGACTCGTTGATACAGTCTTCTTAGAATGTTGCAGCTCGATCATGATTAAGGATAACTTTTGTGCATGATTGATGAGCTTCTTTGTCTGTTTGGAAGATATCAGTGCAACCGTCGGTGTAGGTTGACACTCTGGTATGCTAAACCATCGATTTTGGATTCTGACAATCACCTTCTGAGGTCGTGACTGATAAATTCCATGTCTATCCCAGAGGTAAGGTTTCCCAAACAGGGCGTCAGCTACAGAGAGTGGTTCCATGTTGTAGAGTACTTCATCTTCAAAAGGATTTATGAAGTAGGAAAGCTTGCATTGTCGAGTGATACGAATTTCTTGTCCATCCTTCATCCAACTGATGTTGTAAGTCTGAGGATGCAGAGTGTTAACAAGACCTAGTTTCTTCATGAGATCTTCAGAAACGAAGTTATTCTTACTACCATTGTCCACAATCATATGCAATGGGTTGCTTTGGACCCATATCCATGTATGGAACATGTGCTCTCATTCCTCCTCGTCAATGTAAGTCGAGACTACTGGATTGGTCGAGGTCAAAAGTGTCGTTGCATCTGGATCAGATTCTTCCACCATCTTGTCGAACGCATTGGAGGTCGACACTTTTTCCAAGAATGTCTTTTGAGCTTTGCATTCAGACTTATCATGCCAATATGAGTGGTGGTAATCGCACCATTTTTCGGTCAGTGGTTGTTTGCTATGTTCCCTCTTGTGAAAAGTATTTTTTTGTGGTTTGTCTTTGGAAGTGTTGGCTGAGAATATTTTGACTTATCGAAGTCAGTTGGTTCCTTCTTGTTGGGTGGTTGTCCTGATGTCGGCTTTGTCACGAAACGTGATTTTCCTTTCTTCTTGGTTTCCAGTTTGCTGGCATAGTGGAAAGCATCCGCAAGCACGTTGATAGTCAGAAATTCCATCACTTGCTGAATGTACTCGGATAATCCGCTAACATACTTCAGAACAAGCAATTTCTCTTCTTCTTGGATGCCAAGTCTAGCCATGAATCGGTAGAACTCGTAGGTGCAACTCTGTACTGATTGGTATTTCCACTGGCTTAGCTACTACCACTTCTTATACTGCTGCTCGAGGAATTTAGGTGGGTAAAATTCCTTTTAGATGTGTTCGACGAATTTATCCCATGTGTTGATGGGGTCTCCACTTTTCTCCATTTTTGTCACGAGGTTCTCCCACCAGCAGTGCACGGAGGTTGACATTTTTAAGGATGCAATGGTGACTTTTTCAGCTTTCGAGAGTTGATTTACAGTGTAATAGGATTCCAATTGTTGTACCCAATTGTCGACGGATTTCGTGTCAATCTTACCTTCAAGATTCGATATGTCCAAATTCATTTGCACTTTGAAGGGGTTGATTTTATCGGAGTGAATTCTCATCGAAGATCCTCCGGATGTCGAAGCGAATCGCATGAGAATATCATTGAACTGGGCAAACATTTCAGTACGTTGTCGCGCCAGAGCTTGCTCAATAAGTTGTGTTGTCTCATCGGCTACATGTATATTGTCTGTTTCTTCTTCCATATCTGGAGGTAGTGTCTGGTTAGATTGCTGATATTGCGAGTGAGTTTGAACCGACATAAGTCAGGTAAAATCAAGAGAAGTGTATACGTAGAACTTAAGCATGAAAACTGAATGCTCTAATTTCAGTCTGCTCTAATACTAATGATCTGGTTTGTGTCCAGAAAGAAATGGTACTTTGTTACTCAATTAATCGACAAGTTCCCTCAGCTTCATGAGAGAACAATGGGGTCCATTGTTTCTTAAGGAAGGAGGTATGATCTGCATCACAATTGGAAATTCATTGACGTTGATGCAACTTTGACAAGTTTCAACTTCAACTCGACAAGTTTCCATTCCGATAGGTTATCTCTGACAAGTTCCGAATTCGACACAACTCTGTCGAGTCTCGAATTCGACACACCTTGACCCATTCGCACGGTTACATGTTCACCAACCCCCCAATTCATGACATCGACAAGCAGTGTTGATATGCACTGAAGATTGTCGAACTTTGACAGACTGTCTCTCTGTCTTCTAGTCGACTGTAATGGTTGAACTGTTTAACTCTTCTAACTTCTTCTTTGTAACTGAACGTAACGAGAAGGCATGCAAGCATCTCATAAATCTATATAAGCATGTATAATATTGTAACATATGATGAATCTACCTATTTTACATCTAATAGGGAAGAACAGTTCGCATTCCTGCATATTCTCTACGCATATTGTGTTTATCTGTGAAGTGTAATCTTGCTTTGCTCATTCTGGTTGTTCTTAATTGCTTCCTCCATAACAGAGCTGACTCATTCAGTTGAACTGTTGTCCCCTTCGTGCTTCCTCTATAGTCTTGCTGTAGTGTGCGTCCCAAATGAGCTGTTGTCGGTTCTCATCGGTCAGTACACAAAGCTACCCAAGCTTGTATAGTAACGTGTCTTTCAGGAAGTAGTTGGAGTCTAAGGTCGACGACTTGTTAGTCTGTAAATGTTGGTATACTGTTGAGAATTCGTTGTCGTTCTCATACAACTGCGGCCAAGTGGTCGTGTTGTATCCCTGCATACTCATCACTGTCAAAAGGAGAGTAATGGGTGGTCGACTGAGGTAATCGGCGATGGCGTTAGCTTTAACTTTCCAATACTTAATTACAAACTGGAATTGTTGTAGGTAATTAATCCACTTGAGTTTTCAGTTTGTCTACAACTTTGATTATGTCGGAGTGAACTGTAGAGGCTTATGATCAGAGAGAATAACTTGGGTCGTGTCCATGATGCATGAGGGGGACAATAGTTCAACTGAATGAGTTGACTCTATTATGGCGGAAGCAATTAAGAACAAGTAGAATGAGCAAAGAAGAATTACACTACACAGATAAACACAATATGCACAGACAATATGTAGGAATGTGAATTGTTCTTCTCTATTAGATGCAAAACAAGTAGATTCAGTACATGTTACAATATTATACATGCTTATATAGATTTCTGAGATGCTTGGGTGCCTGCCCGTTACGTTCAGTTACAAAGAAGAAGTTAGAATGGTTCAACAGGTCAACCCTTACAGTCGACTTGAAGACAGAGAGACAATCTGTCGAAGTTCGACAGTCGACGGTCGCATATCGACGTTGATTGTTGATGTCGCAAACTAGGGGGTTGCTGAACATGTCGAAGGTGTGAATGTGTCAAGGTGTGTTGAATTTGAGACTCAAAAAAGTTGTGTCAAATTCAGAACCTGTGGGAGATAACCTGTTGGAATGGAAACTTGTCAAGTTGAAGTTGTGTCGAAGTTGCATCAACGTCAATGACTTTCCAACTATGATGCGGATCAGTTGCAGCCCTTGATGAAAAAGTGTTGAGCAACATTATGTGCTACATGTTTACACATAAACCTCTTTATTTCCAACATAATATGTTGGAAGTATTTATTTGAAAAACGTTAAGACTTAAGAGGCTTTTAGGTACTTTCATCTTTTACTCTATATTATGAATGTAAAAACTCAAAGTCTTTTCAATATTATTTGGGGGTTGTTGGGATAAACTTTGACTGGGTTGAAGATGTTGTTACAACAAATTAAACGATTTGATGGTGGAAATGAGTGAGGAGTACATTGTTGTCACATACCCGAATTTCATAAAAAATTAATATCCTTCCAAAAGGTCTATTTACTCATAACTACTACACGAAAGCATAAATTTCCGGCATTTTTAAATTTCTATTTAAAAATAAAAACGACATTTAAACATCTCGCAATTATTTAATTTCCTAGATAATTACAACACAGAAAAAATATAGTAGTGCTTGGATTTTGTGGTCATCGATCCATACATGTCGTAATGACATGTAATGACGTAACCCCTTTTCAACTTTTAAACATTACAAAATAATAGAGCAACATCTTAGAATTTAATTATTCTCTTGACAATGTATGTCTACATAACCAAACAATTCCTTGACATCATGCGACATTTTAGCTGGATAGTATGACTATGATTATACTTTCACTGAACTGTTTTCCATATTTAGCTGTCATTATCAATCTCATAAAGAAACTAATGACTCAAAATAAAGGTACCTTAGGAGTTATCAAATTTCTGAAACATTCGCCTGCATAAGGAAAGTCAACATAGACAGAATAGATGAAATGCACATGTACATATTTTATCAGTTAATCGAACTAGGAGAACATCATAAGTGATAACAACATTAACATAATCATAAAGTGAACATATTGGCATTATCATAAATATTTAAGAAAGAATATAAGTACTCATACGCATAGAAACAATTAGGAACACCATAAGAAACATAACGAGACCAAGAGTAATGTGGTTCACCCATACATGGGCTAGTCCACAAAAGCGTGTGCATCTTTTATTATTAGAGAAGAAGTGGTAGGATTACAAGAGAAACTTAATTACTACAACAAGACTCATGGTTTACAACAGCAACCAAGAAGTTGCACTAAATTCTCTCACCGAGAGTATCTTCAAGACATCTTAGAGTTCTATCTCGGAATATAACATACATATAACAAGTCAACTTTTAGTAACCTTAGTACTATATTGGATTCTTCATTCTCATAGTCTAAGGTTTATACCCTCCCTCTTCAATGTGTACACAAGGGTAGTGCGACAACTAGGGAAACATCTTTATGCGTTCCTTACTCTTATAGAGACTTTTATGAAGTGTAGCTCCTACAATGGTTTAAAGCTTTCCCATAAAATTAGACGATAATTAACAAGCTCTTGAAAGACATTATTAACCGTTTCATATGTAAAGTGTTAATGATGATTCAATACTCTCCCTAGAGAGGAGTTACTCAGGAAATCATTTAATCATCTTTTATTCAAAAACACATATATACTATTATGTCCATCTACCAGCATAGAGATACGAATTACATAAACTTTTCTATCTTGAAGTAACCTTGTAATCGAATAGATACCTACCTAAGTATTTTAATGGTTGTGAACGACATCTTATCAAGAAGGGTTGAAATGCGACTCTAGCACATTCATATATTTATATATATCAAATATCTTATAAGCATGGCAATAAATAGTAGATTGTAGCTGTTAAAATAAGAACCATAAAATGTTTAAGTTAATGACCCAGCTAGGACCAATATCGAGCTTAATGCACCATATGTATATATCTAAATAAGTATACATATATAGGCAGTAAAAATACAACTAAGTCATAGGTATATTGTCACACAAGGGAAAGGTCGATCCGATCTAGTAATGAAATAAATAACCAAAATACTACATCATAAGGAAATTATATTTCTACCCTCATAACTCTAACATATATATATATATATATATATATATATATATATTGATGATTAAAATGAGGAGATAATTTAGTAATATGATAGTGAGTAGCTACCATTTGTCCATTGCGGCGCAAAACTCATCTCTTCACCCAATAAGCAGGGTCATACTCATCTAACAGAGGGATAGTTTCTGCAGAAGTCTAGCACTAAAATTTTCTTAACCAATACCGCTTACAGTCCTTCTATTACCAAATGTTACAGCTTACTGAAGTAACAAAACAGTCGGCGTTCTAATGTTGAGGTCGCCCACAAAAACACGGATCACACAAAAGGTTAACACTCAGATGCAAGATCCAGGGGTCGATTCTCATAGATGAGGAATCACCCAACTGTGCGCAACAACTTGGGATGACACACATACCTACAATAATTAAAACAATTGTTCTAGGTTCAATCCTCACAGAGGAGGGATCGCCCACTCGTTGCAGACACTATATATGAATTTCCTTTAGAAGAAATTGCGAAGACGACATAGATCTAGAAGTAAACTACAATCACACTAAAGTAAAAATACCCATGGGTGCTCAGATCAGTTTCCAAAGGCATAAATATATGAATAATACCACGATCAATGAGATGGTAATATAATAACCCAACCTGTGGGTTTACAGAAGTATACCCGAAATACCTCTGTCCAAATCTAGCAAAGTTCGTTTTCATGGAGATCGGTCTTTGATTCCGAGCTGTCCTACCTTGGTTCTTTCCTAGGCCAACGCATTGTGCAAACCCGCCTCATATCATAGTTTAATCCCAATGATTTTATCAATTTTTTTGCAGCATATGCAGAATCTGGAAGTGTGTTATCTCTAGGAAGTGTATTTTTATGCAATTTTAACATTTGGCCAAAACTTCTATCATACCATCCACTATTCACTTTGAGATTGTAATATTCCATGGTTGTTGATAGTTTTGTGAAATCAACACAACCTGGGTACAATGGCCTCTTGGCATCTTCGATTAACTTCATATATTCATTAACATAATTTAGTGCATTTGTTGATGCCAACCCCACATTATCACAACCTTCATTTAGGTTTTGATTAAGACATGGATAAGCATCATTCATCATATGAAGCACTTGATCACCAACAATGGTTGTATCATTATCCTTTTCGAGGGGATCATTATCATTTTGAAACAATGTTCCAGGATCATGAACCTGATTATCGTAATGGCATTCTATATGTCCATAACCCTATTAATAAGAAAATTAATATTCATGTTAGTGATTTTATGGTTTTTATGAAAATTAGAATGAATAGAAATTGGTCAAATAGGGTCCTTTTCCAATGCAAATTAGCCTACCATTTGAGATGAGATATGCTCCATAAATTCATGTGGCTCATTTTCATAGCATTTTCTAGCCTCAACAATAACAGATGGAATCTAAAGGTGAGAGGAAAACATAATTTTGCACATATTAATATAATTTATATCTTTATTGTAATACACGTAAGTTTGAAACTAGATCAATTCATTTTTTTCAAGATACCTAACTGTGAATGCTCTCTCCATGAAAATACCAAATTTTATATTGTTCTATTATTCCTTCACAAATCAAGTGTTCACGTATTTTATCAAATGTTTGTAGTTTGACTATGCAACATTTATTACATGGACATTTTATGGACATCTTATTCCTTGAATGCGCCTTGAAAAACTTCAAGAATTCCTCAACCCTGTCTCTATATTCTTGTAGTGTCCTACACATAACCAATTTCCATTAAGTTGTTAGAAAAACAGGATCGTAGAGAAATAACAATAAACAAAAATGAAAATATAATCACACATACACATTACAAGAGAGACATAGATATATCGTGGTTCACCCAACTTGGGCTACGTCCACATTGAAATTGCTAGTCCTTATATTATACTATCCACCAAGGTGAAGGGATACAACCTGCAGCACAACCACTGCACTTCCTCTTCACTCTCTCTCAGTCTCTCTTCACAATCTCAGAGATCTTTACAATGCATAAAACCTAATACATCAACCCTGGCCATATTACAATGTCTTTCTTATAAAGGGGAAATACAAAGGGAAAATACCACGAGTTACCCAAAACCATGGGCCCATAAAACAACCCCAAAAATTTCCTTTGGGGGCTTCGCCCCCAAACACCCACTGGGGTGAGTGTACAGTCCTTTTACATATCATATAAAGCAGGGGTACAAACACGGCTGAATAATAATGTCTCTGAATATGGAGATCAGGCTCCACAACCAACAATCTCCCATTTGGAGACTGATCACAACAACTCCACCACTGTTGCACTTGTTGGACCTTGGACTTGGAAAATTTATCATCTTCAGCTTCATGCTAGAAGGCCAACTGAAACCAAGCAGGAACTCTATTTCTCTCCAGTCACTACCTTTGTGAACATGTCTGCAGGATTCTGGCTTCAACAGTTCATCTTCCATAACAGAGCATATGAAATGGTACTTGAGCTGTATATGTTTAGTCCTGGAATGGAATGCTAATTTCTTTGCAAGATGAATGGCACTATGGCTGTCACTATACAACCTGCTATCCTTCTGCTTCTTACCCACTTCCTCCATAAACCTCTACAACCAAATCATCTCTTTACTAGCCTCTATAACAACAACATACTCTGCTTCCATTGTTGAAAGTGCAACAACCTTTTGCAGTTTTGAAATCCAAATTATTGTTGTTCCACCTACAGTAAACACATAACCTGTGGTGCTCCTCCTACTACCTTTATCACCTACCATATCTGCATCAACATATCCCTATAGAATAGTGTCTGAACCTCCAAAACACAATGCTTGAGTGGTAGTACCTCTCAAACACTTGAGAATCCACTGTACTTCCTTCCAATGTTCTTTACCTGGATTGTTCATATATCTACTCACAACTCCCACTACATGTGCAATATCTGGTCTTGTGCACACCATGGCATACATCAAGCTACCAACTGTTGATTGATAAGGAATCTTGGACATGTAATCTGTCTCTTCCTGTGTCTTGGGACACGTTTCCTTACTTAGACTGAAATGGCTGGCCAAAGGTGTACTTACTGGTTTTGCATTCTGCATTATGAACCTCTTCAACACCTTTTGTATGTACTCACTCTGAGACAATGTCAATTTGTGATTTTTCATGTCTCTTGTTATTCTCATACAAAGGATTTGCTTTGTAGCACCCAAATCCTTCATCGTAAATGAATTAGATAGCTTCCTTTTGAGTACATTTATATCCTGCATGTTAAACTTGCAACAAGCGAGTCATCCACATACAATAACAAGATAATATATCTTTCATTGTCTAGCTTCTTGAAATAAACACAATGGTCAGAATGACATATACTATAACTTGTTTTGTCATAAACCTATCAAATTTTAAATACCACTACCTTGGATCTTGCTTCCAACCATACAAGCTATTCTTCAACCTGCATACCAAGTTCTCCTTACCTTTGACCTCATACCCTTGTGGCTACTGCATATATATCTCTTCCTCCAAATCCCCATGGAGAAAGGTTGTTTTTACATCTAATTGTTCAAGATGAAAATCTTCTACCACCACTAGACTTAAGATAGTCCTAATTGAAGTCATCTTAACAATAGGAGAAAATATTTCATCAAAATCTATACCTTTCTTCTGTACAAACCCCTTTACAACAACTCTATCCTTATACCGCTCTTTACCTCCTTCTTCTTCCTTCAACCTGTAAATCCATTTGTTCTGCAATGCTCTTTTACCAACAGGAAATTGAACCAAATCCCAAGTCTGGTTTCCTACCAATGAGTCCATCTCCTCATTCATGCCTTGCTCCCACTTATTTCTAGTTTCCACCTACATTGCTTCTTCATAACATTCTAGTTCACCAGAATCAGTCATCAATAAATAATACATTGAAGGAGAGTATTGTTCAGGGAGTCTACTTAACCTGGTAGATCTTCTTACACTTACAAGAGTTTCAAGTACTTGCTGTTGTTCTTGATTTTCTGGCTCCTTCGGAACTTCATTTTCTTTAATTTCATCAAGCACTGTGTACTATGTGTTTTCTTTTTCCTGTTTCTTTCCCTGCAACTGATCTTTATACATGACCTTTTCATTGAATATCACATATCTACTCCTGATGATTTTTTTATTTTCATAATCCCATAAACGATAACCAAATTCATCAACCCCATATCCAATAAAGGTACATTTCTTGGATTTAGCTTCAAGCTTTGTTCTATTTTCTTTATCAATATGGACAAATGCTTCACAACTAGACATTCTTAGAAATGAGTAGTTTACCAAGTTTTATCTATCCATTCCTCCTCTGGAATACCACCGTCCAAAGCACTTGAAGGTGCTCTGTTTATTAAGTAAACAACAGTATTTACAACATCTACCCAAAACTGTAAGGGAAACCCTGCATGCAGTCTCATACACCTTGCACGCTCCATTATCGTTCTATTCATCCTTTTTGACACACCATTTTCTTGTGGTGTTCCTAGGACTGTATTCTCTCTACAAATCCCATGGTATGAACAGTAACTATCAAATTCATTGCCGCAATACTCACCTCCATTATCAGATCTGAGACACTTCAAACTTTTTCCTGTCTCATTATCAACCAAAGCTTTCCACTTCTTAAAAGTAGAAAACACATCAGATTTATGTCTAATGCAATAAACCCAAGTTTTTCTAGTTGCATCATCAATAAATGTAACATAATAATGAGAGACACCAAGAGATTGTACATGAGCTGGTCCCCATACATCTATATGCACAAGCTCTAACTTTTCATTCTTCTTCTATTTCCCAACCCTGAGAAATATGACTCTCTTATGTTTTCCATAAACACAGTTTTCACAGAATTCCAAACTTACCTGCTTCAAATCTGGAAGTAACTTCCTTGAGTGGAGAATCTGCATCCCCTTCTCACTCATGTGTCTAAGCCTATGATGCCACAATGTTGTATATGTTCTTGTGGAAGCTAAAGAGATAGAATGATCATTATTATGAGGACATAAATACAATGTACCTACCCTATCTCATTTTGCTATCACCATTGATCCTTTAGTGATCTTCCACCACTTTTCTCCAAATGTAGATAAACAGTCGCCATCTCCCAACTACCCTATTGAGATCAGATTTCTTTCCATAGAAGGAATATGCCTTACATATTTCAATAGCCAATCATTTCCATTCTTAACTTTTATCCATACCTTACCCATTCCAACAATTTTACATGGCTCATTATCACCCAATAAAACATGTCCAAAATCACCTAGAACATAATCATGAAAGTATTTCCTATGGGGTGTAGCATGACATGAATCCCCTGAATCTACTACCCAATAATCACTAGTATTATCTAATGCAAGAATCAAATCATATTGTAACACATTACCTACTACATTTGCTTCTTGGGTAGTTTCCTGCTGTGCATCTCCTTTCTTCTTTAGAGATCTGCAGTCTTTCTCCAGATTTCCTTTCTTTCTACAGTTCCAACACTCTATTTTTCTGTAATGTCCCCATTTTGACCCCCTTTTTCATTAAATCGTAAATGATGTAAATATTGTTGTTTAATCATGGTGAGGAGCTCAAGGCCAAGGCCCCAGCATTGATTTAGCGTTTTATGTATCGACAATTAAAGGAATAGATGTCTATGGTTCTTGTGATAGATAGGCACAATGTAAATAAGACATCATGTAAATACGAATTTTAATGAAAAATAACCACAACTCGCTATGCAATGCAACAAAGAGATGGGGCATGATTCTACAAGGAATAGGGAGGGAAATTATTCAAACCCTTGAGCCAATGGTGTTAATCCATGTGTCAATGAGAAAACCCATAAACCACCAACTACCCATTTTGTGTTATGGACACAATCATTTAATTCTTCCAGAAATTGGTTGAGGCAGTTAATGCCTTGGGAATGAAGAGGTATGGCAGCCAATTTTGTGTATGGGCAAGCCATCAACCTGGGAAATCGTATTTGGTCTCCTTGGGAAAGAAAACACCCACGAAATGGTACCCAAATCCATTCGGAACATATAGTTTTTCCTCTCTCACGTAGTTGGAGCTAGCTGGGTCTTTCCCTACACGTTTTTCACCATTTTTCCTGCATTTTTCCATGTCTGGGAGTCATTTTTCCATTATACAGCAGCTGGGAGAGAAGGGAAACGATTTCGGGACTGTTATGGAGGTCATTTTTGCCCCAAAATACCCATGGGTGTTTTTCTGAAAATGATTTCTGCTCTCCAGGGTTGTTCCCCAATTGCCATTATGTTTTTGAGCTTTCCCACATTTTTCTAAATTGGTAGAAACCCCCTCTTTGGACATCCCACTGAAGAAACATTTTTATCATGCCTAAGAAGTGTGGTTCTACTATTATGTGCATCCCTGTTTTGATTTGAACCTGTGAGCAAGAAACTTGGACTGGTAGTGGACAGAATTGGTTTGATAAACCTAGTGGAGGGAGTAACCTCTCAAGAAGATCAAGACGGTTTTGGCTACTTTTCTATGCACACCCTGAGAGCACTAGAAAGGAAGGTATGGCTTGAGGGACTGTGTAGCAGTGAAGAGAATACTTCCTTGTGTTGGGTGTGTAGGCATTGTGAGTGTCAAGCTGAATAGATCTGGGAGGGGTATCCATAGCTCTGTGGTTGAGCTCACTAGCTTAGCAATTCTTCCTTTCCATTTCTTAGCAACCTGATAAACCCAATTGTAGATTGGCTTGGCTCATCTTGGTGTATGCTTAGCTATGTGTGAGTCTGTTGTTCCCTGGTTCCTTGTAGTAATCATGCCCAGCTCGGGGGTGGCAGTTGTATCAAGAGGATGATAAGCACAACTGGCCTATGGTTGGGTGGAACGTTGCAGATGCATAGCTGGTTGCTTGGGACTACTTGTTAAGATAAGTATTCTCTGTTATAAATTATGAAATGTTGAATGTATGTTAGATATTAAACATAATTTGTAAATTCCGTTGTGTTTCTATAACATGCACATGTGTATGTCTTTTATCATTGAGTTTCTACTTAATGGATATGGGGCTAACTGCCCAGTTTTAGCATCACGTCCTTTCTATCATGCTGGTATGATAGGAGGGGACA